>OX578273.1:4996783-5596783 GCA_951217065.1 Baccha elongata
TTAACTTCAGTTATTCGACTCATTGCGCTCACTTGAAAAATCTTGCACATGTACCTACGTTTGCCGCTTTATCAAACACTAAATATTTCTCTTGCTTAACCAACCAGTTTTTACAGAAAATGCAACTAGAAAATCAGTTGTTGAAGTTTATATTAATAAAAAAAATGTTCACACAAACTGCTCAGCCCAGCTTTTCAAATAGGGAACTGCTAGGTAATATTTATGTGTACAACATTCAGTAAATTTATCAAAATACGAAACGGTCTAAGCGAGATTAAACGGGATTTTAAAAAGCATGCTAACGAGAAACGGAATTCTTTTTAAACAGGATTATTAAAAGCGGGATTTTAAAAAAGCGGTATTTTAGAATCGGGGTTTTAATTTTTTTTGCGGGATTATAAAAAAACGGGATTTTAAAAAACGGGCTTCCGAACCGCTCCCCTTGAAACAAGCTTTTTGTTTTTGTATTGTTTCATGTCTGAGGCCAATAATGGTTTCGTTGCATTTATTTTTTCAAGGAGTTTTTGCGACTTCCGCTACTTCTTAGCGATTGTAATGTAACTTCCGTATCTCTTCTTTATCGGCAGGACCAATTAGAGCCGTCAGGAAAAACCATCATGATGATGTATGTATTTTTGGAGTGCATTTTTTTCTTCTGATTCCATAAACTCTTATCACTCCTTCTGCCATGCGAAGCATTCATCAGTTGCCATCAACCCTTCAAAATTCCGAACTGCATGTAAGCGTCAGACGAATAAATGCCTTATGTCGTTTTTGGTTTGTCGCCCAGAAGCATCCACAAGGCTTCTGAAAACATTCGCTTGGCACTCAGAATGACAGTTTCTCTCCTGAAAAGAAGAGTTTAGTTTAGTCTTTTGAATCTCAATTCAGATTCAAAACCAGAAGCACTCACACATTCATGTTTTTAAACTTCAGAACAATCTCATTTATCATTTTCGGTTGGCGCATTTAAATTTCAACAAATTTGTTGAAATTTGATGAAAATCAAAAAGTTTAGTAAAAAACAAAGTTTATAAAGTGAAAAAGATAATAAATAGTTTAAAGAATATATTCAATGTAATTTTCAATTCATTTGTATCCGCATGTTCAAAAAGAGGATGAGAATTTGCGTTGATGTTTAGCACTACAATGAAACATAATATTTCAGAATCGAATCAG
Source organism: Baccha elongata (assembly GCA_951217065.1). NCBI lineage: Eukaryota > Metazoa > Arthropoda > Insecta > Diptera > Syrphidae > Baccha > Baccha elongata. The sequence goes on from OX578273.1 coordinate 4,997,963, forward strand.
CTGTGTTTGCTTGTTCGCTAGGAATCCCGGATCGGAGAGCTCTTCGGGATTACCACCCGAATCCGACATAAGAGCAAGTATGTCAAACTCAATGGGTACTGTGGGCTTTGAGAAACGTGAAGTTTGAATTTCTTGTGGAAATAAAAATTGTTTATTGGATTTTGAAAAAAAAAATTACTTGAACATTAATTAATTCCAATTCTAAGCCTTTCATAAGATTTTACCAATCATTCGATCACCAATTTTTCATCCATTTCGATTTTTGTTTACTTTTGATTATAATATTTTTGTTTACTATAGATGAGTTTTTGACCAATTTGGATAAATTCAACAAGTTGAGAAGATGTTATAAAAATTTTCTTTTTCTTCGGCTTTTTTGTCACAATATAGAAATGAAACGATTAAGTTAACATTTCCTTTTCCGACGTTTCGGCAGGGGTTGCTACCTTTTTTCAGGGGAACTTTATTTTGCAACATATAAAATAACACAATATAATAACGATTGTATGACAACTTCAAAGAAACTTACATTATGTAAAAATAAGAAACATTTAAGATTTTCACTATAAATGTAATATTATTGTAAAAACAGCAAAATAAAATAAAAGAAAAACGTATTCACTTCAAAATGAAGTTTAGTCTATGAAAATTATATAAACGAAAATTGACATTTAGTCAGAGACTAGTAAACAATATACAGCGGATATATTTTGTATATTCATTTTGTGATTCATGTGACGCATGCCGCTCAGTCTGCAGAACTTGTATATTTTGAAGTCTGTTTTTTCTCTCAAGCCGACCAAGCATTTCCCCATTTGATCCTGACAATGTTCACGTTTTTGCACCATAGATAGAATTCGGATGAACAGTGTTTAATACTGTGACAGTTTTGTTCTTCAAGTGAGAACCTTAGTTTAATTTAGTTCATGCTTTTTTTTACCAATAGTTCATGCTTTTTTTTTACCAATAAATACACATTAATGAAAACGGATCTTAAAATGTTATCTTGCTCTTCTAATGATGTCAACATAAACTCCTGAGTTTTATAACAATGCTTAGCGAAGTAGAATCCTTTCCTTGCATCCTTTATTAGCATTTAAAGTGTCCATGACTGGAGAACTACTCGCAAACATTGCGTTCAAAGTAAAGAAGAGATCTTTTAGGATTGTATTTAGGTAGGTTTTTTATCTTTTTTGGTAGTATAAATATCATTTCAATACTTTTCCAACTTTGTCTGTAACGCGTTTAATCTACAAGCAACAGTAACATTTCCTTTGTCTGCGGGGAGAAAAAAATATCTATATTTTCCCGATTGCGAAATCGGATAATCCCAAAATATTAAAGTACATACATTTAAACTGTGATTTGTAAAAAAAATTATTTAACGGTTATGGCTTCCTATATGTTGTATAATATTTTGTTTAATATTTTTCACCACGCCTCATTATAATCACATAAATTCACCTGTTTTCTCACCATTATAATTTTCAGTTAACTATTTTGTTATGTTGTTTTATTTGCTTTTATTAACAATAATTTGGACACTTACAATATCTCGACAACACCATGATTTTATTAGTTATTTTTGTGTTATGTTTTTATTTTTCCATTCGGTGATGTCCTATATTATAATAATGAAAATATATTTTTTTCTATTTCTCTTCTTTTACCGCTTCTTATGTGCCTGTGTGGGGGTAAAAAAAATTGTTTTATCAACGTGCATTAAAACAAAAAAAAATATTATGTTCATCAACAACAATCACTAAAACTAATCATTTTGCTTAATAATTGGCAATATTTATTTATTTAATTTTAATCTTTTCATTATTTATTAATTACTTTTCTTCTTTCATCATGAATTTCATTCACTTATCTGATTCAATATTTCACGCTTTTTGTTTTATCAACAAATTACTGTTCATGAATCTTTTGATTTTGCTTTTTGCACTTGATTTAATTATATTTTTTTTATTTGTTTGTCATTTATCTGTTACCATGTCTCATTCATTTATTCATTCATTCACACATCACTTACCTTCTCGTCTGTTTTGTTTTCTTATAATTTGTTATTTCCTTTTATTTGAAAAAAAAAAACAATTTTTTTGCAAATTAAAAAAAAAATGCTTTTTGAATAAATAAAACAATAAAAAGGGGGAAATATTTTACTACTAATTAAATATCCAGACCGCATACGCACAGAGGTACGCTGCGCTCAATGTAACGCACACATGGGTCACGTTTTTGGGGACGGTCCAAAGCCTACAAACAAAAGGTACTGCATCAATTCGGCGTCAATTACTTTTCTGTCTGCAGACGAACTTAATAGTAGAACTGGTAATGAAGCTGCACCAGCTACAGACTAACAATGCTCGGTAATGTCTGTCCGTTATACAAAAGGAAATGTCACGAAGCTATATCGAAATTCTATTAACCTAGGAATATATAAGATTAAAGAAAACTGCTGCTAAAATCGAAAATGCAATTTTTTCAAAGAAACAGAAAATAATTATTTTCTGTTTAAATAACAATTAATTTTTTTAAATTTAATAAAAACATATTATTTTTTTTTTATTTTTGGTTGTATAACTTATTTGTTTAAATATATGTAAATAACGAATTAAATATAACAATAAATGTGGGATATTTTTGTATTGCTGAATACAAAGTGTTTTAATTTATCACTAAGCAATATTTATTTTGTACCCACTCTTGGTTGCTGTTTTGGTAAACACTTATATCCCAGAGAAAAAATAATCCAATTATTGTAAAGTTGCCAATGAAGTAATTAATGGCAACTAGCGTTCACCATGCGGGTTTTTGCTGTCTTGAGACTTGAGACAAATACATGATCTATCACCGTTTTTTTTATGTGATATTGGCTATGACATGAATTCCATACCACGTTGGGTAATGGGACTTGTGGCAATAGAACTAAAAATAAGGAATCCTGTCGCTGGGAATGCACTGTCACTTAAATGACTTTGTATGTAAGTGTATGTAAGACTTGAAACTCAGCGGTATAACTCTGGATGGATGACGAATATCAAAGCAACTGAGAACTGACTAAGATGATGGACCTCTTATCTTCAACAATATCATAAAATATTCTCAAAACCTTATGGCTGATGCAACTGTCAAACACGACACAGTCCATCGTGTCGTGTAGTACCAACCAACACCTAAAAATATTGATCGAAATGGCTGCTAAAATCTCTAAAGTTTACTCCTGTTCAGACATTGCTTGGCCAAAAGTGAAAAAGATTCTAACATTAAATATACACAGTAACACACAGTTGAGAAGATGCCATAATAAGCTCACATGAAAGGAGAACATTTTATACAAAACATAATGGCTGAAGGTACATACCTATGAAGATAAAATCTGATTTAATTTTGTTTTAGCTAAACTAAAAGCCTGATTTTTGAGGATAAAACTTAATCTAATTTTGTTTTAGCTAAACTAAAAGCCCTTTTTAATTTAATTTCGTTTTAGCTAAACTAAAAGCCCGCGATACCAGTTGATATTTTCAAGTCTTTAACTGCTTCCATATTCTGTTTTGTTTTAGCTAAACATAATTTATTAAATGTAAAATAAAGCCAAACTTATGTCTTAAAAATATGAATAATATTGTTATTTACTTTATTAATTTCTTTTTCGCTAAACTAAAAGCCTTTGTTCTAGATTATGTTTAATTAATTTTTTTTCTGCTTCCTAATTTCTATTCTTTTGTCATAAATCTTGTTTTAAGCCACTTTGTTTTATTTTTATTTTTTTTTATTTTTTTATACATTTTCTCTCAAATTACATATATAGATATATATTTAATTAACCGGCAGACGGATTAGGGCCATGCTTGTATATCTTTTTAACTTTTATCTTTTTATATTCTTCTGAAAAAAAAACAATAAAGATAATAATAATAATAATAATATAATAATAATGACTGAAGGAGTGGAAGCCGCAAAAGTCAAAAGTCAGGAAGTGGAGCCCTGACCCGTGGTTCCTCCAGCTTCAGAACCAATTATACACCAGTGAATTCATTTTAGATGTCACGAAAAATTTCACCCTGGTTGCCAAACTCGAAGCACTGCTATAGAAAAGTATGAGGTTCTGAAGATTCGAAACTTAGCGGTATAACTCTGGATGGATGACGAATATCACAACTACTGAGAACTGACTAAGATGATGCACTTCTCAACTTCAACAATATCATGAAATATCCTCAGAGCCTTATGGTTGAAGCAACTGCCAAACACGACACAGTGCATCCTGTCACGTAGTACCAACCAACACCTCAAAATGTTGACAGAAATGGCAGCTAAAATCTCTTAAGTTTACTACGGTTCAGACATTGCTTGTGAGTCAACGCCATTTTTCTGCCATTTCTGAAATTTAAAACCGGGCCGAATGGCGTCCTACGTGTACGAGCAACTCGTGAACGCAATTTACCACGTTTTTCTTACTTCACGCATCTGAAAAAGATATCAAATCGTCGATAGGTTTTGCGCGGTAGCCAATTATTAATTATGCATTCAATTGCTCTTCGTATGTGCTCTTTACTAAAGAAAAGAAAAGAACATCTAGAACACAGATCTGTTCTAGATGTTCTTTAAAAATGAAAAAAAAAATTAATTTAGTTTTTAAACTAATGTAGTTTGTAAACAAAAAGACTGATGACTGCAATTTTTTTTTATTTTATTTATTTTTTAAAGGGAGTTAGAGAATGGTTTCGAGACAAAGTAATTTCATAGTGTAAAATTGATTATACACCAACAAAAAAATAAGTCTGGTCCGAATCGCGTCCTACGTGAACGAGCAACTCGTGAATGGAATGCACCAGTTTGGGATCGTCACTTACGATGACAAGTACACGTAAACGTTATTCGGTATCGCGTCTAACGGTACCGATTGCTTGACTGCGTACGTTCACTCGAAATGTCATACGTCTAGTCCGGATTCAACGGATGGGTATTAAAGTTTAATTTATTTAATAAAAAAATTAATACCATTTTTAATAAATAAATATACGTAAGCATTTAACGAACAAATCTGCATAATAATATTTATCTATTTAGGACGAATTTATTCTTGAAAATTTAAAAAATATATATCTCCTTGCAACAGGTTGATGCGCTTGGTATAAACAAAATATGAGATGGAGATATTTTTTTCCTCCGTTTTCTCTAGCACTTTTCCGGTAATGTTTAATATTATTTAAATTGCAAGCGTTGTTATTTTTTCTTACGCCCAAACAGAACGGGTTGCTTTAATGACGTAGACCAATTTTTTTACAACATTAATTATATCAAATTTAGGTTATTACCTAATTTGTTTTATTCTTGTTACAATATAACCAAAAAAGTTTCACTTCAAAAAATTACTAACGCCTTTATTATTGAGATCGTATAAAACTTGTATTGCGTCAAAACAAGTTCTATAAATTTCATATTTTCAATTTTTTTTAAAATCGGTATTATTCAAAATCTTTTTGACTTGAAATTTTAAAACAAGTTTTGAATAAAACGAGAAATACATAGACATGGAAAAAGTTGGTTTTGTGATTTCCAAAACATGTTTTGTAACATTTTCTTATTATTGATCACCACAAGATTTGTGAATAATAATTAAAATAATAATATATTAACGATATGGCGCGTAATGGAGTTTTCTTTAAATGAAGAAAGGGACTTACCAGCGTGATGTTGATGTGCATTAATTAATTAATTAAGTTATAATATCGTATTAAAGATTAGAATTAGAACATTTTATTTCAGAGCATAGAGGATCAGAACTTTTTTGTTTTCTTCCTGGATTATGATAACAAACAAAATTACAGCATATCCGGTGAGGTGAGGTGAGGAAATTTCTCGCGTGATGGACGAACAACAATTATATTTTCAAAAAATTAACAGTGTGATGTTAATGTGCATTATGGTCAAGTGTCGTAGTTAACCGTTACCGTTACTTTAAGATTTTCAGTGACCTACAAAAAAAAAGCTCTGGGCGTGTTGCCCTAAAAACCATACCTACCAAATTTGAAGTAAATCGGCCCACCCGTTTAGGCTGTAGGTGCCAAGACAGACAGACAGAATTTTCGGACCCATTTTTTGTCTTGTTCATAATCGTAATTGTCATGTTTGATAGGAAATTTTACCATATTAGGCGTTTTTCTTTTTTAGCTCTGAGCAGAGCACGGAGTAGAGCCAGAGCTTGTCGAGTGAGCTCTGAGCAGAGTACGCTCCGAGCGCTCTGATTTATTTATGAAACAAACTTTAGCACTTCACTGCCATATCAATAGAAATCAACTCACAATCTGTCAAATAACATGAAAACTGCATGAAGTTGGCCGCGCTCTACTTTTTGCTCGATCTACTACATTATTTTATCCTGAGCTCATAGAGCGCGCTCCGAGCAAGCTCTGATCGAAAAAAGAAACACAACTTGAGCGCTCGGAGCTAAAAAAGAAACAGATCTATTTTTGACAGCTCAGTGATCTGCTCAGAGCCAAAAAAGAAAAACGCCTATTGTCAAAAAATAAATGACAGCTTACGCTACGCGGATGACAGATTGAAATGTATGTATCAATCTTTTTTCAAACTGTAAAACTCAAAATCTTGTAATAGAAGTTTGTAAATAATCTCTTTTTTCCTGTGAAATTTCAGATTTACGTGACTAAAAGGTTTAATAACTCAATATTCACAATTTCCGTGCACATTATTTCCGCTCTTGTTTTCAATCAATTTTTCAACAATGATAAAAAAGTGTTCCGCTGTCATCCGCGCACTGCCTTGCGAAAGGATAGAGATATATCGTTGTTACCTAAAAAGCCCTATTGTTATCTCCAAGACTTGCCTTATAGTACCAATAGAGCAAGTAAAAATGACAACTGAAATATTTTTTATTTAATATTTTGAGTAATTTATAAGCAAAAAAAAAAACAATCAAAATCTCGAAAAAGCCAAAAAAGGCATTTTTAAATTAATTAAGAAAAAAATTATAAATTTTCAGTAGTTATGGAAACCGTGTACTCTTACAACTTTGTATTTTGTTGCCTTTTAAAATTTTCGGCTAACAAGCCGGCAGAAATTCTTCAAAAAGGTTGAATTTTCTTTCTACATGGGCGCCCAGTTTAAAGCTTTAATGTTGTCAACGGTTTGCTTTCCAAAGACTTAATCGCTATATATTACTTCGTTAAAACATGAATGAGAAGTTGAATGACAAGTTTAAAAAAGGCGGCTCTGAATTACGCGAACTGGATTTTTATGCTAAGAGGTGGTTTCCCTTTATTATTATCATTAGTAGACGGCTTTAGGCCATACTCAAAGACTTTGTATTTAAAATCTACAGTGAAATATTGTATTTAAACGTTTTTAATATAAGCCAATAAAAAGTCATTAAAACTAACTAAAAACTAAACTAACTTATTAACATTATTTTGTATTTGGTCATAATGTCTATGCACATTTTGTGTCCATTTGAATTGAAGCAGCCAATATGCCATTATGCCCATGGACCTTATATAAGAGAGGCGACCGTAAAATTGCTTTCACATCGCGGCTATTGATAGAATGGAAACTAAGCGATAGGTTTGGTGTCCATTTTTAGTTAGTATACATTTGCAAAACCGATGGTCGGACAAGCTTTTTCGGGTACGTTTAGAGGATCCTGTTGTTAAAAAGTTCCAAGAATCCAAAGGAAAAAATATAAGAAAAATCACGTCTGATGTAAAAAACTTAGGAACCCAGCAAACGCAAGAAAAATGTGAAAAATAAACATAAGAAAGCAAAACCGGTGAAAAATCCTAATTCCCACATACTTAAAAATTCACGGAAAAATGAAGAAACTTCCATTAAAGAAATGCTGCAACTTATTCCTTAAAGAATCGACGAATAGGATATTAAACATCAAACAGCTAAGTGAAGAAGTCGCTCTTAAAAAACAATCATGGACAAAACACTTAAAATTCAACTTGTAATGCAAACGGTCTTTTACAACATGCATCTTTTTAGACATAGAGAATGTAGACATTTGTCTGGTGTTTGAAACACACTTTGCAACTGGAGAACGTTTTGAAAATGAAATGCCAATCTAAACGTGCTATCACGCTCCGCACCCAGCTGACAAAGCTAGAGGAGGATCATCAATATTCATTAAAAATGGCTTGGGACAGCATGAGGAAGCCGAGTTAACAATCAGTTCGTATGAAAAAGAAAGAGTTTAAAATAGCAGCCATAGAAGAATATACAGAACTCCTTAATTCGTTGGAGTTTATTGTTGGTGGTGACTTCAATGCTAAACACACCCAATGGGGATCTAATCTAGGCTTATACTACTTTACCTTGCAGGTAGCAAATACAAATGTGAATTCTATTGCTCTGGAACGCCATCATCATCAAGTCCTGTAACCCCGCTCGGGGCATAGGGCGCCAACAATACGTCTCTATCCTTCGCGGTCTGCAGCTAGATATCTTAACTGTGGCCACGTCTTTCTCTGGGATTTAGCTTCTGCTACAACTGTTGACTTCCATGTTGTTCTTGGTCTTCCAACCCGACGCGAACCCTGAGGATTCCATTCAAAAGACTGCTTTGCAATATCATTGTTTGGTTTCCTAAGTGTGTGACCAATCCATTGCCATTTACGCTTTCTTATGGGAGGAATTTAAAGCAAAAGTAAAAAGTTTTATTGACTAAGATCCCCAATCGAAACTTGTGAAGTTGAAATTGTTGACGTGCAACAGGCTGCAAAAAAAAGTACTCCAACTATTAAAATTGGAACAAAATACCCTGTAGAAATAACAGAGTTGATTTAGGAAAAAAGAAAGGTTCGAAGAATTTTGCGAAGTTTTCGGGCGAAAAGACGGTATTTAATCAACTAAGGGCTTGTTTCACAATCTCTGAGTAAGTTTCAAGTAAAATACTCAGCAGTTAAATACGTTGTTTGCTGTGTACTGTTTTGTTGTTTTCTTCCAAAATAAAGTTCTGAATAGCTTAATTGAAACTTACCTGATATTGTGAAACAAGCCCTAAATAATGAATTAAAAAAACATAAATATATGAATTCAAAAATGATTCACAGTAGATTTCATAAAAGTTTGGCGACGAATGCTTCTACTTGATTACTGGAAAGTAGCCAAAAGCAACTGTAATTTTTAATAAATGCATACCTTAAACTCCGGTATGTATTACATCATTGGAAAATTGATCTTTTATCAAAGCAAGGTAAGCCACAAACAGAAGTAATATCTTACAGACCAATATCGCTTATACCAAATGTGCCAAAAGGTTTCGAAAAACTGCTCCTATATAGGCCAAGCTAAATAATAGAAGAACAAAACTAATACAAGCCATCAGTTTTAATATAGAAATAAACATTTCACGATAGACCAAATCATCGAATTAATTTTTAAGTGCTCTAAAAACACCAGATTTTATGTTTCAAAGCATTAAAATTGTTATGAATTTTGAAACACAAATTTTAAATAACCATTTAAGGTTTTAAATCAGCTAAAGTAGTTATCTTTTATGTTTTTAATTATTCTAAAATACTTGTTCTTTATGCTGAAAATCATTAAAATTGTATTGAATCTTTAAATTGAAATTTTGAATCACCATTGTATTTGGTATTTAAATTGTGTAAAATCATAAGCTTTTGTGTTGAAAATTATTAAAATTATAAATTATTCCATTATTAATTTATTTATTTCTCTAATTGTAAATATGATCAACTATGTAAGTTTTATAAATTAGATTTTGTTTTACATATCTTTTTTAAATATTGTGTGTATGTTTTTTAATGTTATATCCGGCAGACGGCACATTTGCCATGTTCGTATTCTGAAACAAAAAAATTGTATTACTATTTTCATAAAATAAAGAAAACTAACTAACTTCATGAATAACAGATTTAGTTGAAAAAGCACTTAAAGAAAAACAAGGTTTGGCATTTGAGACATGAGAACAAACTACAAACAGCACAGTAGGGCAGAGTTATTTTTTTTTTAATAAATACAAAAACATACCTCCCGCAAAAGTAGCATGTAGTTGTAAGATACATTTTACGATTCTTTTTTCTTATTCATTTTTATGTACTTACATATAATTTTCATTTGTATTAACATATCATTTGTTTTATTTACTGCATCTTACCTTAATCTCTTGTTAAAATTTTTATTTCGTTTTTCGTTTGCTTAAAAAGTCCAATGGTTAGCATCCCTGGTTTGGTCACTCCAATATTTCCATCGTCAGTACTCTCTTCATCATCTTCAGATTGTCGTTCATTATTTAATTCATCATCAGTGCTCTCTTTTTCATCATCTTCATTTTGTCGCTCATCATTTGGTCGTTCATCAGTTTGCCACTCATTAAGTCGCCGTCCAATCGTTTGTCCTTTCCTTATTTCGTTCTTTCTTCTTACCATCTCATTTTTTTCTTGTTGTATCTTGTATGGCTTTATTGTTTTCAATGTACAAACATACAAACATCGTCGTCGTCCACGGAATTTTGAAATTTCGTTGTCGTCCTCGTCATCAAACTGAAATTTCTGCACACGCGTCGTTTGGATAAATATTGTATGTTATGTACGTATACATTTTTTTTTACTGCAACGTAGTTGTTCTTCTCCTTTTTTTCTAGGCGGATGCCACCCGTGTGGTGCCACGACCCAGACACTCGTTTTCATTTAAATAATCTGCGCATAATGCAACGATCGTCTGCTTTTTTTTTTTTTTTTTCTAATATTTTATTTTTTGACGCATAATACTCGTTTGCTAGGGCCAGACAGATAATTTAATATTCATAATATTTTCGTTTCCCTTTTTATGGGTACGATGCACATAGCACACACAAATGCAGAACGCGACACTATCGTTTGCTTGGGTATTATAAGAGTTGTTCTAGTTTTTTTCGACTTTATTTCGTTTTATTAATTATTTCGTTTTCATACTGAGTAATATTATCTAACTTCTGAATTTTAAGAACGGCGGAGTCTTATCTTTTTGATTCAAAATAAATGAACACTCGTTTTGAATATTTAATAATAAGGTCTATCTTTATTTACAACAACAGCGGAACACGTCTTTATATTAGCGAGGCAGATGAATGACTGACTCTTCTTTCGTGTTATTCGATGAACACAGAGCATGAATGAAAGAATACAAGGGGAGACTACGATAACTTTGGCGCCAAGAATTGATAACGGTTTTTTGTAGAACACTTCAATACAAGCATTTTTTACTATGGGTGGGGGGGTCTATCTCCCTCCGTTTGGGCGAAAGGGGCAATTTTATAAAAACAGTGCTAAGAATTTAAAACAAATATTAAAAAATAACGGTAATACTTACAACTAAGTTTTATATCTTTTTTTAAAGCCAATACCTTTTTCTATTAGATGTTTTTTAAATCAAGTGAAACCTATGCATAGTCTTTGAAAAAAACGGACTTTAAACTTAAAAATTGCGAAAAAAAAGGTAAAAAAAAACTTTGAAGTGTGATTTTTCAAAACTGTAAAATAAAATACTACTTTTTTTTATAAAATTCGTTGCTCATATTAATTTTAAATCATAAACTGAAAACAAAATGATTTTATGTTTTCTGGTTTTTGAGAAAATGGAAAATTACTAAAACTACTTTCTTATAAGAGTTTTCTTTTTTTTATGGTATACGGTGAATGTTGTACGTAGGTTCTTTGTTCTTGCATCTTTAAATGCAACAGAAACTTTGAATACACCCAACCTCGCACCCACCCCACCTCGCGCCCACCCCAAATCCTATAGTGTGTCCAAGCAGGGGGGTTGCAGGGGGGAAGCATGCCCCCCCTTACATACCTCACTGTTTATAAAACAAGTATCCAACAAAAAAGAAAACATAAAATCATTTTGTTTTCAGTTTATGATTTAAAATTAATATGACCAACGAATTCTATAAAAAAAAGTAGTATTTTATTTTAAAGTTTTGAAAAATCACACTTCAAAGTTTTTTTTTACCTTTTTTTCGCAATTTTTGAGTTTAAAGTCCGTTTTTTCAAAGACTATGCATAGGGTTCACTTGATTTAAAAAACATCTAATAGAAAAAAGTATTGGCTTTAAAAAAAGATATAAAACTTAGTTGTATTACCGTTATTTTTTAATATTTGTTTTAAATGTTTAGCACTGTTTTTATAAAATTGCCCCTCCCGCCCAAACGGAGGGAGATAGACCCCCCAACCCATAGTAAAAAATGCTTGTATTGATCTGTTCTACAAAAAACAGTTATCAATTCTTGGCGCCAAAGTTATCGTACTCGTGCCCAGTTTGAGATCCCGAATTCACATTAAGTAATTTTCCATTTTCTCAAAAACCAGAAAACATAAAATCATTTTGTTTTCAGTTTATGATTTAAAATTAATATGAGCAACGAATTTTATAAAAAAAAGCAGTATTTTATTTTACAGTTTTGAAAAATCACACTTCAAAGTTTTTTTTTTACCTTTTTTTTCGCAATTTTTGAGTTTAAAGTCCGTTTTTTTCAAACACTATGCATAGGTTTCACTTGATTTAATAAACATCTAATAGAAAAAAGTATTGGCTTTAAAAAAAGATATAAAACTTAGTTGTAAGTATTACCGTTATTTTTTAATATTTGTTTTAAATTTTTAGCACTGTTTTTATAAAATTGCCCCTCCCGCCCAAACGGAGGGAGATAGACCCCCCCCACCCATAGTAAGAAATGCTTGTATTGAACTGTTCTACAAAAAATCGTTATCAATTCTTGGCGCCAAAGTTATCGTACTCGTGCCGAATACAAGATTACGACACTTTGGCATTTTCACTTTGTTGTTGTTTCACTTGTGACGTAATTTTCACTTGTGACGTAAGCATCTTGCACTCTTTTTCTCATTGGTTGGGGCGAAGTCATACGAAGATTCCACCATTTATTTGTTTTTTGTTTGTGGTTACGTCACAAGTGAAAAAAAAATAACAACAAAAAGCTGAAAAAAACCAAGTGGCGTAATCTTGTATTCTTTCATTCATGAACACAGAGTGTCTCAGCGAATACACACATAATAAAACAAAGCAAAGATACTTATATATTTAAACAAACGATAACATGGGTACAAACATAACAAAGGGATAACTATACCTGGCAACCCGTGTTAGTTTGTGTACAATATTTTTTCTTTCGCTTACATTAAATTACTTTAAAATGTCTTCAATTACTAAAAAAAAAAAACAAATTGCAAAACTAAACAATGCAAATTTGTGCTTTAGCCACCGAAATTTGTCAAATTTTGGGTCACCGGTCACCGCACCGCATCTTCAATCAATCAATCAATCAATCAATCAATACAAAGTCAACATGCGCACAACATTTAATTGAAAACAACCATAATTACTTAGATGCATTCGAAGAATACGAGATTTTTAAGGCCTACAAGACAGAAGAAGACAAAATACTAAATGACAAACTAACTATAAAAATAAACACACTAACACAGCAATAACGTCCAATCAATCCAACAGAGATAGATATATCTCTGTAAAACAAAAAGAAAAATAAATAATCACAAATATTCACAAAGAAGACGGCAAAATAATAAGTTTAAACGTGGCAAAATCAACACCCACCACCTAATCAAGTCCGAAAATGGTTATAATAAGAAAATTTATGTTGTAACAATAAAAATAAAAAAATTATATAAATAAACAATAATTTTATTGTAAATTTTATTAAGTATTTATTTTATGTTTTCAAAAATTTTGTATACAAGCATGGAGACTAACAACAACAAAACATACTACTAGTATAATAAGGCAAGTTATGCATTTTTTGTACAAACTAAAGTTTTGACACAACAAACAATCATAACATTACGAAGATAGCGAAGTCGAAAAAAATGGGTCTATCAAAAAAGTGAGTCTGTCTGTCAGTCTGGTTGTATCAGTACCTACCTACAGCCCAAATGGCTGAACCGATTCGCTGCAAATTTGATACGATAATGTCAGGTTTCATCTGAATCTAATTTTTTTTTTCGAAAAAAGCATCTAGAAGGTATACCTTCCATGGACCAGTATGAAATTTTATCTTCGTAAAAGATAAGAAACAGAAAGATGTAAAAGATCAGTTTTCATAACAGTGTCTATTTTTACTTGCTCTATACTCTATAAATACTATTGGGCAAGTTATGCATTCGTAAAAAAAAGTTTTGAGATAACCATCAAACATGACATTACGATGATAGAGAAGACAAAAAAAAAGTAGGTCCGACAATTATGTCTGTCTGTCTGTCTGTCTGGATGCAGCCTTAACGGTTGGACCGATTTTCTTCAAACTTGGCATAAACTATTAGTGAAATATCCCTTAGTAAAAGGCACTCCGACCTCTTAGCCGCGTTCGAGAGAAAAGTCTTAAGGAGAATTGTTGGTCCCATATGTGAGGAAGGACGATTCCGGAGACGGTACAATCATGAATTGTACGCAATCTACCTTGAAGCACATATCGTGACAAAAATTAGGCTCGGTAGACTCCGGTGGGCAGGGCACCTAGCTCGCATGAGCGAAGAGGGCGCCCGGAGCTCGAGACCGAGATAGGTGGAGAGACTTGTTGAAGGAGGCCAGGACCGGACCCCGGTTGTCGAGCCGATGATGATGATGATGATGATGAAATATCCCCGGACGTTTTTATAATTTTTGATAACGGTACCTTATTACCTACCATATAAGCGTAACGGATAATTATATTTTTTTTTCGAAAAAAATAAGATCAATTTGGATAAAATTTTGTATGAGTGATTTGTTGTCATTCGTGATGTCTATTATCTAAAAAAAAATTTCAGAATCAGCTTATTAACGGTACCTGCCATAAAACCGTTTTTTATTACTCCGACTATCTTTTGAACGGCTTAATCGATTTTAACGAAATTTAAAACCCGAAAACTACTGCAAAATTGTAAAAAAAAAATTTAAAAAGTTTTTTTTTTTGGCAAAAACCGATCATTCCAATTTTCTCGAAAAAAATACGATCAGTTTTGATAAAACTTTACATGAGTCATTTTTCACCAATGGTGATTTCTTTCGTTTGAATTTTTTTTTTGAATCAGCTTATTAACGGTACCTGCCATAGAACCGTTTTTTATTACTCCGACTATCTTTTGAACAGCTTAACCGATTTCAACGAAATTTAATATTCGAAAACTACTGCTAAACTGAAATAAAATTGCAAAAGAAAATTTGAAAAAAACTTATTTTTAAAAAAGTTTTAATTTGACAAAAACCGATAATTCCAATTTTCTGGAAAAAATACGATCAATTTTGATAAAATTTTATACGAGTGATTTGTTGCTCAAGGTGATGTCTTTCATAGGATTTTTTTTCGGAATCAGCTAATTAACGGTACTTGCCATAGAACCGTTTTTTATTACACTGACTAACTTTTGAACGGCTGCACCGATTTTGAAGAAATTTGATATTATCAAACAACTGCTAAACCAAAATAATACTGCAAAAAAAAAATTCGAAAAAAAGTAATTTTTAAAGTGTTTTTTTTTTTTGAAAAACCGATAATTCTTATTTTAAAAAATATTATAAAATTTATTGACCCAGTCGTGCACTTAATTTTAATACACAATCAAATCCATTTTAAGACTTCGATAACCAATTACTCCTTTAATAGAAACCATAACATAGAAAACATAAACATTATCAAATTTTATAAATTTAACTATGAAGATACAGATTTTTATAGACAGAATGTTATAAACCATTTTGGTCGTCTTCTTTATTTTAGTTATGTTTGATTGTCAGCCTGAAATACAAATATTAATATTCTTCTTATTCTTCATTAGGTAGAGTAGAAGGGGGTGCATTTGCCAGAATTTAGGAAAATTGATCCTACGCTAAATTTTTCGTGATTTAAATTTTCTTGATATCTTATATGATTCCTGACTTTATTATCCTCGTTTTAAAGAATATTTTATTTTAGAAGCTTAATTATTTCTATTTTTTATGATTAAATAAAAAAAAAGAAAATGATGTGGCAAAGGCCCACGGTGGGGATGATTTGCCATGGGGGTGGGGGTGGAATTGCCAGGTACCTTAATATCAAATTTCACACAATTAAAACATTAATCATTTATAAAACATAACAAAAATAATTAGTGGCTTTCCTGCTGGTAAATGTAACCCGTGGGGTAAATTTACCATTATGATAAAAGTACCCATTAGATGGTTTGCTACTGGCAAATGCACCCCATTGGATGGGTTTGCCACTGGCAAATATACCCCACCAGGCTGCTTTGCCAGGCAAATGCTCCCCACAAAAATATGGCAAAGGCACTTCACAGGCTGTTCTTTAACAAACTTTTAAATAACTTTTTTCACTGTTGGAAATATATTTAAAATGACTTCTACACACAATAGGAAATATTTTTACAAAAGGTATTTGTATTCAACTGTTATTTAATTAGAAAAAAAATACAAATTTACGAATGATGTTTACCTTATCTTTTTTGATTCCCGTACACAAAAAACAAATACACGCGTACAACTCGGATTTCAATCAGTGATGTGTAACCGAAATCGATTTTTCGATATTTTTTATATTGTTGGTTTGTCTAAAGACCTCGACTGGCAAATGTACCGCGATTACAAATGATCCCCCTTCTACCCTACTTATATTTACTAACTTACATCGCTAGTAAATTAATATTAAATCTGTTAAATAAAACTTCGGCATAACGTAAGTACGATCGCAAAAATATATAAAGCACGTTTTGGTGCATCGTGGCATAAATAAGAAGTACTAAAATTAAAATACTAATAGTAGCAAAAAGTAATAATTTCAAAAGTGACCTTGCGCTTCAATTCGTTCTCTTTTGAGTATTTCCAACAGAGTTGAGGTTTTGTTTTTGCACATGACAAACAAATCTGACGTCTACGAGTATTAAGTTGAAGATTGTTGTCAATCTTACTCTAGAAGATTGTGTGCGTTGCATAATTTATTTTCGATTAGAAAAAGCAACAATAAACAGCTAAAATTATTATTGCTCTGCTAAGTAAATATAGTACTTTGATTAAGATAAGATTTTATAAATATACAAAACAGACATACTGTACTGACAGACAATAAGTTAAAAAAGAAATGTTTTACACTTGCACTCTGCTGTTGACGACAAGAGAATAAAGTGGACAAATAATTAAATAGCACAATATTTTATCGAATGATTCTCATTTAACACATAGTATCGGTTGGTTTTCAGTTAGTGTCGTTGTGACAGGGGCATTGATATAAGCCTTCAAGTTATTGCTTGTCGGTGAATGTATCTCGCGGTTATTTTTTTTTTTGTTTTAAAAAAAAGATGTACTTTTTATGATTGATTTTGCCTTAAATATTGTTAGTAACAAATCAATTTAATTTGTCAGAGCGAAATCGAAAAGAAATATTAAAAATATGGAACCGTGGCAAAAGATATCCTGTTTATTGTGCGTTTTCGGATTCATCCGTGAGATACGACCATCGGAACCTTATATCACGGAGTATTTGCTCGGCGGATGGAGGAATATTACACAAGAAGAAGTAAGTTGATTTAAAACTTTATTTAGATTTTAGATAATGATAAGATGATATTCTCGCAGCTGAAAGAGGTTGTC
Source organism: Baccha elongata (assembly GCA_951217065.1). NCBI lineage: Eukaryota > Metazoa > Arthropoda > Insecta > Diptera > Syrphidae > Baccha > Baccha elongata. The sequence continues at coordinate 5,015,586 of OX578273.1, forward strand.
ATCGTCATGATGTGTAGTATAGACGTAGAGTAGTTGTGTAGTGCAGGCGCAGCGCAGGGTACATCTGTTCAGGCGGCCTCTCATCTATTTTTTGTATTTTTTCTATTGTATTTGTATCTATTAGTTCAATTTGAAAAGAGAGGTGCGTCTTGTTGTAGAGAGCAACAACATAGTGCAATAACAATAAGCACAAGCACGTGCTTTCTGTGGATGAAATAGTTTGTTACAATCTATTTCTATTTCTGCCAATGTATTTGTAAAACAATTTATTGATCGAGGAATAAATAAAAACATGAATGAATTGACAGGAAAAATGTGTAAACAATAAGATTAAGATGAACTATTTATTTCATGAGTTCATGATCAAGTTTAACGTCATGATCAAGAGAACTTTGAACATGGACAAGAGTGTTGCCATAAAATATTTTTTGAAATCTGGAGATTCACACATCGAAAATCGGGGGAAATCGGAGAATCAGTTTACATTACGAAAATATAATTTTTTCTTGCTCTTATGTAAAATGTTTGAAATTCCATTGATAGTCCAGTCGATATGTTGAAAAAATAGGGCTAGACTATTTGGAAAATATTCGGAACATAATGAAACTTTCATAGGTTGTTTGGGGTATACGTATACCAGAAAGACCCCTCTAGATTTTTGACCTCGAATTTCCTGTGATAACTTGGGAGGGCCGAAAAACCCGAACTTGTTCTTACTTTTTTTCAGTTTTCCCTTAGATTATTTAAACAAAGTACATTTTGTGTGCTTAGCATCAAATTCAAAGAACATTAAATTTCCTAAAAATTGGTCGGTGAAACATGTCTGTACACCCAATATTAACGGAAATACAGCCGGTTTATTTGGGGTCTGCTGACCCATAAAAAAACTTTCTCGAGGTCAACAACTTAGTGTAGTAGGTATACGAGTATACCCCCAAACAACCTGCTAAAGTTTCATTAAGTTCCGAATATTTTCCGGGTTCAAATTATATATCGACTGGACTATGAATTCCAACCGCATAAACAGATTTTACTTAAAACGAAACCGTTGAATTCGATCAGAGTTTTTTTAAGAATTGGTTTGGTGTAAGAAAAAAATTCAAGCTTTTAATGAAATCTGACATTATGATACTATAGAGAAGACTTAAAGCGTTTCGTCATGTCGTCCGTCGGTCTGTCTGTGCGGATGTGCAGATTGATGTATTTGTTTTTTCCCTATATATAACTTATTAAGAACTTGTTTCACAATATCTATAAACAAGTTACAAGCAAGCTATTCAGAACGTTTTTTGACAGAAAATAACAAAAGAATATACAGAAAACAAACAATTTTCCTGCGTATTTAACTTGAATTTTTTTTTTAATCCCAGTTTCCTACAACAGCAAGTTCCGGCGATCCAGTCGTGCATTTTACTTGATATTGCATTTCTGAGTTAACAAAAACGTCACGGTTGATAACGTCAAGAAAATAAATAATTTGTTAAAGAAATAAGTATTCTAAAGCATTTTTTCGGAGAGTTCTTCGGTATTACCACCCGAAAACGACATACATAAGTAAACGTTTTATGGGCTTATACCAAGCCAAAAAAAAAATATATTTTGTAAATTACCTACCTACCTTATCCAAAAACGAATATAAAATATTTTTGTAGATTTTCCGTCACTTTATTAACACTTAAAAAACTTCACACACAAAAATAATCGAATAACGCACAATGCACACGGGTATGGTTCGCTTTTTCCACCTAGATTTGTGTTGTTTCGCATAAGTCGTTTCGCATTTTGTTGCTTTGCATTTTGATGTTTAGTTTTTCGTTTGTTTGGTTTACTTTTGTTTCGATAATTTATTCTACGGCTTTATGTTATAATATTAAGAATTTGAATCAATTAGTTTTAAGTGATAAATAACTACAAGAAAAGAAAAAATAATAAAAACTATTAAATGGAATGAATTACTTTTTTCATTTTGAGACATAAACAGATGATAGTGACGTCACGTAATGAAGTGAGCATACCTTGTATCTGTTTATCGTGGACATAAACAAGCTGTCAAAGTCTGTGTATTGGGGAATTTTCCGTTTGTCCTAGACTTTCGGGAACCATTAAACTTACATCATGCTGATGCGGAAAGCTATTAGGTAAGTCAGGTTAAAAAGGAAAGTTGCCATTTTTTGTTAACAATTTCACAAAAGGGGAAAAACTAAATTGCAAATCTTAACCATAAAGTTCGGTCAATTTAGAAATGCAAGGGTACGAAAAATCTCATAGATCTAAAAATTAGTATGAATGTTCGGAGCATAATTTCATTATAAATGAGTCCTCATCGATATCGTACCTGAAAATTTATCTGTACACATAAATAAAAATTGAGTCTGTTTGTATTGTCAAAATAACAGTATTTTACTACACGCATATGAAAGCATACACAGCCAGCGATGCCAGCTTGAATGATTTTTCCCGTTTTTCGGGATTTTTCGACCCTAAAGCGAAAAAGGGAATACCAATCGGGAAAACGGTAAAAACAGCCATCTCAAAAACTTCCACGTTTAAATGCCAAAACTCACATTAATAACCGCTAACCATAATAAATTGAATTCTGCTAACCATTGCTTGTGAAGACACATTTTGAAGCGATATTTTTATACCTGTGACACACATGGTGGTATCAATACTATGGTATATGGGTAAACCAACAGTGTGTCAAGGAATACCACAGTAATACCACGCGAGCAACTTGGCTGCTCCATTTTAAACCATTCTTTTTTTTTATAAATATGTCTTGAATTAAGTTTTGTTGCTGATTAATTAGTTGAAATGGTATATTTTGTTTCAAAATGGACGTGCCAAAAAAAATTAAAAATTTAGGTACATCAAAAATTATTAAATTTGTATTTTTAGTGGCATAAAAACAAAACATTCAAAACTTACATCTTTTCATCAAAATAAAAAAAAAAAAAATCTGTCAACGCATGGTATTGTCAATACCTTGCATTGTGTCCAAGGTATAAAGCTCTTGAATTTATTAATGAATTTCAAAATCTTTTTGTCTTTCATACAGTAGAGCAAATAGCATTAAGTTTTAAGAAACAAACTAAATTAAGATTTTTTATAAAAATTAAACACCATTAAAATTGAGCCAGCAAAAACAAAATTTTTTTTAATAAATGAATTTATTTGTTTACAAAATGTATGCATTTCGACCAATATATTGGCCATCTTCAGCAACACGACTAAGATAATATATAGCTGTCACTCATATTAACAACAACCGACATAGAAAAAGAATGATTGCGATTCCATATATAAGTAAATGAATGAGCTTTTTGGTAATTTAAACAAGTTAATTTTATTTATTTTACGGTTCTTACTTTTTAGCTGTTATCAAAATCAATATAAGTTACCCGCAGGGATAAACAGATGAGTGGAGCTCGTCGTTGATCGGTTTACAAGAACTGACTACCTTGGTTTTACACAGCTAAGCTATACCGAAGAAGAAGTAAAAGTTGAGAACTATCGATCGATCAGCGAGCTTTTCTCTTTCTCATTGCAAACGGTAACTTCTTTACCACTTTGGTACATTTATATTGCGGTTCTTGATTTGCCCAATTATCAACTTCTGCAAGAAATTTGTTTTTTTATGTGGGTTTTACTGGTACAGGGTGTTAACCGCTCCCGCTTCAAATTCGACCGATCTTTGATATTTGTTAACGATATAATATTTTTGCTTTGATAATTTTGGTATTAAATTTGTATTAATTAAAGCAGAGTGCCAATAAGTGCCCCTGGCGTGTTTAGTGTGTCGGACTACCACGCCGGAAGTCTGGGTTCAAGCCCAGCTTCCAGCTTCGATAACATCTAATGTTTTTTCAGGGGCCCTGCCTCTTGCAAGGAAGTGACAAATCCTCCAAGGGTATCATTGTCATGAAAAGTGCTTCTCACCTTATCCGTTCGGATTCGACGTAAAATTGTAGGTCCCCTCCAATCATGTAAAACTAACAACGCACACAAAAGGATTGGTTGAGAGTTGTATGTCACTAGGCCGTGGTTCTTCGGAGCTGTCAGTGCCACTTAATTTAATTTATTTAGAGTGCCAACACGTCTTGATCGTTTAATTTTAACATAAGCTTACTTTCAAATAGATGACTATGAAATTAAAAATAACATTCAATAAATAGTTTTTGATCCGTTTTGTTTCAATTAAATTTCCATAATAATTCCATAAATAAAAAAGAAATCACATGATTGATTTTTTTTAATAGAGAGAATATCTCTGTATCTGTACTTATTTCTATTGAACCTAAATTTGAATACATTTTTTTTGCAAGAAAATGATGTAATACACCGAACAAATTCAACAAAAAAAAACTTATAAGTGGCACTTATAGTTAATTTAATTATAATTTAGTTAATTTAGAGATAACATAGATAATAAAATACAATTTTAGATAAGGATTTTAATGAACCAAAACAAATAATTTTATACATTTAAAAACAATAATAATTTGATTTTTTTTTTAAATTACAATTTACAAACAAAATTTAACAGATACAAACTTACTTTACTAGAGCCAAAAAAAATATTCAAGTAGGTACGAGCAGGTACATTTATTAGACATTTAGAGATATTTTTTGTAATGCGACATTCATCAGTAAAATAAAGAATAATCTTCACCTTAGGTTACTTTTATGAACAAGTCGATTGTCAATAAGAACTGCTGTACCTCGATCTTCTTGTACTATCTTTTCAAGATATATCTTCTCTTATTTGTCCGTACATAAACTTTTTGGGCAGGCTCATATGATCTTATTTGCCTGTTTTGATTATGGAACCTTAAATCTTTCTTTTGTGTCTGACTAATTTTTTTTTCGGATTTCATTTTGTAGGTCTAATGAGGTTGGATGCATTATATCTATTGGTTTATGGTTTGTAATCGAGTGGATTGTTTTGTTGTACTTTACTGTTGATAATAAAATGAGTTCTTTTGTATATCTCCCAATCAAAACAATTTATCAAATCTTATAACATAAATCACCGTACCAATATATCACATTTTCCATGGGCCGACAAAACGGATCAAGAGAACTATATGATTTCCGCAAGAACCATTTCTTTAGCCATGTAGGCGGGTTATGTCTACTGCGGAAATCATGTCTTTCCCTAAATCGAATAGATCTCACGGGGAAACTGGTTCTACCCTAAGCCGTTCAGCACTCTGCCTGTTTCGGTTTTTGGCGAAGACAGACATATCGGAGCTAGCAGCCTGGCATAAAGCCTGGTGGGGGGTATGGGCCAATTCCCTTGGCTGAGGTACCCGAGGATCTCTTGTTTTCCTATGGAAGTTGGTACTAAAGGGATCATCTCCCAAGCAACACAATTCCATACCTTAAAACACCACAGTCATCAAAACGTTATCCCAACTTCCACAAAATAATAGGTCTCATGGTATCAAAACGGGCAACCAAGCGCTAATTGGGTTTTATTGCCGCCATTCCTACCTACCTACCTAACACTAAAAATGGCTGTATCTTGTCGCCAGTTGCAGGTAAATTGACATTTGAGCATGTTTTCTTGAAGAAAATTTGTGCTTAAAAAAATGTGGAAAAGAGTCCCAACAAGAAGTTTGGCGAAAAAACATATTTTTGGAATTTTGATCTTTTTCCAGAGAGGATATATCAAAGACGGATCGGTTTTGCAAAATCATGTATGGTAACAAATTGTAGAAAATTTTATCAGCAAAATTTTTCAAATTGATTTTTTTTTGTACGACGGCGACGCACCGTCTTCGAGATATGCAGATGATTTTAACCACGCACCCAGCCCCCGCCGCACTCCGATCACCGCGAATTTTTTATTGCGAGTACCTGGAACCCCCTTGTACACCAAAAAATTGGAACTACACGATTTTTTTGGTTTATATGTCTTTTTCAGGCTTAGTTAGACCGGACTATATGTGCAAAATGTATTGTATTGTAACGTGTTACACAAATAATTAAAGGGTGCTGAATGTTTTCATCTCTTGAGGTAAACGCCATCTACCTGTTCGGTACATCTACTAAATCTCTACACCTACTACATTGCCTACTCTATATTGTACTACATTGCCTACTCGATATTGTTCTAACAAGTTCAAGAACCTTCCATGAGCCAAGCATTTCTGTATAAAAGAGGAAGCGGATGCGGACCGACAGTCAGTTTGAATTTGAAATCAGTCGTGTACAAGTCGGTTATTTGAAAGTGATAAAGTTTGAATTTAAAATAAAGAAAGTAAAAAGGAAATAAAGAGTGTTTTGAAATATTAAGTGGAATTAAAAGTAAAAAGACGTAAAGTGAGTTGTATTAAAACGGAAATAAGTTTTATTTTTTAACAAACGAAACTTCTGGAACGTTTCGAAGATCAAAGAGAAGAACAAAAGAATGAACAAACGAAACTTCTTGAACGTTTCGAAGATCAAAGAAACGAGCAAAAAGAGCTCTTTGAAGAACAAAAGAACCTTCTCGAAGGCAAACTCACTACTTTAGAGAACAAGTTTGTTGTTGTAGATGAACGTGTTGAAGGAGTTGAAAAACATTTACTCAAAGTGGACACAAGTTAAATTCAATTATTTGTCCAAAGAATTCGAAAAGGTTCGAAAATTGAAGGTGCGAGAAAGTTCTGGTGAATCTTACAAGAGCAAAGAAATGCATCCGCCAACTTTTGATGGGCAAACTTCTTGGTCAATCTGTAAGAGACAATTTGAAGCAGCAGCAATGACAAACGGCTGGGACAATGAAGACAAGTTTGTTGCACTTACATTGGCTCTCAGAGGACCTGCTGCTGAGTTACTGCAAACAATACCAGCAGAGATGCATGGCAACTTTAGTGCACTTTCACAAGCCATTGAAAACGTTTTGGAGATGGCCATATGCAAAAAGTCTTTAGAGTTCAACTAAACACCAGGATTCAGAAACGGGGTGAAACTCTTCAGCAGCTTCAAGCAGACATCGAACGACTAGCTCACTTGGCATATCCAACTGCGGGCGAAGAAATCATAAACCAATTCGCCGCGGAAGCCTTTGTTCGTGCCTTGTCTGACATTAATCTCAAGAGAGCAGTACGAAGAGCTGGAAAACGAACACTTCCAGAAGCATTAGCTTTCGCCTTGACTATGGAAGCAGCTGAACAGGTTTCACTAGGAGTACATCGGGTAAGAGAAGTTGCTATAGAAGAATGCTCTTGCCAAAGAATGGCATTCCAGAACAACCGTCGAGAGGGACAAATCCGATGCTGGAATTGCTACAAGACCGGACATTTCCAGCGCAAGTGCCGAATGCCACCAAGTAGAAGCGCATGTCAACATTGCGGAAGCAGAAATAATACATCAGATGAGACTACAAACAAGACACACGCCCCACCTCGTCAAGTTTCGTAGCAGGGAAACGAGTAAGAACCAACTTCGAGGGGCAGAAGCTGGTTTCTTTGTATCTATGGCCCCAGAAACATCATCCAAGTCTCGCAGACTAAACGAAACAATAAAAGTCTAACTGTGGAAGCAGCTATTAAAAACAAGCAATACGTGGTTACCATCGACACCGGTGCCACCGCTTTCATTGTACGAAGAGACTTGGTCAAGATGGCATGGCTAAACAACAACAACAGCTAAGAGTTGCTGGAAACCTTCTACAAGAGGTCGCTGATGTTTTCGCTTCACAGGACGGGCAATATGGACGAACACAACTTGTACAGCATCGAATCGATACTGGTGATGCAAGGCCGATCCGTCAACCAACAAGGCGCCTACCTTTAGCCAAACAAGACGAAGTTACTAAAATGATATCGACAATGCAGACAGATGGTTTAATCGAGAATTCAAAAAGTCCTTGGGCATCACCAGTCGTACTAGTCAAAAAGAAGGACGGAAGTACTCGATTCTGTGTGGACTACCGAAGGTTGAACGATGTCACCAAGAAGGACAGTTATCCTCTGCCTAGGATAAGCGATACTCTGGATGCGATGGCTGGAGCTCAATGGTTTTCAACATTGGACCTGAAGAGTGGTTACTGGCAGGTTGAAACTCACCCAGAAGATCGGGAGAAAACTGCATTCTCGACAGGTAACGGTTTATGGCAGTTCAAAGTAATGCCTTTTGGCCTGTGTAACGCTCCTGCAACATTTGAGCGTTTAATGGAATGCGTACTACAAGACCTTACTTGGAAAGCTTGTCTAGTCTATTTGGATGATGTCATCGTGTTTGGGAAAACATTTGACGAGCATTGTGAAAACTTAAAAGGGGTATTCCAGAGATTGCGAAATGCTCATCTCAAGCTCAATCCAGAAAAATGTACGCTGTTCAAGTCTGAAGTGAAGTATTTGGGGCATATCATCTCGTCTCAAGGAGTAAGAACTGATCCCGAGAAAGAGGAAGCTGTGAAGAACTGGCCAAATCCACAAGACAAGCATCAACTTAGAAGTTTTCTTGGGCTAGCTACATATTACCGACGATTTGTGAAGGATTTTGCCGGAATCGCCAAAAGCTTGCACCAACTCACAGAAAAAGGAAAACAATTCAAGTGGTCAAATGAGTGCGAGAAAAGCTTTAAGGAACTTAAAAGACGCTTGTGTGATGCTCCAGTGTTAACCTATCCAACTCCTGGAAAACAGTTTATAATTGATGCAGATGCAAGCAATGTCTAGGAATCTATTTTAAACAACGAACAAGAGTTGAACCCATCGGGCGGCTGGAGTAACGAGGAAATCAGGAATGCGCAGCAAGAAGATTTGGACATCGAACCCATTCTTGCATGAAAAGAACATGAAGAGAAACGAGAATGGGGAGACATTTCTGATAGAAGTCCTACCCTCAAAGCCTATTGGGCACAATGGAATTCCTTTCATGTGCAGGAAGATTTGCTCAAACGAAGATGGGAATCTGAATGTGTTTGAACAACACATCCTCAGATGGCAAAACCGATGTGATGCAGCTTGTTGTACCCCGGACAAAGGTTAATGACATTCTACGTGAGATGCATGATGGATCTTCTGGAGGCCATTCCTCTATTTTTAATGGCATACCGAAATGCGGTGCACAGCACAACTGGTCACACTCCATCAGAAATTGTATTCGGTACAAATATCCGGTTGCCTAGCGAAATTAAATTCGAATGTCCAACGGGTAAAAAACGAAATGAAGAGGAATACGTGGATTGCCTAAAGGAAAAACTGACTGACATCCATGACAGGACAAGGACTAAAATAAAACTAGCTAGTGGTCAGCCATCAGACGAATAGGGGGAATAACATGTAGCATACGAAAACATGCACGTGCCGTAACTATTCGGGACTGATGGAAGTGTGGTCATAGCCTCTTCGCGGCGGCCGCTAGTAACAAGCCTTTTAAAAAAAGGTTTGGCTAATATGATCAGGCTAGTTCCTCAGGTTGGCAACAGGTTAATTCCCTGTTCCGTAAAACATCGAATTACGAGACCGACACCAAGCCTCGGAAACGGACTGATCTCATGATGACAACCTACGCAACGAAAACGGCAAAACGATTTACGAGTTTTCTTACGGAACGTACGATCGCTCTATAGAGCTCGAGCTGCTCAGCCCTGTCAAAATATAAAGCTGACATAACAGCACTTCAAGAAATCAGATGGACAGGGAATGGTGTTTTACAGAAGAAAGAATATGACGTATACTACAGCTGTCATACAAAACACCATGTGCTCGGGGTAGGCTTCCTAGTCGGCGAAAAAATGAAGTCTACCATCATCGGCTTTAACGCTATAAGCGAAAGGCTATGCACCCTTCGCGTGCGAGGCAAATTTACGAATATCAGCCTCATTAACGTTCACGGACCTACGGAGGAGTCCTCAGACGAAGAAAAAGAGACTTACTACGAACAAATCGAGAGGGCCCTCAATGCCTGTCCCAGGTATGAAGTAAAAATCATCCTTGGGGATTTGAATGCAAAAATAGGTCGGGAGCCGGTATTCAGGCATTACGCAGACACCCATAGTTTGCATGAGAACACTAATGACAACGGACTTCGAGTCTTAGAATTGGCAGCATCGAAAAACATGGTCGTTGCGAGTACCAGGTTCCCGCGAAAAGATATCTACAAAACCACCTGGGTATCACCTGATAAAGTCACTCGTAACCAAATAGACCACGTGTTGATAGACCGTCGCCACTACTCGAACTTGATGACGGTACGAACGTACCGAGAGTAAGTCCTGGAGCCAGTATGCTGGGCGTAGATGAGAAGTGGACACGCCTTAAGAATACTGTTATTAGTACTGCCAACTCCATCTTAGGCAGCAGTCGTAGAAATCGGAACGACTGGTTTGATGATGAATGCAAGCTAGCGACTGAACGTAAGAATGTTGCGTACCGAGCAATGCAACAATCTCATAGAACGCGGGCACGCGAAGAAGAATATAAAGAGCTCAGAAGAATAGAAAAACGGCTTCACAGACAGAAAAAATCAGCCTGGGAGAAGAACTTAATCTGTGAAATAGAAAAAAGCCGAGAGCGAGGTCCGCACCAGGCGCGAAAGTACTACCAATCCGTCCGAAACATGACGCAGTACACCACGCTGCGCATACTGCAAGGACGGAGAGGGAAATCTGATCACCGATCCACAAAGCATACTGGAGCGATGGGAAGTGTACTTTAATGAATTGCTAAATGGTCAACTCACTGCAGAAGTGGAGGCTCCACTGCTTCAAGACGAATACCCTATGTTGCCGTCACCAAGCATAGAAGAGGTTGAGAAGGCTATAGACCGGCTAAAGAAAAACAAAGCCCCGGGAGCTGATGGTATACCAGCCGAATTATTTCAACACGGTGGGCCAGCTCTACGTCAGGCAATTCATGATATTATAGTGCACGTGTGGGAGCATGAAGAAATTCCAGAAGACTGGCGAAAAGGTATAATATGCCCCATACATAAGAAAGGAGATGTCACAACGTGCAGCAACTATAGAGGTATCACGTTGTTGAGTACCGCCTATAAGATACTCTCCTCTATCCTACAAGACCGGATAACCCCATACGCTAAAACCATCATCCGACAATATCAGTGTGGTTTCATTCCAGGCAAATCAACAACTGATCAGATCTTTACCCTTAGGCAGACGATGGAAAAATGTCTAGAATTTAACATCCCAACATACCACCTGTTTATAGACTTTAAGGCCGCCTATGATAGCATAGCCAGGGTAGAACTTTACAAAGCCATGAGAGAATTCGGCATCCCAAATAAATTGACACGACTATGTAGGTTGACCATGACCAACGTAACAAGCCAAGTAAAAATAGCCGTATTGCTATCCAGACCAATCAACATCTTTAATGGACTCCGACAAGGGGATGGTTTGGCCTGCCTCATCTTCAACCTGGCGTTGGAGAAAGCAATCCGTGACTCTGGCACGGCAACAAGAGGAACCATCGTCAACAGGTCCAGCCAGATACTGGCTTACGCAGACGACATCGACATCATCGGAAGAACCGAGCAAGCTGTACACGATTCCTTCATCCAGATCGAGCAGGCGGCACAAAATCTGGGGCTGCACATTAGTGAAGGTAAAACAAAGTACATGGTGGCGTCGAATTCGAGAGGAACAGTTGGTCAAACAATCAAGGTAGCGGAGCACGAATTTGAAGTGGTGCAATCCTTTAAATACCTTGGGTCAATAGTAGCAGCCGATAACAATATAGAAGAAGAAATACGCAGGCGGCTTCTCAAATCCAACAGAGCCTACTACAGTCTGTCAAAGCTCTTCAAATCCAGAAATCTCACCATAACTTAAAAACTACTGCTGTACAGGACCATGGTCCTGCCAGTACTCACTTATGGATCCGAGACTTGGGTGCTTAGCAAAAGGCACTATGACCTCTTAGCCGCGTTCGAGAGAAAAGTCTTAAGGAGAATTGTTGGCCCCATATGTGAGGAAGGACGATTCCGGAGACGGTACAATCATGAATTGTACGCAATCTACCTTGAAGCAGAGAATCGTGACAAAAATTAGGCTCGGTAGACTTCGGTGGGCAGGGCACCTAGCTCGCATGAGCGAAGAGGAGCTCGGAAAGTTCTTTGTGGTACATTCTATGGCAGACGACAGCGTGGTAGACCATGCTTGCGCTGGAGAGATGGCGTAGACCTGGACGCCCGGAGCCTTGGGGTGCGCAACTGGATGGCGTCGGCTCGAGACCGGGATAGGTGGAGAGACTTGTTGAAGGAGGCCAGGACCGGACCCCGGTTGTCGAGCCGATGATGATGATGATGAGTGACCGAATGAAAACACGCTATGATGCAAACATCACAACGAAACCTTTCCATGAGGGAGATCTAGTGTGGCTGTATAATCCTCATCGACAAAAGGGACTGTCACCAAAACTTCAACAAAACTGGGATGAACCTCACCGTGTTGTTACAAGGATCAATGATATGGTTTATCGAATTCAGCGAGGTCTAAGAGGCAAGCCAAAAGTTGTTCACATTGACCGGCTATACCGCTACAGTGGAGAAGATGGTGAAGAAATTGTTCGGGGCGAACAATCTTAGGAGGAGCGCAATGTAACGTGTTACACAAATAATTAAAGGGTGCTGAATGTTTTCATCTCTTGAGGTGAACCTGTTCGGTACATCTACTAAATCTCTACACCTACTACATTGCCTACTCTGTATTGTACTACATTGCCTACTCGATATTGTTCTAGCAAATTCAAGAACCTTCCATGAGCCAGGCATTTCTGTATAAAAGACAACCAATTAATATTTTTATTCAAAAACTTGCTTTAATTTCAATTGTTGCACAGCAAAATGTTTATTGTTTTCTTATTCAAATTTAATTCATCTGTCAAATGAAATGAAATGAAAAATGCGAAACTCAAAATATATTCAAAGAATATTCTTTCATTCATGCATAGTTCCTATGTTCCGTCTTATTTTGGAAATCTATACGTAGTGAATGGAAAATTCCAAAAAAAAACCATCTGCAGCCGCATGGAAAGCCGCGTTTTTGTATTTGAAATATGATACCTACAATTTTCAGACAGAAGGGCGTGAAAAAGAAAAACAATTATAAAAGGAGTTTTTTCAAAGAGAAAAACTAACCACAATGTATTAAACTAAAACGGAAAATGTAGAAGAAAATGTGGTGATAAAAAATCGAAAAAGTTGAATTTTATAACATAATTCATGTTATAATACATGGCAAATTGGTATTCTTACAGATGTAATTGCAATTTTGTTATTTGCAGCAACAAAAATTAACACAAGAGCAAATGCGGTAAGTTTGTAGAATAGATTTATTTTGCACATGTTATAAATTCATTCGATGGTACCTACACTCTTTTTGAATTTCATTGAAGTCTCTAGAATACAGTTTTTTTTTTGTCTGTTCTATATTTAGTGGAAACAAAAATTAAGCACTAAATATGTAATTTGCAAATCTCAATATTTCAGATCTATCAAACTACAAAATGTCAAAAATATTACCTCTGATGACAGTTAGGACTAAATACTCTGCAAATGTCCAAATTTGATTTGTAAAGGCCTGTTGAACAATCGTGGTTAAGTTATAATATAATATTTACATATTGGGCCCTAAAAATCTGTCAAAAGAGGAGTAAGTGTCATACATTGATTGCTTGCTGATGACAGCTAGCTTGCACTGAATATTCCGCAAATGTCAAAATTGAATTTGTACATATTTGTCAAACTAGAAAGTTTCATGGCCAGTTTCTCCAAACACTTTTAAATATTTATTGGGTTGTTAAATCTTAAAATGGCATTTTTCAATTTCACCAACAATTTTCATTTTTAAAAGGGCCAATAAACTAAAGTCCCATTTTGTTCCAAATAAAAAATGCAAGACAAAGAGAACGTTGAAATTTTTCAATTGATATGCTCTCCTCTCGCTTGCTCTAAGAAAGAGAGCCATGAGTGGTGAATAAAAATCCGGGGTCGGGGGTTGGCATCAAGTTTCCTCATTTTTAAAAATACACCTCCTTATGTTGGTGCAAACCATTTTAAGCTAAAATGCCAATAAATTTTATTACTCCGTTAACTAAAATGCTTTTAGGTGTATTTTGGTAAAAATGTGCATCAAAGATATATTTTTCTGATGAAAGTCTGTACCTACTGAATATTAAATGTCAGAATTAGATTTGTATAAGAAACTGAAAATAGTAAGTGTCAAAGCTATTTGCTGATGCTAATGACAGTTCACACTGAGTGCTTAGCAAATGTCAAATTTAAATTCATGTGAATCTGTTAAACCATACAAAGTGACAAAGCGGTTTGACAAGATAGTGTTTATTTATTTAGCAACAAACACCACAGAAGGAAGGGGAAAGGACCCCCTTCCGTCTAAAGTTGTTTGTTTAACTTTATTAGCTTAATACAAGCAAACACTTAGAAACTAACAATAATAACTTAAGTCTAAAAATTCTTAAATCTAAAGAAAGCTAGGTAGGGTTGGAGGTTCTATAGAGGGAGGTTTTTAAGGAATCTTTGCTTTGGTGGAAGTCGAAAAAGCTTTGCATGGTATTGGTTAACCGTAGCATGCGGGTCATGGGTTCGTTACTTCCATAGCTAGTGCGATGAAAGTTTATTTTGAAAAGTGGTACTGAACGAAGATTATTGGGATTGGTCCGGAGGGAGATTTTTTGGAGGAGCGCGGGGCAATCGATATTTCCGGCTAATAGCTGTTGAATAAAGACAATGTCAGCCACTTGACGACGTTTTTCAAGTGTTTGCATATCAATTAGCCTTAGGCGGTTTACGTAGGGAGGGAGGTTGTATCGATTTGACCAATCAAGGCCACGGAGTGCAAAACGTAGAAATCTTCGTTGAACAGCTTCAATACGACGGGAGTGAGAGATGTAGTAGGGTGACCAGACTTGGCTAGCATATTTAAGAAGGGGCCTTACAAATGTAACATAGAGAGCTTTAGTTACATAAGGATCGGAGAATTCTTTTGACCAACGTTTTACAAAACCAAGCGCGGAGTTAGCTCTGTTTATAGAGGAGTCTAAGTGAGATCGAAAATTCAATTCCTTGTCACAGATAACTCCGAGATCACGTAGGGAATCAACTGGGGAGACGGGTACATTGTTGATAAAATACGTTCTGGGAGGGACAGGAATACGCCTTCGTGAAAAGGTTATTGCTTGGCACTTGCTCACATTCAGTTCGAGAAAATTTTTCAGACACCAAGTTGAAAACCGATTAAGATCATTTTGGAGAAGACAGGAGTCAGAAGGGGAGGAAATTATTCGAGTTTCAAGCATTTCACTGCTCATTAAATTAATAACACTCGCGGCGGCGCACAGTGCGTCGATTGTATGGAGATGGTGGACAAAAATCAGTTTTTCAAAAAATAAGGTTACTGTGCATAAAATATGACTGGTGAATATAAAAGAATGTTAATTTAAATCACAAAGAATTCAAAAAGCATTTGATTCATACTTTGGCTGTTAGGTGGCCATCAAAATAAAACGGACTGATCAATGAAAACAAAAATATTTGCGCAACTGTTAGTTTTGAATTTTAATTTGGAAAAGCTTTAAAAGATCCTTTTTCAATAAATTATGTTTTTGAAATAACAACATTATTATGGGATTTTTTTGCAGACGTATATACGATTTGAAAAATAGTTTACGTGTTAAAACAACAAAAAAGCTTAAATTAGAAATGGTCATTGTTGTTTTCACATGCAAATTATTTTTTTAAAATGTATTCACGTGCATCTAATATTATATTTTTAATGCTGAAACAAATAACAAATCATAATTAAGTAGGAAAATTTGAATTATACAAAAGTGATCAAGAAGAATCATTTTCTGAATCTTCAATACTAGTATAACTAAGAGTTAGCGAATATGAGTTAGTATTTTCCGGCATTTTTATGTATTGCCCGATATCTTTATTATCCTTTTTTGACAATTTAGAATCTTTTTTCCTTAAAATTGAAATAAGAGGATCTGACCTAAGAAGCAACGCAGTCAGTACGTCTTCGTTTGTATATATCCGAGATGATTTCCTAGTGTGAAAAAGGCGATGTTTTCGGAATTCTTTATGGCTTGCTTCAAGTGCTTCTTCAGAAAGCTGACCAATTGGTATTTCGAATGATGAAATAATATCCGGGCCATGAATTAAAAGCTTATGAACACTTATTGGCATATAATACCAAATATAAAGTTCGAGGTATAATGCTTTCACTTCGGCGAGCAATCCAGAAAATGTATCTATGTCAATATTAAATCCTGAAGCCAAGACTCTCAATACAATAGAGAATTTATAAATAAGCCGTTCATCAAGTCCTGTTATTTCTGCGGTTGTCTTTGAATCCATGAAAAAACGTCTTGCCGTGTTCCCATCATTTGTAGACCCGAATCCTGGCTTAGGCTTGTCAATATTGAGACCCACTTTTTCCTTAAATTTTAGAGTTAGAGGCCAAAAGAGCGCCCACTCTGCGTTTTTTGGTCTTCTGAGATGCTTCTGAAAATGGTTTTTGAGGTCTTCCACGACTAGGTCCCGGTTGATTGTGAGACACTGCATTGTTCAGAAAATTCAAAATGCTACATGGAAGTATAAAAAAACTTTTTAACCAGACTTCATGATGTTTTGCAAGAAGAATGCGGTTTCGCGAGCATTGCTTCCATCTCCGGCCAAGATTTGAGTCAAAATTCTTGACTTTTTGTTTTAAATCACTTTTAGTTGTCATGGGACAGTTCTGAATCCCTAACTCAGTCAATATAAACTTGGTAACTTCTTTAATCCTCGAGTTTTTATCAACAGAAATCCATTTTTCAAAATTTTTTTCATTTTTATTGTTTGACCTTGTCCTACAAAAAGTCAAATATTTTGCAGGTTAGCAAAAAGAAGCAAGAAAATGTTAAGTTTTCTTAAATTGCAAAAATAGGAGAAGATAATGATATTAAAAATGTTGCTATACTTTGGTACGCATATATTATAAACTTAACTGAAATTAATTTGTATGACCTAAAAAAGAACCTTTTTTTACTTACTCACTAAGATTTTAAAAAATTCTAAAAAATGAAATTCACTTACTGGTATAAGCCCTCAAAGTATCCATTTTAAGTATTCACAAAAGAAAAAAACTGTAAACAAAGTATTTTTTTCTTACGAGCTAAGTTTAGTCGCACAAAATTGCAGTTTCGAACTTGAACTCTGACAAAAATTACCTTGAATGCTTACAACAATCTCGCTAATCCACCAACAAGAGAAAAACAAATGATTAAAAATAACAAATAACAGTTATTTAACATATGCTACAGCAGCTCCGCAGCTTTGAAGCTGAAAATTACATTTTTTTTTTATTTTTGTCCACTGGTCAACGCACTGTGCGGCGTCTTCTAGAAGGGCAAGGGGTTGATGGAGACCAGGTGTAGTTACTTTAGATGTTGATTGAAGATGACAATCAAGGTCACTACGAATAGAATTTAAAGATTCCATTGTTTTCATAGAGTTGGTAGTGATATAAGAGTTAAACGATGATTTCAAATAATTTTTAAAAAATTCCAAACGTTTAATTATATCGCCATTGTTATTGTTTGTAACTAATTCCGTTAACGCGGCGAGTTTTTTTTCCATGGAGTTGAATTTCGTTAAGCACCGATTGTTCACGAACTCAATTGTATTATTAAGTTCTTCGAACGCTTTTGAAAAGTCATTAATTTTCACCAACTGACTCATGACGCTTTTATGAAATTGATTGTTATTAGCTAATATAGAGTTAGTAAGGTCGCTATGGCATTTGATGGCAAGTAAAACATGTGAAAGAGAAATTTCTTTACATTCATCACAGTAAAATGAAAAATGCAATAGATAATCTTTCAAACAAGCAGTTGACCTTCTACTCAGACCAATGCAGAGTGGGTGAAAAGATTTACCACACACCCCTTTGCATTTCACTAGCTCATCACTTTTTTTGTCGATACAATTAGCGAAACAATTTTCCATTTCAATACGTATTTGTTGTGGACAATTTAAAAATTCACTTAAAATATATTGCAAAGGTAGACACAAACAAGCGAGTGGGTCAATAAGGTTGATGTTATTGCTAAGCAAATCACAAATTCACAAGTGGGTCAGAGTTTGGGTTGGTCAGGAAAAACAGAAAACACAAATTGTTTATAAGAACGCGGTGAATAATGGATTTGGCAGAGGTAGAATTAGGTCAATTTATTATTAATTAAATAAATTAAAAAAAAAAAAACAATGCGGGAGCGAATAAAAATGCGACTATATCGTTCGACGGGTAAAGCTCGAGGAAATATGGAAAATGCAATAAAGCACTCTTTTGTACGACTGTTGTTAGGGTAACAGTATAGTCACTTAGCAAATGTAAGAACCTCCAAATGTGTTATCATCTTTCGGTGATGGCGCTGCCATACTATAGAAATGTATACCTTGCCTATACAATGATAATATACAAATAATAATTCTCTGAGATCTTAATCTCAAACCCCAAAATGCCCCCAAAAGAAACAACGCTTTTGCAGTAGAAAAAGGTCATAGCCAAAAAACAAATTTTATTTCAAAACAAAACTATTATAATTGGCATTAGGAAAAGTGTTGCAGCAGAGAGTTATAACAAACCTTACCATTCCACTCGCATGATCCATATTATTAAGGGCAACATTTTCTTCTTCAACATTTTCCAGATCCAATTCCTCGACTGTATTTTCAGTGTCTTCAGTGGGTTGCATGTTTTCCGTACTCCTTCCAATGCTACAGGCAATATTGTGTAAGATGGCACAAACAATTACTACCTTTTCTGCAAACTCAGACCTCAGTCGCAAATTATTTGGACACGGAAATCTTATTTTGAATGCCGAAACTATTTTCTATTATGCGCTGTGACAACGATGGAAAGCCTCTTCAGCAGGGCTATCGGGACTTCGGCGTAATGGTGGTTCAGTCCGTAACCACTAGCTATGGTCTCCATCCATTGTCAAATCTTTGACTTATAGCCGAATACAACCTTGCATTTACGCTGTAAAATGTGTAGTGTGGCCCGCATATCATCATCACACTCAATGATGGTTTCCATGTCGGTCCACATATCCAGCCTGTGCAATGTAGGCGCATCAATTTTTATGATTTTGCCATCCACTCAACCACACACTAGGGAATCAACCCATCATAAAAAACTTTTCAGCAATACCACTGACGTCATCGGGCCACCGAATCATGTTTTACAGTAAAACGTCTATTATAACGTCGACAACTCTAATGGTTCTGCAAACTGTTGATTCTGCAAAGCTGCATTTCCATGGTACTGGGCACTGGCAACGAGCAATGGCTGCACATTAGCACTGTAGCAGTTGATTTTCAGCCGTCAAAGCATGATTTCGCTATTGTGCTCTAATTTTTCTCTAATTTAATTTAAAAGAAAATCAACTTTAATTTAAACGAAAGCACTCTTTAAAATAAGTTATATTTCTTTATAACTACATAATGTGTAAATGTACTGAAAGTACTTACAAATATTTCTGCTTTGTTTCAGGTGAACAGGGATGTGTATCCTGTGGGAACGTATTCATATTTGGCTCAACTAGTAATAGTTTTCCTCGTCACTGACTTTTTAAGGTAATTCAAATTTCTATAGTTTTGGATAACTATTATTTTAAGTTGTATTGTAATGAACTAATGAAACCAATATATATTATACATACATATCTTTTGGTCAAATGTTTACAAAATAGTTGTTAGTTACAGTCACAAGATATGGATTTCTTGTATTCGGTCAGATAGGGACGGCTCCTCTTCCGTTCATTATATGTATATGATAATTACGGATAGTAAATATGTTTCATGAATTTTGTAATTATTTTTTTTTAAATTAAATTTAAACTAAAGGTCACTTTTCAATCATTTGTTAAAAGGGAGGTTAGCTATGAGAAGAATAAATTTATATGCCTCTTTTACAGCTTCATAACAATGGTTAACAATAGGATCTTGTAAAGAACAAAGAGTATATTTCATTATGAGGAGGTCTACTTTGCCCCGAGTGGGGCAAACAAAAATTGTATCTCTAGAAAATTGCTTGGAGTGAATTGTGTGAACTGAGGTGTTGCTCAAGGATCGGTATTAGGACTTCTTTTGTTCTCAATTTTTATTAATGACCTCCCGAACCAAGTTGAAGATTGTAGAGTACATATGAATGCGGATGATGTACTTCTTTACTTCTTCCGTAAAATTAGTTTGATGGAGGATCTGGTAGCTAGGATGAATGAGGACTTACAAAGAGTTCAGAATTATGCCGTTCTAAATAAACTGAAACTTACCCCAAAAACAGTTGCGATGTTATGTTCCCGAAATTGTGTTAATCCTGTTGATTTTCCACCCATCGTACTAAATAGTAAAATTATCCATTACGTCAGTATTATTAGCTTTTTAAGTTATTGAGATGACATTACTGATTCTATAAGGAAAATATATGGGGGTCTTAGAAGTTTGAGATGTTTTTGTTAACTGGAGGGGTATAAAGATCCCCTTTTTGGGTCTTACGTTTATACCACGGAAATGGTACGTCGTAGGGAAAAGTACCTTGTATGAGTGTATGTGAATTTATTTTTAACTTGTAAAATTATGAATTTTCATTTTACAAAAACAGTGATTTTGGTCTAATGCATTCAACAACCCAGTTTCAAGAACTAATTTTTTAAAGGAACTTGAATTCTCTATAACCTGCTCCAATGATTTTTTTTTGTCAGATTAACAGTTTGGTAGTTATGACGGAATGTTTGATGAAAAATATGTGGAAAACACAATTTTTTGTAATTTCCCTTCTTTGCGACGCGTGCAGCTCGGGAAGGTCAAATTGAATAAATGAGACAATCAAATAGGGCTTTTTAATAGGCGGCTATATTCTCATAATTCCGTAGAGTTGCCTCTTTCACACCGCCGTAGTTCTTATGGGTAAAATTCTGTTAGTCTCAAATTCGTTTTTGGTGATTTTCTTGGTTTGACAGACTCGTTAAAAGCTTAATAGGGCTTTTTAGGTAACAACGATATATCTCTTTCTCGTTCTCACAGAATTGTCAAAAACAGCAGTATGACGAACAGCTGATTTTTTTTGTTGAAAAATTGATTGAAAACAAAAGCGGGAATTTTAAAGATTTGTGCGCGAAAATTGTGAAAATTGTTGGTTTTGCTAATTAAAATAAATTTTTAAGCCACGGAAATCACAAATTTCACACAAAAAAGAATACCGCATTTAAAAATTATTTCCAAATTGTTTTCTTCAAGATCTTGAGTTTGACAGTTTGAAAAAGCGCGATACATATTTCAATCTGTCTTCATCATAGTGTGAGCTTTGACAAGATGGTAAAACTCCCTATTAATTGATGATACCTAAAATGACGTTTGAAATGAAAGCATTCACACAAAAGAGTATGCTTACAAAATGAGCAAGAAGATTTAAATAAGATTATTTTTGTTAATTTAGCAGCTTAACGAAATTAGTTTATGCGGTAAATGGAGATTCAAATCCGTTAAATCCATGATTAAATTCTCCTTGGAAACAATTGTCTTAGGATTTGAACTACATAATAATTGATATAAATATTATTATCAAAAATTAATCCATAATCGCTCGGCTGTAGTGTGCAATCAAAATTAAATCAATTTACTTAAGTAGCGAATTAAAAACAACACGATTTATTAATGATCAACACTTATATTAGTGATATAAAATTTACCTTAAGTGTTATTGAATTTGGGGGAAATACATTATGATATGGTAAAAGAGGATTGTGTGGACTGAAAGCACTTAATCTTTATTTGACTAAATTTATCCATAATCTCTTTTTAAATCACTAGATTTACCATAAAAATTTAAATCCTAAATCTTCATGATTATAAATGAATCTCATAAATTTCTTGCAAATTACCTTTAAGGACTGAACGCTTTCATTTCAAATGTCAGTTTAGATGTCAACAATGAATTTGTCAATAAATTTTGTAAATATTTTTCATTTTTGTAATTTTTTTTCCAAATAAAATACTTTCATTTCATTATATCGACGGAATATTATAGATTATTAGTTATTTTTGTAAAATAAGTGTATTTTATAGTAAATGTTGGGTTGCTGTGTTTTGAATTGAATTGAATTTTATTGAGACTTTTTAGGAAATTTTACATGTGATTTCAATTCTATATTTTGTAGTTTGACATTAAGTGAAATCTGCGGCTGTTAAAGTATTGCCTGCTCTGTCTGTTTCTTTTATGTTTGTCTCATGACTGACGTCACTTACGATTGTGTTTGTGGGATGCTCTTGCTTAGGAGCATGTGTTTTCGTTAGCTGATGACGTTTTGCTATCTTTATTCTACTCTTGCACAAGGCGGAGTTTAATACAGGTGCTATGACGTTTTGTCGTTTTTTATACATATATACAAGAATACAAATACCTTAAAAACTAACACTACAATAAAAATTATTTACATTTGGAATGAAATTTCTTTTGAAGTTAGACCGAGAGCTCAGTACTTTTACGATATGCAACGCATATACATATATGTTTAAATTATTAACACTTATAAATGATACCTGTTGTTGTCACGTTATAAAATTTACTTGATGTCGATTCCTGTTGTACCGTTGGGTATCTAGCAGTAAAATATTAGCTGGGCGGGAAGTTTTCGTCCATGCTATAGCTGTTGTTATATGGAGCGCTATTGTACATCTATCACAAAATGTTGCTTCCTGTCTCCGTTAAACTGTTAACTAATAGTGAAATAATGGCTGGGCGGGAAGTCACTATCCTGGCCTATGCTGTTGCTTGGTACGCTGTTGAACACCAATCCCAAATGTTGCTTCCTGTCTCCGTATAAATGTTACTTTTATAACTTTAGTATTAATGTGTTGTTGTCGGCCAACAACACGCTATTTGCTGCTTTTATTAGCAGCCCGAATTACTGGGGGACAAGCCACCCTGAAACTTGTAACTTGGGTAACATTTTTAACTTAAATTGACGGTGGTCCAAAGATCACCGTGTTGTACCTTCAAGGTACAAAACCAAACTCCTTGCTGTGTTTGGAAGTTGTAAATCCTCTTGTCAAGTTATTCACTTTGTAAATCTTTTTGACTGGTGGAAACGCTACTAATTAGAATTTTATTTTTGGTGGAAACATAGCATTATAGTTGACAGTACACAAATTAAAGGTAATATATTTCGAGCTTTTATTTTTGTTTCAAGCATGTGTCAAAATTGGTGACCCACTTGCTGGGAATGCGTTGTCAAAAGCGAAGTCTGGACAATACTGAGTTCATATATAATGATTTAACAAGGTCACCAAGTAATAATTTTTACTTGCTCAATAGGGCAAGTATTGGTTTCGTGTAAAAAAAAATTCGAGGCTTTAATCAAAACTGACATAAGGATACTAGAGAAGCCTTAAAAAGTAGGTATCGTCATGCCGTCTGTCAGTCCGTCTGTTCGGTTGTGCGGATGTGCGGATCTGCGTATGTTTGGTTGTCTGTGCAGCAACCTACAGCCTAAACGGTTTGACGGATTTAGTTCAAATTTCGTACATAGCACTTTTTGTTGATTCCCTAGGGGATAAATTCGAGTTTTTGTTTTAGCCCAGCTAGAACTGGTAGCTGCCATATAACGGTTTAATTTTTCAAAATTTTCTCGAAAACGGCTCCCACGATATTGATAAAACTTGGTGTACGTTATACTTGCAGTAGTCTTAATTAAACTGCATTTCAGGTTTCTGGCTTAAAATGCACATAACGGAGATTTGGTGTTAACGGTTTTTACAAATTTGGCCATAATTTAATAACGGCTGAGCCTATTCCTTTTGAAATCGGTATATACCTGACATTTAGCGCAAGATGGCATTCACAGTTTTTTGCGAAGCAACCGTTTAATGATAGCTGCCATACAACTTGACCTCACGTTTAGTTAATTTTTTTTTATTTTTCTAACTTTCTTCAGAATTTAATAAATTTAAATTTTTGTAGCCCCTTAGTTTGCTACAAGATCAAGTTCGTACGACCCAGTCGTGCATTTTATTTTTGTATGTCATTCGATTTTCAAAGATATGTGTATTGTACTGTTGATTGAAACGACTTAAAATACTCTAGTCTCTACTACTACTTTAAATTGTATTTATTAATATGTACCTACTGATAACTGACCTTTATTGTACACCTTCAGTTAATCTAGTCCCATTTGTTTTATTGCCGTATATGAAAACAGAATGATGTCTGTTTAACTTTTATTGAGGTGCATTACCCAACTACATAATTCTTTACATATATATTGTACATACTACATACATATATATTTTATTTATTTAAATAAGATTTATTATATTAATTGTAAATTAATGGTTATCTTAATGTTAATGTTTTGTCTAAGAGAGTTATAAGGCAAGTCATGTACTTGATTAGTAAACAAAATAAATTACAATTACATAAATATGACGTTATATACGATGTCAAAAAAGTACATTTGTCAGAAAATGCTGTCTGTAATAATGAAACAAATACATTCAGCTAAACGGCTAGAATTATTTTATTTCGAGGTTAGTATAGAGGCTTTTAGGAAGGCGGAATCGCAGTATAAATGTTTAGGTTTAAAAATAAATCAGCCCAATTCTAAATGACGATTACCGGGGAAATAATTTCCCTTCTCCGATTCTTAATAAAAAAAAAACTCCCTGACAACTTGTTCCCTTTTTTTTTATTACAAAATGTTACACTTTTTAGATCGTGAATACCACTATTCTTCTCATAGGAACTTTTAAGTTAATTGCCCTTCGAGATGTTACCATAAATAAGGCTGTATAATTTTTACGTCAATTTCACAGAAATCGGTCGATAATAAACAAACAAATAACTACGGAATAGTATAATTTTTTTTGTCGAAACTGGAAGCGGCACTCAACACCGACGGAATGCAACGGATTCATTTGGCGTTGTTTTTCCGTTCAGATCTAAGCTCGGTCGATTAATCCTGAGCTCAGCTCTGAGCATTAAAAATTTAAAATTGTATTTACCTGACTTAACGGCAACATATAAATGTAAACATTTGATATCTATTTCGGGAATGTTGATACCTTTCAAAAAAATCCAAAATGATATAAATATGTTGTCGTTAAGTTTGTTCAAAATGGGTGCCAACAAATAATGTTTGCCTATTAATACATAAGAACATTATCACCTCTAGGTAAGTCGGACCATTGTGTCGTATCGGCAAAATTCTCGTGCAAAAATAGTCCAGTTAAAGAAAAGACCCCAAGGAGAACCGTTTGGCAATACGAGAATGCCAAATGGGACGGCCTCAATATTTTTTTCAGAAACTTTAACTGGTCACTATGCTTCCTCGATAGTGACGAACCAAATTTCTACATGAACAAAAATTACGGCAAAAAAAACTGCAATGTCCCAAAGGCAGTAAACAATTTTAGTCGTTTGTAAAAAACATACGAATTTCATCTTCGTCCTTGGTTCCGACGCTCGTCTCAAACGACACCCCTGTGGTCAGCTCACAGGGAAAAGCAAATTTGTTTGCAGCTCAGCTCGCTGCTAACTCCACGCTACCACATAGTAATATGACACCTCCTGTACTTAAGAGCGTAAACGATTTTATGGGGCGAATCTTCTTTCGCACTAGCACAGAGTTCTCAAGGATCTCGACATACACAAATCCGCTGGCCCGGATAGTATTTCCCCCATTATTCTGAAGAGATGTGCTTTCACGCTGGCAAACCACTACGTAAGCTTTTCCATATGTCCTATTCTACTGGTCTCTTCCCGAGTGGATGGAAAACTGCATTTGTGCAGCCCGTCCCTAAAAAAGGCGAATCTTCTTCCCCCTCCAACTATCGACCAATTGCACTTACGTACCTTCTTTCTTAGGTCATGGAAACGCTGATAAATTATCAGCTTAAGAAATATCTCGAAGAACGAAAGATTCTTAATGACCGGCAGTACGGCTTTCGTAGCAATAGGTCCACTGGTGATCTGATGACTTATCTCACCGAAAAGTGGAACCAATGTTTAAATCGTTTTGGTGAAAGTAAGATTATTGCGTTTGATATTTCAAAAGCATTTGATAGAGTTTGGCATCAAGCTCTTTTTCGAAAATGCATGCTTTCGGTATTGATTTAGTTCGTTGGATTAGAAATTACCTTTCATACAATCTTCAATATAAATGCTGATGTGCTCCAAGGCTCCGTCTTGTCTCCGACTCTCTTCTTGATTTTTATTAATGATCTTTTGTCTGAAACTTCTAATCCACTAAATTGTTTTGCTGACGACAGCACCCTCAGCTTTTTATATTCGTTTCCAGATTCACAACCCAGCTCTTCGGTTGTGGAACCTGCGTTTCCGTTCTCGGCATGTGTGTTACCAACCAACCATCTCTGGAAGGATCACATATTTGGTGTCGCCAAAAAAGCTGCGAAATGCTTAGGTTTCTTACGACGATGCAAGAAATTTTTTTTTACCAATGATCTGGCTGTTGTCTATAAGGCGTATAGTCGTTCAAAACTAGAGTCTAGAGTACAATTCTCATGTCTGGGCAGAAGCTCCTATAACTTATTTGAATCTCCCAGATCGAATTCAGAAAAGAGCCTTAAAAATGATAGGGGACAAGATTATAAGGGAAACATTTGTGTCACTTGAACACCGCCGAAATGTTTCTTGCCTCTCCTTATTTTATCGCTTTTTTTTATAAAGAGTGCTCCGCCGAAATAGCCAGTTGCGTTCCTCCCTTGAAACAATTCAAACGCAATACTCGTACTGCAAGGAATGCCCACCAGTTCACTCTTGAGCCCAACTTCGGACGAACAGTTAAGTACAGAGGTTCTTTTTTTAGCCCCACGAGTGTGGAATGCTTTACCCGGCTCTTCTTTTCCCCTCCATTTTAATCTTCAAGCATTCAAAACCAATGTGCATCGGTATCTCCTTTTAACCCCTATCCAAATTTCCTAAACGCTCGTACTGTGTTAGTCATATAAAGGGTATTCATAATCCCTTAAGGGTGGGTCTTCCTCGTAAATGTAGGGTACTACGTGCACAAAACTTAATATATCTCCTACATTTGAAAAGATATTTTGATGAAATAAAATTTATTATTTAGTCCATGAACATATCTTAAAACATATGTCCTCAATTTTATGTTTTACAAAAGTTTGTGCTTTTTAGGGAAGGAATTACACTTTTTTCCCCCTTTATTTTGGCTGATTTATGCATTCTCTCAAGGGGCTCTCGTGTGATTTGTTTTTTTATGTTGTTGTTAATGTTTTTCAACTGTCAATGAATGTATGCTTTTCGTAGGATAAAAAAAAAAAAAAAAATTATTTGAGCTACAAAGTGGACGTAAGTTCACACTAACTTAAAGCTCGTTTATTGGCGCAGTTTCTTAAATTTTCAACGGAGCCAAACAATATTTTTTTTTATAACAGAAAGTAGATACTTTATTTGAAACAAAACAAAAAATTATTTTTTTCCACTTTATACGTCTGAAAAACTTATATATACACAAACAATACTACTTTTTTCTTTTCCCCGTTGGGGCTGGCATGTTTTATTCTTAATATTTTTTGTTTTTAATTTAATCGAATCTCTTATTATTTTTGTAAATCCTGCTGTAAATTTTTTTGCAATTTTATATTGCTTAGACGTAAAAATTTACAATTCAAAGTATCTATACACATGGTAGTTTTCCCAGGTTGAAATGGCATGTACAACTTTATTATTATTTTTGTATTTTATTTCAATATTTTTTGCTAAAGTTTCAAGTGAAGAAAACAATATCACACGCATAAACAATTTTATATTTAATTTTGAAAAAGCATCTTTTTAACGATTTTGTTAATCCAAATACGCACACAACGATATTTAGTTCACGAAACTTCCGTCGAAAGAGAGTATTATATTTTCGCTGTTCGCACTCTCTTTAGAATCAACTTTTTTTTTTTTTGTGGTGATACACAAAACACAAATGGTATGGTGAATGGTGTACATCAGCGTTGCCGCCGAGAAAAGAAAATGCCGTGTCACATTTTAAAAACTGCTTGCCATGAAAAAACTATAAATCTTCTGTTAAAAAAATAAAACTTTATTTCTGTAATTTATTATATAATTTTCCATCAATATTAAAGTAAGATATAGGCAATGATAAAGTGTGCGATATTGAAATGTTTCGTGCCACTGTGCCACAAGAAAAAATTGTCGTGTCAAAAAAGCAGGATTGGTTAACTTCGGCAACGCTGGTGTACATACGATTCGTAGGTATCGTCGTCGTCGCTGTCATCCAAGTAGGTATATGATATTTTTGTTTCTTTTTCTACTTGGTTTTGGAAGGAAACTTATGGATGTGGGAATAATGCTGAAAAAGATTTTATTCGTTAATTATATAGAAATAGAGTCTCAGGGAATCGTCTATAAAATGAGTTAATCTTATCGAATCTTCAAGGTTGAGGTGTCAAAAGGAAGAAGAAATTGAGATCTATGTTTCTGTTTCAGAATAATTGACGTAGGCACTTGGGCTTGGGCACTTCAATTTTTGTTTGCGATTAAACCTAAATTGGAGATACCTCCTCTTCTGTTACCTATGTTACCTATGCCTCCCTGATTCCAAAAATCAAAAAATGATCATAGGGCATACCTATATAGGTACATAGCTAGGAATGTAAATGCTGCACGACTTTTCTGTTTGGTCATTTTTATTTTTATTCTGAAAACAAAATGTACATAGGTAGGTAGGTTTTCCCACGTGACAATGAAGTGACAATGTTTCAATTGCAAAACAAAAATATACAGTGTTGTGCTGTTGTTTGAAATCTGACAACAACAAAAATCGAAAGGAAATCTCAAATTTCGCACATTACAAATGAAAAAGTTACCTTGTTCTTCCAACATCCTTACTTGTAAACTCCAAAATTCACCCCTTTGCAATAAACCCTTAAGTAATTTTCAAACAGGTCAAATAGTTATATTGACCTACCTCACACTTATCTTACATAAAGCTTCCTAAAAAAAAACTATTTCAATGTACCTACCTACCTACATGTGTAACGTATATTTATGCATGTTCATTTGATGTGTACTGACCTTCATCAAGATCTCGATCGAGTCACAAACGAGTTCACATTTTTTTGTTACTGTTTTTCCAGTTCCAGCAACAGCAAGTGAAAGTGAAGAAAAAACAACTAAACGAAAAGAGAAAAAAAATGACTCACATTTTAGCTATACCTACTCATGTGTTTTGAAAACAAAATTGAAAAATATCCCTTCACCCTTCCATAAACAGAAAGCATAGAACTCATCATTCCCATTCAAATCGAAAGGATAACAAAACAACAAACCCATTTTGAAAAGAGAACAAGAGTAGTTGAGCGTATCAAAAACAATAATGAAGAGAAAAGAATATCGCACTACCACATTGAAATACGTTTACATGAATTTTAAATTCTATTGTCATGAAGACCCACCCTTAAATGCGCGCAAGATATAAAAAAAAAACACCAACAAAGATTAATTTTATTTAATTTTTGTTATGTAAAAATAGAGATATAAATTTAGTACAAAAAAAGTAGATAGGTAACCCTAATATTATTCTTTCAGTTTTCGCCACTTCAAAATGCTCACTGCGGCAACCCTCAGAGAACTTTTAGTAGAGTAGTAACTTATAGAAAACTAAAGAGTGCAAACGAGATATAAACATCCCTAACATTCAAAAAAGACAAAGTATGTATTTATTTTGTCAAACAAATTAATTTTATTGCAATGAAATCAAATACATAACAAGTTTCAAAGAGCAATTTGCTGCGCCAAATAAATAAAATATTCTCCTCAAAAACCTTATAAAAAAAAGGTGAAGGAATTTATTGAAAACAAAAATTCCTCTGATCTATTCAACCAATTCTTCCATTTTTTGTTTCAAGCCTAATTATTTTTTTAAGAAAGCCAAACAGAGCATTATTATTAGAATCTAGCATTAAATGGACATTAGAGCACAATATAAAATGTTAGCATTTTTCTGAAATTTAGGAATATTAACACGACAAATTGTCAATGTGTCAAAAAGTCATCGGAAATACCTTGTCTGAGTCTGAGTCGAGGTCTTTGAAAACCATCTTATAAAAGTTTTGAATCTATCATCAGCAAATAACAGCTGATTTACTTTTTTCGGTCACCTTAACTACAAGCAGATAATCAAAGAATGCTATATAGAACAACGAATTCAAGACCTTTTGTAATTGTCCGGTGACTCCTGGGAATCTTGTTTTAATTTTGACTTGCTCGTACCGACATATCCATGATCATCAACATGTAGGTTTGTGAAATTTCTCGTTCTCGTTTCATCAGTGTATCAGCTCGTGGTTGTCAGTCAGTAGCATATTCAAATCTCTGGAACAACCTGGATGCATTTTTGATTGATTTCCCCGAAGAAAATTGATTGATTTCCCCCCCCCTCCCAAAAAAAAAACAGACACTAGTCAAGATGGCCCAAACGGCCATCAACTGATCTTTGTGATGTTAACTTATTTTATTTATCTTATCATCAGATATTATTTTTTTTACCTATGCTTCAGTTAAGAATAAAATTGTCTTCTTTATACATTAGCTCTTAAAATGTCTTGTTTCATTCCAGCATATTTATATTGTTTTTAATTACTTAGATACAAACCTCTAATCATTGTTATGGGAATCGCTGGCATTATAATTTGGAGTATGCTTCTGTGGACAACATCTTTAGTATGTTTACAAATCCTTGAAGTCGTCTACGGTACCTATATGGCAGCTGAAGTTGCCTACTTCACTTACATATATGCGAAAGTTGAAAAGAAACATTATCCGAAGGTAACATCACACACTAGAGCAGCTATGTTTTGCGGAAAGTTAGTGGCAAGCGTTGTTGCTCAAACGCTTCTTAATTTGGAACTGATGAACTACAAAGATTTAAACTACATAACATTGGGAAGTATGTATACCTATGATTTAAGAAGTTAAATTAAATTATTAAATGCTTAAATTATCATGTTAAATTTCATAAATTAGTCTAGTCACGGGTTTAAGAGGCCAGTTATAGCTATCCGTAAAACCATTGGCGCAAAATCATAGTCAACCTATATTTAAGGAATTAACGTGACATCACTTAACATTATTTCAACTTTAGAACAGTTGTCTAACTTTTACTCAAGAATAAACACTTTTTTAACTTCCAGTTATTTATTCCACTGAAAGGGGCTGTTGATGAATTTATGC
This sequence comes from Baccha elongata, assembly GCA_951217065.1. Lineage (NCBI taxonomy): Eukaryota > Metazoa > Arthropoda > Insecta > Diptera > Syrphidae > Baccha > Baccha elongata. The sequence continues at coordinate 5,046,835 of OX578273.1, forward strand.
AGTGTTTGTGTGTAGTTTTCAAGAGAGTGAGCTGTCATTCTCTCAGAGATTTTAGTGTGCTGCATTAAAATTATAATGCAAAGGTTTGTTGTTTTTAAAGTTAGACAATTTCATTAAGAAAATGTATACTTTATGCCGTTTATAATACGGAAGAACGTATTTTTTTAAAATTGCTTTTAGTTTCGAGTTAAATCGACTATTATTTTGCGCCATTGAGTTTATACACAAAGAGGAATCAAGTTGGTTTCAAACAAAGTATGTGTCGCTAAATGAGCATATCGAGTAATTGTTATTTACCTACTAGCTGACCCGCCAGACGTTGTTCTGTCATTTCCAATTTTTATTATATATTGACTGTATATATAATAAAAATAGGTGTCTTGATTAATGTTTTTTAATACTTTTCTAATCAAAAGCAATTAGGTCAAATCAAAGGAATGCGAGAGATGAATAGATTTTCTCTTGAATATTTCCCTTTAAAAACTGTTGCTTCTACCATATAAGATTCAGCATCAAGTTCTTCACAGGAAGTCTGGTGCCATTGCACACTCGTGTTTGATTCAAGCGTTATGATGACGGAATCGGTTTTGTTTTTAAATTATGCAATCGAAATCCGGGTATGTCAGTAGTTCAAAAACTCAGTCGGATAATTTACGAAATCATCTCGATCAATGATTAAATCAACTGATTTGCATGATGCATTGACTCGTTTGCTGAAACGTCACTTAAGCATTTTTGTTCTACTTAAATACTTATACAGTTTATGCAAAGGAAAAAATACTATTTAAGGATTTATGTAGAACATATACATTCTTAAGTTTAGTTTCAGCAAACGGGCCTAATGATTTCGTGTGTAACATTGTCGACTTGTCCCAAATAATCAGTTTGCACTTTGCAGTCAATCTTTCTATTGCAATCATGAGTAATGTTGCACGTAGAAGTTTCAAATTTAGTTGCCGTTTCAGTGCGAAATGTGCAGTTTGTTCTCCGTCTAAGAGTGTCGCTGTTCTACGGAATGATGCAAAAGCTAGTGTAACGTTACGTTAAGATAGAATTGTGGCCAAAATCAGCGAAATTACAAATGTCTTTCTTTCGTAAGTTTGTTAAGGATTTTGAGCCATTTACGGTAATCAACAGCAAGCGCAAATAGATGCATTAATGAACCACCAACTTCTTTCGGGCGCATTAGATGCACCTGATTTACTTACTTGTGTTGGACTCAATTATCGTGGGGGTGCTCACCATCTGCGTAGCCTTGAGCTCCTACATTTTCCACATCATCGGACTAATTACGGTATGAATGAGCCGCTTACCCGTATGTGCAGGCTCTTCAATTTAAATTCTAAAATTATTGATTTTAATGACAATAAAATAAATCTTAAGAATGTACTTAAAACCAGTGCTCCACGCTTTTAGTTCATGTTTTATGTATTTTGTATTGTTAAATTATATATTTTATTGTATTATAGTGCTTGTGTTATTGTAGTGTTTTATTTACTACTAACAACTAACACCAGCACTAAGTGATGAGCCAGTGGAACACATATAATGTGTTGGCAAATCTTTGTTCATAAGCTGAAGCTTGCTCTAAGCTCCTTATGAACAGGATCTGATAGTGTAAAAAAAACCTTGAAAACGCGTCCAAAAGCGCATCAGTCAAGAACACACCCTACGTATTTGGAACTGAAACTTCTTGTTTGCGACTCTGAAATTTTTTCGTTGACTGATTCCAAGCCCAAAGAATATTTGAGCATATCAGCATACAACAATGTAGCAGAAAACGGGTCAGTTGTACATGTCTCAGAGAAACTTTTCAATGATGTTGACAGTTGTCTGACCGCTCATTGAGACAACTGAAACTGATATACAGCAATACCAACAAAACACAAAAAGAATCATTAAAATCGACTCAGTGGTCAGAAGTTATATTAAATACACCCATCTGATGTCTGATGGTCGATTTTCCGGATTTTGTTCTCTACATAAACCTGATATACGGCAACATGAACAAAACACAAAAAAAATTAATAAAATCGGTCCAGCGGTTAAGAAGTTATAACAAATGCACCCATCTGATGGTCGATTTTCCGGATTTTTTTCTCTACATAAACCCGATATTCGGCAATCCTAACAAAACACAAAAAGAATCATTAAAATCGGCCCAGCGTTTAAGAAGTTATAACAAATGCACCCATCTGATGGTCGATTTTCCGGATTTTTTAAAATTTATAAACCTAATATACAGCAATGCAAACGAAACAAAAAAAGAATTATAAAAATCGGCCCACCGGTTATCGAACTATAACGTCATCGAGTTACACCCCGAAGAACTTATATATTAGATGTTCTCTGTGACGAAAAATATTTGAACCGAACCGAACAAAATTCTTCTGCATACATTGGTATTTGTTTTTCTTTATTTTTCTTGCCTTTTAAACCAAGAATAATTGCTACAAGAGTAAAAAAAAAAAACAAATCGATGGTAACGACATCTTTACTGATAGCTTTAACTGGCCCCTAAGGGTTAATATCGAAACTTTTATAAACGTTTTATTGATTATTTAGGAATTATAAAAACTCCGTAACCCTTAGTCAACTGGAGGTCTTAAAAGCTTCTTTTTTTCATCTGTATTAAGAGACCCACCCAGTGCAAAATGTTTAAGTTAATATTGTATAGTTGCAAGTAATCTAACACGGGTATAGGTGAATCGATCGACACGAGTGATAAGTGAATATGGCGCAGCTGTCATGAGTGACTTATAGTCAGGAGCGCACTGCGCGTTCGAAATTTTCAAATTCCAGTGAAAATTGTTTCTTTGCGGAAGATAATATGTTTCTTTGCGGAAGATAATATGGCTATCTGATGAGTGATTACCAGTTCACATTTGTTTCGGGTAAATCAGTCACAGATGCAATGCAGAGATCTGATATAGCTTCAATTAAGGTTCCTGAATTCTACGTGCGGATAGTCATAATGATATTTACGTAAAATTCCAATTAAAGGTTCGATGCCCCGCAGGATTCCAATCAAAGTGGGTATAATATAACCCATAAGCGTCCTTACTACCTGTTTGCGGTATATGAATAAATTATGTTTCGCAGACGCATGAGCTACCATAATAGTGTAAGCGTTTTTAAACTGTCAAAGCCACGGAAAATAAACTAAAATAGTACTTTATTCCATAATACGAAGAGACAACTGAAAAAGCGACCATTTTGTTAGTTGTCCGCTGTATGACAACTAGTTGTGATTTGACAGTAATTTTTGTTTCGATCATCATTTGTAATCGATAATAAAAAATATGAGAATGACAACTAAACCATAGTTGCGTTGTCTTCCATACCAGGGGCATACATTTTCTTTGAACTGTACTTCTAAATAAATAAGAGTCTATAAATTATACTTTAAAATTTAAATGCAAAAATGAAAAACGAACGTATTCATTTGGATGCTTTATTAAAACTAAAACTCAAATAACATTTTCGATGCTGTGAAGAATCTGATACTATTGTTAGGTTTTATCTAGGTTCGTTTTATTAAATAAAACTTATTTTCGTTTTGAAACAACTCACTTTAAGTCTTTTCACTTTTAATTCCACTTTATATTTCAAAACACTCTATTTCCTTTTCAAATTCAAACTGATTTCTGGCCGCATGGTACGCTCGTATTTATAGTGGCTGCACCATTCAGCACTCCGCTTTAGAATCTTCTAGTACAGTGCCAGTCAGAGCCTTCTGGAGCTTTCTATTCTATAGTCTTTCGTGAAGAAATGGGGTTTCGTTAACTTCGTTGTGGCTGTCACTTTAAGTTGGAATCACAATGTTGAGTTTACGCATCGTAAAACAAAAAAAAAATAGAACGGAGAACATTTTATAGTAAAAGATAGAAATATATTTTTTGAATATAGCAAAATTAAAAGCTTTCTTTTATGATATAAGCAAGTTCATGAGATCGTTATTGGGTTACCAGGTATACTATTAATAATAATAATTAATTAATAAGTCTAAGAGATGAAGTCAAGTCCCTATAGTAACAATAGATCGGGAGCTCGTTACATTTTTTTGACGTGGAAAGAAATCACATGAAATTAAAATTTAAGTGGTCTTTGCTCCTATGTATATATTAGGCAGACAAATGTGTTTTTTGACGTGGAAATAAATCACATGAAATTAATGTTTAAGTGGTCTTTGCTCCTATGTCCTATTAGGCAGACAAATGTGTTAATATATCACCGAGACCACTTTTGGACCTGAGCACCCGGTAGTTGTAGAACCGGGTACCAACCGGGTAAAATTTAGAACTCTACTTAAGATTACCGATCGAAGGTACTTAAACTTTTCGCACTTGCGAAGTCCTGTACGTACCCTCTAAAATGCGTTCAAGTGGCACCCATTCTCCTTCCTTCAAAACGTTCATCCATCCTTGTAAGGCTTCTTCTCTTTATGTCAAAAGGATTCTCATATTGTTCAAACCAAAGAATTGGAAACCTTTGGTATGCACCAACTTTGATCGATAATTCTTCGTTGGTTCCGGAGGGGTATCATCTTACAATCTTCGTTACATTCGAATATACATACATATATTTATACCTATGATCATTCACATGTAGATTTCGGGAATTCCTCGTTGATTTAAATGAGATCTCGAGGTTTTCTATCAATTGCTCTTGCAAAATCATCCAACAAAATATGCAAATCATGATTAAGTAAATGATTTACATGAACCAAATCCACACTGGTCATCTGACAACGATGATTAAATTCCGCAAACAGTCATTCAACATCCGTTCAACGTAACAACTATCGCTGTAAAACGTTATATATAGCAAATGAATTAATTAGTTATACGACACGATAAATCGCGTTTAGAATCACGTTCTTATGTGGTCCTTACACTGCACAAGTGAGTTTCGGTTTTTCATAAAACGCTTTGCAGTGAGCCCGGGGTGAATACATGGATACACGAACAAAGCTTTGGTGTGTGGTTAGGGTGGGTTGGCGATATCGATGAAAATTGATTACGTATTTTTGATTGGTTGATTGGATTTTCAAATTTGCAAATGTAAATAATTTTCGTATTGCTTGTCAAATTTCCATTCAGTTTTTTGAAATTTAAATCAGTTCTTTGTCCTCTAGGACCTAATTGCAGTCAATATATGTATGAAGAACAAAACTAATGTTAAATTTATAATTTTTACATTATGAGCAAAAAGCATATTAAAATCTAACTATACTCTTTATTTCAGCTCAGATTTGTGCGACTATATGGGCGTTTGGCTTACCCAAAGTGACAACAAGTGTATATTTCCACAGAAAATTATTAACTGATTCTGTTGAATCAAATGTTTATCAAGAAAATAAAGTCGTAAATGAAACGGTAGCAAATCATAGTCCATTAGAACACGTAAAAGTGCCACCATTGCAACTCCTTTGGTCACACTTCACAAATGCCTATACTAATGTTAAAGTTGTCCAATGGAGCATATGGTATGCTGTTGGAGTTTGTGGTTATTTCCAGGTCATTTCATATATTCAAGTTCTATGGATATCAATGGAATCAAACCCTGAAGTGAGTTTCTTTATTGAGTTTACACTTAACTTATTTAATTAAATTTTTTAGACTGTTTGGAATGGAGCAGTTGATGCCATTCTTACCCTTTTAGCAGCAATTTTTGCTCTGGCAGCTGGTTTTATTCATGGTGGCAAACTTAACCCTCGAGGAAGTCTGTTAGCATTGGCGGTATTATCTATTCTTGAGGGAGGAGCAGTTCTACTATCATGCTTGACAACGAATATTTTCTGGTCTTATGCTGGATATATTATTTTTGGAGCTTTGTACGCTTTCACCATAACCGTTTCGGGGTAAGTTAATATATATATTTTCTTTATATTGAAAGAAACCACATATTATATTGAAAGAAACCACATATTATAACGTCCACCTATAAGAGCCACAAACAAGTATATGTTCACTATACAGGGTGATTCGCATAAGGTGTGACAAAAAGATAGAGCTTGTAAGTTTGGTCGAAACAAGAAAAAATGGTATAGAAGGGGCACAATTTTGTCTGTCTGTATCGAAACCTACATCCTAAACGGTTGGGCCGTTTTTCTACAAACTTGGTAAAAAGTATTTTTTCAGTAATATGCCCGGACATTTTTTTTTTTTTTTAAATAGTATATTCTAAAAAGTTAGTATTTTAAATTCCATTTTTCTCGATAAAATCCGATCAATTTTGATAAAATTTTATATGAGTGATTTATTGTCAATGGTGATATCCTTCATCCAAATTTTTTTTTTCCGGAGTAACTTATTAACGGTACATGCCCTGTAGAACCGTACTTTTTTGATACCGATTATCTCTTAAACGACTTAACCGTTTTTGACGAAATTTGATTATATTATAGGTCCGTTAATACTTCATTAGAACATTTTTGGAAAAAAGTATTTTTCAAAATGTCAGTTTTTTAATTCAATTTTTTTCAAAAAAAATCCAATCAATTTTAATAAAATTTTATGTGAGTGCTTTGTTGTTGACGGTGGAAAGTTGATGATTTTCCCAGTCGTTTACACGAAGGTTGCTTGCTACAAGAGCAAGTTTGTGCACAGTCGTGCCATTTATTTGTCGTTCTTACGTGACTGAAACTTTATGTAATTTAATGAATATTAAAAGAATCACTTTTCTTTTATTATTTGTATAATATTCATAATGTTATTCTTATTACTATTAGCATACAATAAAGTGAAAAAGTAAGAATAGGAGATGCACTTCTGCTACCGTTAAGCTAATGTTTGAGATCTTATGCTAAAAGAGTGCCTTGAAATAATGCCGTACGAAATTAGACATATTATTTGTAAATATGGAGAATTCCATGGGCACGTACAGAGAAATCCAACAACTTTTATGCTATTATACAGTGCCTAGATTAAGATACAAATGTTACACATGTCTTGTATTTATTTCATTCGATAGTTTGAACGTTAGTCTTTGATTCTATGTAAAGACTTAAAGTTAGCTCTTTGATTGCCTCAGAAAAAAAAAATTAAAAAAAGCTTAATAGACGGGTCGGGTCAACCAATATTCTGAGTTGTTATCTTAACATCCAAATTTTAGTAGAACTATTAACCATAATTAAAAAATTGTCAGAAGCAAATAATAAGTAAGAATCAAGCTCGGTGTCAAAGAGAAAAAAATTGCAAAGAAACGAATGGAACGAATTTTTAGCAATTTTTTAATATCTAGAAATTCTAGACTAGTACAGACAAAATATGATACGAGTATGACAGAGTTGACTTGAGTAGTTTTTATGAGTTGTATTTCTAAACACGCTGTTTTAGTTTTAATAGACTAAGAAACTTGCACTCTACTCTTTTCTCGTCAGTTTGAAGGTAATACAACGTCGGAATTCTGAGTCTATGTATGTCTGTCGTTCTAAATTTAAGTAGACAAGCATATTTTTTACCAGGATAAGCGTTACAGTGAACTAGTCAAAACAACAGGACACCATAAGAATTAAGCGTTCCTAAAATTGTTAAAATTATTTTTTGTAAAATTAACGATTGTATTTTAAAGTATACATCTTTCGAGAATTATGCCTATTAATTTTTGAGACAGTAGTTACAATTCGCACAATATAGGAACTATATTTTTTTAACTTGCCTTATACAGGGTGATTGGTATAAGATGAACCAAAAAGCTTGAGCGTGTAGGTGGAGTTAAGACAAGAAAAAATTCGTATCTGAGGGGGGGGTCTATTTCCCCCGTTTAGGCGGGAGGGCCAATTTTCTAAAACATTGACTTAAATCAGAAAAAATATTATTTAACAACAACGGTGAATGATACAAAGCCTTGTTATATTTTTTTGGAAAGCCAGAAAACTACTCTTTTATTTAATTTTTAAATTAAGTTGTTTAAGTGAACAGTTTTAAAAATAATAATTTTCAAACTCAAAATTTTGATGCCAAAATGTAACTTAGTTTTTGAGAAATTAAGAAAAACTAGAAGTATTTTTTTCCAAGAAAAACAATTTTTTTTTGGTTTTCCCAAATTTGACCTTCTCAGGTCAATTATTAATTAGGGAATTATCCCTTTTTTATTTTTTATTACATACCATTCGGTTTTAATCAAATAATAAAAAAAAACAAATAACTTTTTACTTTACTTACTAGTTTTACTTTTAATTTTTTTTGATTTCTCAAAAACTAAGATACATTTTGGCATCCGGTTTTCTGTTTTTGACTAAAAATTAATATTTTTAATAATTTTTTTTTTAGTTTTTTTTTTCAAAATTTTGAATTTCAAAACTAATTTTTTTTAAACTGTTCACTTAAACAACTGAATTTAAAAATTAAATAAAAGAGTAGTTTTCTGGCTTTCAAAAAAAAAAATAACAAGGCTTTGTATCATTCACCGTTGTTTTTAAATAATTTTTTTTCTGATTTAAGTCTATGTTTTAGAAAATTGCCCCTCCCGCCTAAACGGCTGGAAATAGACCCCCCTCCCATACGATTTTTTTCTTGTCTTAACTCCACCTACACGCTCAAGCGTTTTGGTGCACCTTATACCAATCACCCTGTAGAACTAAGGACAAAGTTGGAGGAAATGGGTCGACATTCAGTTTTTTGCGAATTTCTTGGAAACTATGTACTTTTAGCAATAAAATGTCTTGGTCAAAATTGTAGCTCATATGATTTTCTACAAAAAAACACTTTTCATCGTAGCATCAACCCGTTTCGAGAAAAAGTGTTAAATTGTTACAAAGTTTGTTTTTAGACAACATTGCACTTTTTCACTAGAATTTGAAGCTTTTTAAAAACGGCTATAGTATTACACGCACAAAATTTTAAAGCTATAAGCTTACTTAGGAGAGAAGTTACAATAAACATACAGGTAGGGGCGCTACAGTCGGTCAATATTTACATAGAAACAGCAGTAGCCTCGAGCTTTGACGTACTAGATATGGATCTCCAGTCGGTTAAAATGTTCATACAAACGTCCAAAAAAAGTTGTTCCAGCTAAAAGCGACCAAAACGCGCCATCATCTTTTAGTTTTAAATACGTGTACTAATTTCGACTTTAAAATTAAAATAAAACGATGACATATTCATGTGCAAGTAACTCAATGCCATGTAGAGTGGATTTGTTTTGTAAAATGAAACTAGTTTGATAACAATTTCCACCAAATTATATTAAAAATAAATAATTAATTAAAACAAGCATAGCACTGCTACGCAGATTCCCTGTTAGTAGTTGATGGCGCCCCTAGTTATGTTGGAACACGAACACGCGTGAAGTTGGCTACTGGCGGTCCATATCTAATAGGTCAGTGCCCTAGAGTACACAATTCAAGGACATCAAACAATTTGACAGTAACATTTTTGGTCATAACTCCGGTTCATAACTCTGGTCTTCAGATAGACCCAGCGAATAATCCTGTGAGGTTTGGTAGTGATATAATAGGAGGAAGAGCAACGCCAGGCAAGAGGAGGAAGCTTTCCATAAAAACAGTTAAGGTCGTATCTAGCGATCGATTTATTTTGAAAACTGTTAATTTTACCAAAAAAATTATTAAGACATTTTTTGTAAGAAATTGGTTAAGCTACAAGTGTTTTATAGCAGAGATAGTCAGGGAGATATTGAGGAAAAACTATTTTTGTGGGGCCTTTGACTCCCCGTAAAATCGTTATCGGTGATCAGTGCTCATATAGATGGGAACTTTTCACAATTTCCTTAGAACACAATTAGGAAGCAATGTACCAAAATTTACCAGCACCCACCCCTCCGAAGAGCTAGTCTTATGGTGAAGCAAGCATGCCGAACCGTTCCTTGTTGACTGAACAATTTTTGTTGCGTCCTTAAGTTTTGTTCGGGTTATCCTGTGGTCCTGAAGGAGCTTAATGTCAGCCAAGATAAACTAAACCATTACATTATTGCTAACTGACTGTTTAACTGTCGATTGGAAAATTTGTTGGTTCTTAATGCCAAGTTGCTTAATTCCTTTATTGCTTTAACACTACCCGAACTTGAAATACTTTACAATTTACATTTATTTTTATTTTTATAAAACTACTTTATTATTTGGAAAGTAGTTTCCATTTAATTGTTCATGTATTTTATTTGTTTCTAGTGCGGAAGTTGCCCGATACCTAGAAGAGGAAAGTTACGGTCTGGTCTTTGGAATTAATACAATGGCTGCACTTCTATTGCAATCTATTTTAACATTTGTCGTGGTTTCAGATACTGGTTTTGCTCTAAGCATAGTTGGCCAGTATCTTGTGTATTCATTTTATTTTATTGTTATCGGTATTGTATACTTTTTATATGTTGTGATTGAATATTTAATAAGTCGCTCAAAAAACAAGTATAGTGTCTAAAACAAGCAAATAGTGCTGAATTAAGAGTATAGACTTATATAAAGTGTAGGTAAAGTATTAGTATTAAATCATAAATGCACAATAATTACTTAACTTAATTGCTTGACAGGAAAAATGTCTTAGTACAAATATTTTTGTAAATAAATAAAAACAGCAATAAAAACAGTTTTTTACATAGATAAAAACTTGTATTATCTTTACCGACACGATGGAATATAATGGGACCATAACCATTGTAATTGTATATTATATACATTTCCATAGAACTTTCATGGTGAAAAATCACCGCCTGGCCATCTTAAGAAATTTGTAAATAACACCTCCAAATGTTCTTGCATTTACAAGTTTTTTCACATGTTTCGGTGATGGCGCTGGGTCCATGATAGTACTTTAGAAATGTATATACAATGCTATTGCTTAACTACTTCACGGCTTCATCCAGAAAGGTGAAGTGGATACCGATACGACATGCCAAACTTTGGAAATGGATTGGTTTAGAACCAACAGCGTAAGTACGGAGGGGTCAAAGGGGAAGATTTGCCCAGAAATATAAATTAAACCTCCCATTTATTATTATATACATAAACCTATAAATCTTCTAGAACAACGTTTTATGGGCAAATGAAAGTTTTTTTTCGAGTTTCGCCAATCAGTTTGAACTTTCATCGGTCTATAAAACGTTGTTCCATAAGATAAATGGGTTTTTATTATGCTTTTTGGAGAGTTGTGTTTTTTCTAAGATGTTACAAACTGTACTTTCATTTTTCCTTCCGGTATAAGACAAAAAATTATGTTTTGTAAGACGTCTGCTCAGGGCCGGCCCGAGCAAAATGGGATTCCTAAAAAACCTCTGATTTAGCTACTTACCTCTTTGCTAATCACTCTCTTCCATAGTCAATGATACTGTCAAAACACCGGATTCAAGCCAATCTAATTTTTCTGTACGCATGATACACTTACCGCACCAACCATATCCAAATTATCAACATTGCAATTTTTTCAATGGCTAGGCTACCCTTTACTGTTGACATCATTAATATTTTGAAGTTTTCTGTTTTTTGACTACGTATGATTTTGTTTTTTTATGTTCAAAAAATATATCCACATAATAACATACATACATACATTTCGCGCAGTCAAAGTGAACCTACCTACTTTATAAACTTTGCACCTACATAGATAAATATTATATCACAGATTTATCACTTAAAAAAGTTAAAAGTTTTAATTTCTTATTGAAAACCAATTAGAAAAATTGGATGCAGTAGTAGCTTCACATCTTTTTTTTTTAATACCTTCCTGCCTACCTAGGTACCTGTACAGACACACCATAATATTAAAAATTATTTATAAGTTGGTTTATGGGCTGTAGGTCAGTTTTGTTCCACTTAAATGAAACACAAAATGTTGTTTAAAATGACGTTTCGTTCATGATTATGAACATCATCAGATTTATTTCTGTTTATAACAACAAAGAAGAGAAAAAAGTCGTTTCTTAATAAATTTAAATTGGACGTTAATAAATAACAAATTAATAATTTTTAAAAAAAATTTTTATAAAAAAGTTAAAATAAATCAAAAAAAGTTAAAGTTGTGATAAAAATATGAATATATATATGTCAATAGACTTACATAGTTATTGCGACACAATGCTTAAACTTTACAAAAATATAAATGTCTGTTAGACAAAACAAAACAAATTATACATGAATATTGCACTTTTTAAACATTTATATCGCTTTTAACATGCATATTGCTTTTAACATAATATATTGCACTTAATTAAAACATTAATCGAAAACAAAAACAAACATTACTCTTTACTTTTATACACTACTATGCTATTACATTATTGACATGACTTATAAGAAAAAAGATGACTAAACTATAAAAATGAAAAAATATAAACAAGGTACTCTTCGGAGTTAGCGGGTGCTAGGGGGATCTGGATCGTCTTTTCTTTTTCGTTCTCTCTATCAGGTACTTGTAGTGGGGACTCACATTGCCTAGGTCCGTTTTTTTGTTCATTGTACTGCTTGTATTTAAAATATGTAACGTCTCTATTACCATTCTTTTGTTATAGTGTTGTTCTCGTTGCACTATTTTTACGTCATCAAAGTTTGGTTTATGATTATTACTTATGCAATGAGTTGCCAACGCAGTTTTTTGGGATGAATTTGATTTCAAATCTGATTTGTGTCCCGATATTCTGTTTTTTAATTTTTGTTTTGTAGTTCCCACGTATACTTGTTCACATTTGTCATCTTTTTTCCCGTTGCATGTTATTTTGTATATAAGGTTAGAGTCTTCCATAGTATCTACTTTTGTTTTAAGTTTACTGAAGACCTGACTTAGTTTGTTGGTGGAACTCATTGCTATTTTAAATTTTTCTTTGTCAATAAAACTTGATTGTTTAAATCTGTCAGCAACATGTTTTACGTAAACAAATGATTTATATTGTACCGGTGTGTTTTTGGCTTCTTCATCATTGTTACATCTTGGCTTATAATTTTTAACTATGGTGTTTGTTATGCTAGATGGGAAACTGTTTGCCATAAGAATGTTTTTTATAATAGTTTTGTTTTTTTGCATGATATTCATGATCACTTATATTGAGGGCTCTGTTGACCAAATTTTTCGCCGTGTTGAAAATGGTTGGTTTTGGGTGATGAGAGTTGAAATTTATTATTCTCCCCGATGATGTAGGTTTTTGATACCAATCCATTTTTAAACGCCCTTCCTCTCTTACAATAAGTGTATCAAGGTACGTTAATTTCCCATTTTTCTCTTTTTCTAGCGTAAACTGTAGATTTTTATGATGACTATTCAAGGTTTCCAATGTTATGTCTAACTCAGACGTCTTAACTATGGCAAATATATCATCCACGTACTTAGCCAAAAACTTTGGTTTTTGTTTTAGCTTGCTTAAAGAACTGTCAAGTAACTCCTCCAAAACTATATCAGCTATGATGGGCGAGGCTGGGTTTCCCATTGGCATACCGTTCCGTTGTTGGTATATCTTATCCTCGTATACCAGGTAATTATTGTCTACCACGCAAAACCGTAAAAGGTCAAGAAAGGTTTGTCGTGTGATCTTTGTATGTTCCTTTATGTTTTCCCATTTTCTTTGTATAAGCTCTAGTGCGCGCTTTACGGGGATATTGGTGAAGAGGGAAACCACGTCAAAGGATACTAAAACTTCGTCGTTGTCAATATTAATGTTTCCAAGTTTAAAAATAAATATTAAAAATTATTAATATTTGTGATAGGTACCTACTCGTAGGTATATTTTTCCCATTTAGCTTACTTTATTGTTAAATCAAATCAAATGGAATTCCGACAATCAGGCACTAAATAAGAGAAAAACAAACCATTCATTACTGATAAACTAATATCCTTATCATAATTCATAAACATCACATAATTATTTATATATTACTTTCACTACAATTTCCCTCCACAAACTACAATGTTCTGACTTCCACTCGATTACTTGTCAACAAAGCACCAGCAGGTGAGCAACCAAAGACCTACTGCCTCCACCACCACTCACCAGCCAAAACACACCATGAAAAACACTCAAATGAAAGAGTTAATCCATAGGCGCATTTTCAAACTTGCGCACTGTTAACGAAATGAGTTCGAATATTTTAACTTAGAATTTATGTTAACTTAACATTTTTAAGTTTGATTTCATATAAAAAAAATATAACAGCGCGCATGTTAGCAACACCTCATACTCATGCCTACATACAGATTGTTCAGTGTCTATCCAAAGACACCTTTTTTAATCAGCCAACGTGAAGACAATAATTTAAACTCTAATTATTATCTTCCAACTTATCTTCCAACAAAAACCGGAGAATACCAAAATGCTGATGTGTTCTCGATGAGATGTCAAAGCGTAATAATTTATTTAATCAAGATTATTGACTAGCTTAAAAGTAATGAACATGTAGGTCAAAAAAAATATAGCAGAACATTAGCCGTTAGGTTTAGTTTGAGATTTGTTGTACATAAGCGATGTGCAGTAAATTCAATAAAAAAATAATAATTGTATGATTTTAAACAGTATAGGAAAAATATAGGGTAAGTATTCGTTTATGCTGCTTGAGCGGAACATAGAATAAATTATCAGTAATGTTATGTTATTATAATAAATACAATATACAAATACTTTTTATATTTTATGTTGGTTCAGGTTAAGACTGAACATACCGGCCACCTTGAAGGTTCGCACCTTCAACTATTTTTACATCGGAAGTGGATAAAGTTTGTTGGCTGTGCGTTTATAGATTCCATTCCAAGTTTGGTTTTGACTTCAGCCACACGTACGATGCCATCAGAGCCCGGGAAGATTTTGATTATTCTGCCCATAAGCCATTTATATGGCGGTAAGTTGTCGTCATGTAGGAGAACAATTGCATCTGCTTTAAGAGAGTTTGACTTCTTGTACCATCTAGTACGTTCTTGGAGACTCAGAAGGTAGTCTCGAGACCAGCGTTGCCAAAATTGTTGCTGAATTTGTTGCAACCTTCTAAATCTGGAGAGTCGTGATGTATTGACGTCTAATAAACAGGGTTCTGGAATAGCTGTCAGCGGACGTCCTATGAGGAAGTGGCCTGGTGTGAGAGGTTCCAGGTCATTTGGTGATGATGAGAGCGGTGTTATTGGACGCGAGTTCAGTATTGCTTCGATTTGAGCGGTGAGCGTGCTTAGTTCTTCATAGTTCAACGTTGCGTTTGCTGCTACTCGAATTAGGTGATACTTTGCCGATTTGACGGCCGCCTCCCAGAGTCCACCGAAGTGAGGTGATCGTGGAGGAATAAAGCGCCATTCGATTCTGTCGACTCGACAAAGTTCTTGAATTTGCGTAAGATTTTCGCCATCAAATAGTTTGTACAATTCACGGAGCTCATTTCTGGCACCTACAAAGTTGGTTGCATTGTCGCAGAATATTGTGCGGCATATGCCGCGCCGGGCGATAAACCGTCGGAGTGCTGCAATGAATGAGGCGGTAGTGAGGTCACTGACCGCTTCCAAATGAACTGCTTTAGTGGTGAAGCAGACGAAGACCGCAATGTATCCCTTGGTGGTGGTACGAGACCTTAGCTGGTAGCGCAATTTAAAGGGGCCGCAAAAGTCTACTCCAGTTGTAAGAAATGGACCTCCTGGTGATACTCGTTCGGAAGGAAGATTGCCCATAAATTGTTTGACTGATTTTGGCTTCACTCGAACACATCGTTGACATTTGTTGAATTCTCGTCGAGCCATATTAAGCCCATCAAGAGGCCAGAACCTTTGACGAACTATGCCCAGGAGTGATTGTGGAGCTGCATGGAGCGATTTTAAATGGTAGAAAGAAAAAATGAGATTAGTTAGTAAATTTCTTTTAGGTAAAATAATTTGATGTTGTGAATCATAACTAATGGAAGCATTTTCTAAACGCCCTTGTACTCTGAGCAAACCGTCTCCACCTATAAATGGGCAAAGATTTCGAAGGCGACTAGCTTGGTCGACTTCTTCAGACATTTGAAGGTGATTGTATTAATTTTTAAATTCTAAGAGCTGCATGTTATGGATTAAACCATTAAGAGCAAGACTACTTTCTTCTACCGTTGGTAGATTTGAAAGTACTGCGGTAGTTTGAAGTCTACGCGATTTGTTGAAGAAACGAAAGACGTAAGCAAAGATTCGTTCCAGTTTAGGAAGTGAGTTATTGTATTTTACGTCAGATATAATGCAGTATAGTTGCGAGTGTGCTGTGACGAGAGCCTTGTTGGATGATCTTTGTTCCGGGATGTCTTCTAAGCAACTAGTTGGTTCCGCTTCTCGCCAAATTTCTTCAGTTGAGCCTAAGAAAGATGGATTTGAATTTTTGCTACCCTGTTGGCGACAAATGTAACCCATGTGTAAGATGGTTGGGAAATCCAGGCTAAAACAATCTGCGAATCTGTATGATAGAAAATATCGTTTATTTTGAGTTGAAGTATGTTTGTTAGCCTATCAACCAACTCCACCATGATGACGGCTGCTTGGAACTCGAGTCTAGGTAAAGTCGTCGACTTGATGGGACTGACGCGTGACTAGAGCAAATAAGATGACAATTTACTTCGCCTGTTCGACTAAGTGAACGCAGATAACAACACGTTCCATACGCGACTTCACTACTATCGGAAAATGCATGAAGTTGTATATCAACAATTTCTGACTGGATAAGAAGATGCCGAGGGCAAGACAGAAATTTCACCTTGTTTAACTGCTGAATGTAGCGATCCCATTGAAGCTTTAGCTCTTCTGGTAGTGGTGAGTCCCATCCTAGTTTAGATTTCCAAAGTTGTTGCATGAACAGCTTACCCTTTACGATTATTGGGCCGATTAAGCTAACGGGGTCGAAGTTTTTACCTAGGTCGGACAGGACTGTCCGTTTGGAAGTTTTGTTGTGATCTTCTGGAACATAATTAAATTTAAAGACGTCTTGATGAGGTTGCCAAATTAATCCCAATGTTTTAACTGTCTCTGAGTTATTGAGAATAATGAAAGGTTCCCTATGTTCTTGCGGAGTGTCTTCTAACAGTTGTTCATGATTAGCGCAGAATTTTCTTAATTCAAACTGCCCCTTAGTCATTAACGAGATGATGTCCGCTTTAAGCTGCTTAGCTTCCAATAGGTCATAGGCACCTGTCATAAAATTGTCAACATAGGCTCCATTTAAAACAGCATGGGCTGCTTTAGGAAACTGAGCTTCTTCTTCTTGAGCTAATTGAACGATACATCTTGTGGCTAAGAAAGGAGCAGATGACGTGCCGTAAGTTACTGTATTCAAGTAATAATATTTGAGCGGTTCGTTGGACACATCACGCCAGGCTATCATCTGGTATTTTCGGTCGTCTTCGTGAATGAGGATTTGTCGAAACATTTGGCGAATATCTGCCATGAACACGTAAGTGTATGTGCGAAAGTTGATTAGGACTGTAAATAAGTCGGGCTGTATGGTTGGTCCAACCATGAGCAAATCGTTCAGAGAGCAATTTGTTGAAGTCTGGGCCGAACCATCAAAGACTACTCGTAGCTTTGTAGAAGAGCTATCTGGCTTGATCACGCAGTGGTGCGGTAAAAAGTAGTTTGAGGTTGGCATATTCTTTGTCTCTTGCATGTGGTTAAGATCTCTATATTCGTTAATAAAAGCTGTGTAGTGCTGTTCTAATTCCGGATTGGAAGTAAGCTTACGTTCTAGGGTTTTAAACCTTCGAGTAGCTGTGTTAAGCGAATTTCCGAGTTGTGACGGTTTTCTTCGAAATTGAAGCCGAACAATGAAGCGACCAGAGCTTGTTCGTGAGAAGGACTGTTGAAAGTGTCTCTCACATTCTTCTTCCTCTAGTGTAAGAGTTTTAGACGGAGCCTCGTAATCTTCAAGTTCCCAAAATGTTTGAAGCGTTTTTTCTAGACTTGATAGTCTTGGAAGTGCTGTGGCTGCAACGTTGCAGTGCGGAAGCGACAAAGTTTTTGGTTGCAGTTTGCCAGCGACTACCCATCCCAGTTCAGTATTCTGTAAGATAGGAAGCTCTGAGGCTAAGCGATACTGGTCCGGTTTTAAGAGAGTGAAAAGGAGTTCAGCTCCTATGAGAATGTCAATTTTACTAGGACGATAAAAAAGAGGGTCAGCCAGTTCAAGTTTCTTTAAAATGTCCCACTCATCGACGTTGATGAAGCTATCAGGATGGTTGCCAGTAATTTGCGGTAAGACGTGAACGTTTATTGTCGCAGAAAATTTACTAAATCGTGAAGATATAGTTGTGGTAATTTTGTGACGTATCGTAGAAAGAGAATTTCCGATACCGCTAATGGGTAGATCAATTCGTGAGCGTTCAAGACAAAGCTGTGTGGCGCACGATTCCGTCATGAAATGAAGCTGAGAGCCTGAATCTAATAGGGCTCTGCAAAAAAGAGGTTGCCCGTATTTGTCAAGGGCTTTCACAAGCGCGGTGGCTAGAATGATTTGAGAGCGATTCTCCGTGTTTTTAGGTAATGATAATGATGATCCGATAGTGGAGGTAGGTCTTGGTTGATTTTTAAATATAGGGGCGGTCAAAACAGGTATAGGCTTAGAAGAGCAGTTCGTATTGGGTGAAGATAGTCATAATTCCTTTGTAGGAGGTATATGTTGTGCATTTTTTGCATTATAATAGCTGTGCCGCAAAGTATGATGTAGTTGATTGCAGGTGCGACACTTGTCTGTACTGCAAGAAGCGGTAGAATGTCCTGTTTTGAGACAATTCATACAAAGTTTCAATGCAATTGCTGAGTTATAGCGCTGTTCAGATGAAAGTTGTAAGAATTGTTTGCATCGATTTATGTTGTGTCGTGTACCAGAACAATGACTACAGAACTTTTCAGGAATAGCCACAAGTGAAGTTTGACGCTGTGGGTAATCCCTTTTGATTTGTGGCTTAGTCTGTTTTGATATAGATATAGAAGCTGTAGGCGACGTTAAAGAAAGACATGACTTTTCGTCTATATTGTAGGCTCGATTTTCCAAAAACTTCTTTAATTCTTCAAGAGTTGGAAACCTGTCTTGAGAACGAACATCATTCCATTTATCCAATGTCAGGCTGTCTAGTTTCGAACAAACTAAGTAAATCATTGGATCATCCCAATATGCTGTAGGTCTACCTAGCGATGTCAGTGCGCTTAGGTGAACGTTTAGTTCGTCCAAGAGAGCACGAAGTTCTGTTGAAGAATTTCTTTGAACTTGTGGAAAATTAAATATTTTCTTAAGATGCTCGTGAGCAATGACTTGCTTTTTATGGTATCGGCAAATTAAAGTTTTAAGAGCTAAATTATAATTGCTGTCAGTTATTTCTAAAGCACGAATGCAGCTGAGTGCCTTTTCACAAAGAGCTGAGCGAAGGAAGTGAAATCGTGTGACATTATTCAGTCCAGGGTTATTGTGCACTAATGTGGTGAATGTTTGATAAAATGACGTCCAATTAACGTAATCACCAGAAAACTTAGGCAGAGGTATCTCGGGGAGGCGTATTGGTGTGCCTCCAATCGTAGTTTCTAGTACCGATTGGTTCGATGATGATGCCTCAGGTTGATGTCTAGCATCGCTAATTGAGGTTATTAATATTGGACGAATTTCAAAATAAGTTTCTTCAAACTCAGCGCGTGTTTGGAAAGTGCTTTCATTTTCATCTAGTTCCTCAATTTTAGATTGAACGTTTTCAAAGGAAACTTTAGTGGATTCAAGAGACTCTAAGCGAGTTTCAAGCTCAGCGATTAGTGCTGTAGGAGCGCGTTTAGATACGAACTCTTTAGTTCTTGTTAATTGGCCTATGATGACCAAACGTTTAGATTTAAGTTTGTCAACCTTAGCTTTAATGTCGGACATTTTAATTTAATTTAATGCAGCCTACTTTCAATTAGTTCAAATAAGTTCAAATTTATCGAAACTTTAAAACAAAATTACTTCACTAAAATTCTTAAATTTATTTAGTACTCACGGTGATTTAAACTGTTTTGCTTACGGTAAATGATCCTCTTTATCGGATAATGTTATGCTGTTTCAAGCGTGTAACAGTTATCCTTATGGAGCTTTGCGGTTCTTATATACCTTTGATGAAATGTACTTATCCAGATCCAGCTGATGGGATTTTCAACAGCTCTTGTAAAGCATAGCCTCCCACGATGGTGCAGTTTCGATGCGAATTAATGCGAATTATTAATTTAGTTGTTGTTTATTTATGCAGATCGAGTTTATTTCAATAATTAATGTGATTGCAATTACAGCGTTAATTAATTAAAACTAGCCTACCTGTTATGACCTTTCCAATGTGAATATTGTTGCAGCTTTCCTTGTGCGAAAAGAAATTAAATTCTTGTTAAATTTCTCGATGCTTGTTGTTAATTTTCCAACGATGATATGAGCAGCTTCAATGTGCAGAATCCAAGCAGAAATCGTAATCCTTTAATATTCACCGTATCACGTCGGGGTCACCAATGTTCAGTGTCTATCCAAAGACACCTTTTTTAATCAGCCTTAAGACCAAGCGCAACGTGAAGACAATAATTTAAACTTTAATTATTATCTTCCAACTTATCTTCCAACAAAAACCGGCGAATACCAAAATACTGATGTGTTCTCGATGAGATGTCAAAGCGTAATAATTTATTTAATCAAGATTATTGACTAGCTTAAAAGTAATGAACATGTAGGTATAGCAAAAAAATATAGCAGAACATTAGCCGTTAGGTTTAGTTTGAGATTTGTTGTACATAAGCGATGTGTAGTAAATTCAATAAAAAACTAATAATTGTGTATGATGTTTGAATGTTATGCGTTAGTATGTATGTATGATTTTAAACAGTAGGAAAAATATAGGTTCAGGTTGAGACTGAACACAGATCTTGTGTGTTGTTTTCTTATTCTTACGGAACCATTATTCTATTTTCAACGATGAGTAAAATCTCGTACGGGCAGAAATAAATTCTGCACGTTTGCACTTAAATTGTTCTATAGGAATTGAGGATTATGTTTATTGATTTGAGATTATTTCCTTTTAGAATGTTTGAGTGCTTGTGCCATTATTTTTGAAATGAATTGCGTTTAAATAGGGTTCAGAAATCGATTGGAAGCTGTTGAAACGAACTTAAATCTAAAGATGGGTATAGTAGGTCTATTATTTTTGTTTGTATTTAGCCTTCACAATGCGCCCCCGAATCCTGACGCCCTGTGGATTTGTACATGCTGCACATATGGTGGGTACGGCCCTGCGTCTGCTTAGAGTTCTTTAGCTAATCTAAGTTTTTTGGAGCAATTTGAATTCTAGCTTGATATTTTAAGGGGCCAATGCAGAGTTTTTAGCGCGTCCATTATCATGTGGCTGTCATTTTTTTCTTTTTTGTTCCCTAACCTGCAAATGGTGAATTTGGGACAGAATAAGTTTTGCTGCTGTCGTATTTGGTGGTGTATGGTTTGCTTTCATAAATTCAGTTGTGTGCTGAATCGTACAGCAGAAATCCCACAATTATACGTTCCAACAATAGAGGTTCTCTCTTTCATACTTAGTTCTGTCGATTTTTCATATTATGCGCAAAATGGAATCTGTACGAATCGGACTTAACTATCTCATCCTCGATATTTGAAATAATTTATAATAATCTTACCCAGTAAGCACAAAAAGATTTGTCAAAATACTTTTGTCACTTAAAAATAGGCACTCTTTAAACTTTACCCGTTATTAAATATTGTCGATGAGAGAAACATTACATTTAAAAATTAAGTGTCGTATGTATTAGTTGTGTTCGTTGAACTCTGAAGTCGCCTTGGGGTCGCCCTGAAGTCGCCCTGAAGGGTTTTTTGAAAAACCTCATGTCGCCCTGGTGAACAAATTCAGTGTTTTTTGAGACCTGACCACAAAACCAATCCTTGTGCGTTTTTTGAGAACCGAAAAACCCAGGTCGACCCTGGGTAAAATTTAACGGACACATAAACAACTATTATAAAACAATTTTAAAATTTTGTTTGTCAGTCTGTCTGTTTGTAACAGCTTAACTTGGAAACGATTGCACCGATTGTGGTGGGACTTGCAGTGAAAGCTAACTGATGTTGTCAAGAATAATTAGGTATTTGTATTACCCTTAGGTCACAGATAACAAATATACAGATGTCCCTTACCCATACAAAAATATATCCCTATTTTTTTTTTCCCATTGGTTGTTCATGCTGCAATATTTTCAAGCATGATCCCCAATGTGAAAACAAACATATTTTTGTATGAGCATGAGACATCTTTGTATGAGCATGAGACATCTGTATCTGTGCTTAGTTGGTATATGTTATTATGTAACAAAATAACTCTTAAGAACTATTACGCAGTTATTTTTTCTGCGGCAGCAACCTAGCGGGTAACAGGTAGTCTTTTATAATAGCGATGGTTTACTTTTTTGTTTTTGTTTATGTTTATTTATATGGAAAGTTAATATTAGTTGTGTTTTATTGAGAATTTTACTAGGAAAATTTAAATACCTATAGTAAGAAATTTAAAAAAAAACGACCTAGTACAACATCGGCTATAAGATTGCGTACCAACGTTCAGATAAGACGAATAACTATTGTAAATTATTTAACGCTATTAAGAATACTGGGCATAAAAGGAGAAGTAAGAGTGACTCGCTATAAAGTAATTGTTGTTTTTATAGTGCATGGAAATTTTACTCTACTTTATATCTATAAAGTAAAATAATTTTTTCAATAAAACACGGCTATTGTTGTATAACATATACATACGTATATTTTACATCTAAACTTCTTGATTCCTCCCACCTTCAAACCACTTTTCAAAAACAAGAGTTTTTACTTGCGATTATAGGTACTATTAGGCAAGTTATGCATTCGCCCCAAAAAAAAAATTTCAGATAACAATTAAACATGACATTACGATGATAGCGAAGACGAAAAAAGTTGGTCTGGAAATTCTTTCTGTCTGTCTGTCTGTCTGTATGTCAGTTTGTATGTATCAGCACCTACAGCCTAAATGGCTTAACCGATATACTTCAAATTTGGTATGTAGGGTATGTATACCATTCCTTAGAGGAGAAATTGAAATTTTAGCTCAAAAAATAACGGTACCTGCCATATAACAGTTTTGGAAAAGCTTAATTTTTTCGGAAAGGGCTTCAACGATTTTCTTGAAAAAAATTACGGGAAGAGTACGATAACTTTGGCGCAGAAAATGGATAACGGATTTTTGTAGAAGGGGTGAATACAAGCATTTTTTAGTATATATATCAAAAAAATTTGGCAAGCCTATTAACGGTACCTCCCATAGAACCGTTATTTTTTTCTAAAGCTATCTCATGAACGGGTTAAACTATTTCAAACAAAGAATTTTTTTTAGAAAGGTCTAGATGATTTAAACAAATTTCAATACCAACATTTCGCAAAAAAGCTTAATTTTAGTTTTAATTAATTTTCTAATTTATTTTTTTTGCAAATTCAATATTTGGAAAACGGCTTGACAAAAAAAATTTATTTTTATGCATAAAATGCAAACAATTAAGCACTTAGAAAAGGCGTTCTTCAAATTTGTAGAAAAACTTTTTTATAAAAAAATATTAAGTTAACATCGATTTATTTAAAAGCCGCTCTAACGATTTTTGAATAATTTTCTTATAAATTTATATTTAGGCAACAAAATTTTCTGCATACTTTGATTTTGGCTTGAATCTTTGTAAAAATAAGTTTTAGCACTTTTGTGAAAAATTCATGTTTTTTTTTTCCTTTATATTGAAAAAAAATTATTAAATTTAATTTTATATTTGTGGAAACTTGCCACAAGAACAAGTACGTGCAACCCAGTCGTGCACCACAAGAGCAAGTTTGTGCGACCCAGTCGTGCACTTTATTTTTATTGTCAATCATTAAAAGCTTTGGAAACTTGCTTTGAACAATAATTCTTGTTCTTGAATTTGTTTAATTTTTTTGAGTGTCGACAAACTTTGGTAAACGATTTTGCAGTGTACTTGTGCTTCCATTTATCAAATAAATAGAACACAGGAACACACACAACTTAAATACCATAATCATAAACATTTTGAGTCCACTCAAGCCGAATGGGCAGTCAACAACATCCACTCTCAGTTTTTCCTGATCACTGGATAAAAACAAACTTTGAGAAAGTACGTTTTAATTAAAGGCAATGCTTTATTTGTAAAAATATATTACTTTTTATGAAACGGAACATCAATTTTCATATTTATAAGTCAAAGATAACATTAAATAATTAATAATGGCTAAAGCAAATTTCCTCAACAAATTGGATCCGTCAAAAACTCTCTTTTTGCTGTGTGATGTTCAGGAAAAATTCCGTAAAGCACTACCACTATTTGATAACATGGTTCAGAATATCGGCAAGCTACTCCGTGTTGGAAAAGAATTAGATGTTCTACTGAAATTACTGAACAGTATCCGAAGGCTTTTGGAAACACTATCAAGGAAATCAACGCAAGCAACGCTTTGGCAACTATAGCGAAAACCAAATTCACAATGTATTTGCCTGATATGCAATGCTACATCAAAGAACTAGTGCAAACAAATTCAGACGATGTTGTAATTTTTGGAGTGGAGACACATGTTTGTATTTTGCAATCGGCCATAGATTTTCTAGAAAATGATTATAAAGTTCATGTTGTAGCAGATTGTTGCTGTTCACGTTTGAATCAGGATCGTGATGTGGCACTGGATCTTTTGCGACAGATGGGTTGCTTTGTTCAGACAAGTGAGTCAGTGATTTTTAGTCTAACACAAGATAAAATGCATCCGAAATTCGATGCGGTGAAAAAAGCAGTAAGTTCAATATCAGCGAACATGGAGCTAGCCAAAATTTCAAACAAACTTGATTCAAAGAACGAAGAAAAACTCGAGAGCAACAAAGATGCTCAAACTGCTTCCGATCTCAAAACTGATGCCACGAAACCAAATATAAAGCCTTAATAATAATTTAGCTTTGAAATAAAAAAACAATCTTTAACCTCCCATTTAATTACATTTATTCATTTATTCTTGACTCTAGAAAACGTTGACAAACACAATTTATAATCTCGATTCTACAAACACAGCTGCTTTACATTTGATCCTAACGATCATAACGTTGATACCTTGAATATAGATAATGTACTTCATTCTTGTTAACTTTTTTCATTTTGTGGATCTTATACCATGTTTCCACCAATTTGACCAGATTTATCCATAATCTCCTTTTAAATGACTTTTTACCATACAAAGGACAATTTTGTATGGAGTTTATGCCCATTTTCAACATTGCTCAACAGTAATGAAACTTATGTCATATGAAAGCGGTTAGGGAGCACTCTATTTCATTATATGGCAGCTTAATCGAAATCGAGCCCAAAAGTGGTGTTTTGGAGCTTTTATGAAAAAAAAGTATTTAAAATGCAAGCAAAATAAATACTTTTTTTTACCAAAACACTACTTTTGCGTTCGATTTCGATAAAGCTGCCACATAATGAAATACAGTGCTCTTTATACGCTTTCATATGACATAAGTTTCATTACTGTTGAGCAATGTTGAAAATGGACCCAAAACGCCCCCTTAAGGCTGTAGTACAAAATGTAAAAGCCCCATTTTTATGTGTCTCTGTCCTCATATGTCCTCATATGTTAACACTTCACATGTCGACGAAATGAAACCACCCTTGCAACATGCGCAAATGTTGCTTTTTCACATGCCGTGTACTACCATGACACATGTCATTTGTGACAAAATGTGACTTTTTGTGGAATGTGTATAGAGGAATGTGATTGTCACAAGAAATGTAGACACATGAATTCGTGACTTTACCTATGGACTGAAAATGTAACCAATTTTTTAGAGCGAGAAAGCCTTTAAGCTGTTATAGGTTATGGGATCGAGTGGAATAGACCTTCTTTAAAATATAATGCCATTATATGTGGTTGTTTTTTTTTTGTTGAAGTGTTTATTTCGAAAAAAATAAAACAAATTAATTATGGGCATCCCAAATTCCCAATTGGAGAAATATCACTGTCAATTTTCAATCATCGGAGGAGTCTCGTTATTTTAATTGAACCTATAGCAACGAAATAAAAATACAAAGGGTTATTCAATAAGTGACATAGCTACATCTTTTCTTTGTTAAAAACACATAAAATACAACATTATCCCATTTTTTTGGACTGTTCGAATGTTTAGTATTTAGTATTTTGATATTTTTATATTGAACTAAAACACAACAAATAATGTTTCAAAAACAAAAGCGCTGCATGAATGTTCCCATATCGTTTACTAGGAAACCACATTTAAATGTCAATTAGTCACTGTGCACATATGAAATGTCTACATTTGCCTACATGCCGTGTATTAGCCATAGTCGTAGTAGCTAAATGGAGAGACAAGGGAGAAGTTCTTATGCTGAGCACAAAACATGGTCTTGAGGTAATGGACACTGGAATCGTAATGGTGAAGATATAACAAAGTACAAATGGTCATTGATTATAACCACGCTAAGGTATTGACATTTCCGATCAAATGGCATGCTATTTCACACCATTGCGAGAGACAATTAGATGGTATCGCAAAATTGCTTTCGAGTATTCGCAGCAAAAAAAGCCAAGAAAGTTTCAACTTTTTGTAACAAATGCGATGGAAAACCAGAATATTGCTTGAAATGCTTCAAAAAAAACATTGAATTTATTTGTAATTTTTACCTTCTAATATTTCTATATAAAGTACTTATTTACACAATTTATTTAATACAATCCTTTTCATTCATTTCATTTTACAGAATTAAAAGAAGAAAATTCGAGTCTAGAAACATATAGCACCTGACCCACCGGTGGTACACGTGGCCCCCTGATATCAAATTGCCTGACCGGTGGGTCATGTGGCAAACAACTTGTTTTAAAACGTACCTCCCATAGAACCGGTATGTTTTTTGCATAACGTAAATTTGTTAACCCTGCAATTCCTGATATATATTTCACAAAAAAATATCTAATTTTTTTTCTTTTTAAATGCAAAATTTTTATTTTATTAAAATCTGGTCAAATTAATTTCCAAGTTGTTAGCAAGAAGGTAACTTGCCACAAGACCAAGTTTGTCCGACCCAGTCGTGCTCTTGTAAGCGGTCTTAAAAAAACAATGTTTATTTTAATTTATATTTTATTATTTTAATAATACAAAATTACAAAAATTCCGTGAAGCGGCTTTTACTTTTTTTTTACTTTCTTTTCTGACAATCAAAACTCATTGAATTGAATTGAATTGAATTTTATTGAGTCTTTTAGTTTCGAGTTACATTTTTGTCTTATTCTAATTCTAATTCTTGTTCGCTTTAGCGAGTACAAAAGTGGCTGTAATGTATGGCCTTCTTTTTCAGTTGTGTATAATGGAAAGCCTCGTGGCGAACAGTTATTATATAAAAGATATACTATAGTTACACTACTTTTGCTCATAAGTGTTATTTTTTTTTTGCTTGAGACGGAAAGTCACATATATATTTACAAATACCTTAAAAACTAACACTAAAATAAAATAATTTACATTGAGAATAAAATTTCTTTTGAAGTTAGAGCGAGAGCTCAGTACTTTTACTATATATGCAATGCATATATTATGTTTAAATTATTAACACTTATAAATGGTATGATTAGATAGCTTGATAGAGCGAGACCGCCCTAGGAATATACGTAAATAATTAATTATTAAGTTTTCAATGAAAATTTGATTGAAACAAAGTATATTACATTAAAATATCAAAACGATGAAGTGAAACTATCACAGTATACTTAAATATTTGAACACTTTATATGTATGAAGACAGAAACACTGTTGCACGCTGGATTGTCACGTTATAAAATTGTTGTCACGTTATAAACTTTACTGTTGCAGTCGATGCCTGATGTACCGTTGGGTATCTAGCAGTAAAATATTAGCTGGGTGGGAAGTTTTCGTTCATCGATGTCGTTATATGGAGCGCTATTGTACATCTCTCACGAAATGTTACTTCCATCCTGGCCATTGCTGGTTGCTTGGAGCGCTGTTGAACACCAATCCCAAATGTTGCTTCCTAGCTCCGTATTTGCTGCTTTTATAAGCAGTCCGAATTACTGGGGGACAAGCCACCCTGAAACTACTCACTTTAATTACGTTTTTATCTTAAAATTGACGGAGGTCCAAAGACCAAAGACCACCGTCGCTACCACTTAGTTGATGATTTTTTTTTTTTTTTTTCCAAATTTATTTACTTTACTTTATTAAGACACTTATTTCTAAATTACAAGTTACTTTTTATTGCTTTGACGGTGGCGCAAAGGCAGCGCCACCGTGTGTACCCTACAAGGGTTCCGATTGATCTCCCAATCAAAACTCAACTGAACTCATTTTTGACACCTGCCCTCTTCTTTCATCTTTATGGTGTTAACATACTAAATCTTTGTGGTGAGGCCACATTACAATTTATTTTATTCTTTGTGTCCTACCACAGTTCGGCCATATTGACAAGTAATCGTCCCGATTTGACGTTTATTATTTATTTTCCATGGTTTCATATTAGCCACTTCCCATACCCCATCGTAAGGAATTTGGGTAAACTGAAACCCTGTCACATCTTTTAAGAGGTATCTATCATTAGGCAAAAATTTGTATAACTTGATAAGGCCCCTTTGTGGTAGGACCCAAAGAATAAAATAAATTGTAATGTGGCCTCACCACAAAGATTTAGTGTGTTAACACCATAAAGATAAAAGACGAGGGCAGGTGTAAAAATGAGTTCAGTGTAGTTTTGATTGTCAGAAGAAAAAGTAAAAAAAAAAAGTAAAAGCCGCTTCACGGAATTTGTGTAATTTTGTATTATTAAAATAATAAAAATATAAATTGAAATAAACATTGTTTTTATAAGACTGCTTACAACCTAAGAAGTGGGATCGTGTAAAAATTTAATTAATTTTTCTTAAAAAATAATCGCGTAAAAAAAAAGTCAATTTTTTGTTTCTCTCTCTAAATCCATTGCGTTGCTATTAATTGCCTCAAAAAATGGATTCAGTTGAAAGTGACGAACTGAAGCAGTTCACTGGAACCCAATTAAAGTCATGGCTACGTGCGCTGGGGAAGAAGTCCACCGGCAATAAGTCCGAGTTGGTGCTCCGATTATTGGCCATTCCATCGGAGTTGCGCGGTGAATTTGTGCCGACGCAGACGACGCCAAGCGATGCAAATTTGAATGCCAACGGACATCACATGGACAATGAAGAAGACAGCGATGATGATGATGATGAGTGCGAGGGGTATGAGGATAGTAGCAATGTCGATGAAGTGCGTCAAAAGAGTGCCAATGAAAAGAATGCTGCAGACGAGAAGAAAACGAGTGACAGAGATGATGGGAATTGATGTTGGTCAAACGAGAGCTGGCGGTACAAAAGAGAAAGACAGAGTTGGTGAAGAGAGATAACAAGATGATGACGAAAAAGAAGAGTGTTCCAAAACATGATGACGACGGAAAATCCATGATGAATTTTTCCGTCGTAAAAGATTTGATTCCAGAGTTTGCGGGTGCTGATGACAACTATGCGCAGTGGGAGCTGCAGCTGAGGAATGTCCGATCCGTTTTCAAGTTGGATGAGAACAGTTCCCGGGCACTGATATCAACTAGATTGAAGGGAAGAGCCCTACGATGGTTCCACTCGAAAGCAGATATGATGTCGGTACCAATTGATGTGTTACTCAGAGAGATGGGTACAATCTTTAAGGACAGAGCCAGCCGGCTGATGCTCAAGCAGAAGTTCGAAGGACGGAAATGGTCGAGTGCTGAAACTTTTCAGGAATACTTTCACGAAAAGGTTATACTTGCTAATAAAGTAAGTATCCTCATGGAATATCTCATTGAGGGGATACCAGACCAGACCATCAGATCTCAGGCAAAAATGCATTGTTTTAGAGACAAGGAGCATCTCCTGGAGGCGTTCAGGACAGTGACTTTAGCGCGAAAGGCGCCAGCTTTAAACTTGGAGCCAAGTACATCGAAGCAATTTAGGTGTTACAATTGTAATGCTTTGGGGCACATGGCCAATAATTGTAAGAAGCCGAAACGACCACTGGGTGCGTGCCATGTGTGTGCTGACATGGGGCACTATGCTGCTGTATGCCCAAAAAGAATCATGTTGGAGATGAAGGTGATTCAGATGAAAACGTAAGAAAATTATTGTATACTTTTTTAGAATCAAATTTTATTTGTAAATTTTCATTAGAATCTTTAATTGACACCGGTAGCCCCATTAGTTTTGTCCGTGAACAGTTCGTGCCACATATATTAATTAAGAAACAAAATGTAAAATATAATTTCTTTTTTTAATAAAAGCCCATTAAATGTAATTGGAGTCGATCAGAGTTGTATTTTGTTTGAAGAAGAAGAAGTTAAAGTAGAATTATTTGTAGTAAAAAATGAAACGACTAAGTTCCCAGTTATTTTGGGAAGAGACTTTATTAAAAAAGCAAATTTGAGATTGATGAAAATAAAAGAAAGTAAAATGAACGAAACTTATGATGAAGAATATAATAATTTAATGAATATTGAAATTGATGAAAGTAAAGAAACATATATATATATAATGAGTGTTTCAGAAAGATATTTAATGATTTTTATTTAAAAAGTGATCGTCCTGATGAACCGCTAATTAAATGTGAGATAAAGTTAAATTTGATTAATGAAAAGCCATTCCATTGCCCACCCCGAAGATTATCGTATTATGAAAAAGAGCGAGTACGGGAAATATTGATATGTTACAGAAAAAGATAATAAGGCCGAGTAATTCTGAGTATTCTTCTCCTATTGTTTTGGTCAGGAAGAAAACTGATAACAAAAGAATGTGTATAGATTATAGGAGTTTGAACAAAATAACATTGAAGGACAACTATCCGATCCCGCTGATTGATGACATGTTGGATAGGTTAGCGAACAAAACTATTTTTTCATTATTAGACTTAAAAAGCACTTTTTATCATGTGCATATAAATGAAGAATCGGTGAAGTACACTTCGTTTGTGACTCCGCTTGGCCAATACGAATATTTGCGTATGCCATTCGGATTAAGAAATGCACCTCCAACATTTCAACGGTTTGTAAATATGGTGTTTGATGACATGATTAAGGCATGGAAAGTTGCGATATAATTAGACGATATAATGATTGCGACGAGTGATTTTGAAGAACATTTATCCATGTTAAAAGAAGTTTTTGAGAAGCTAGTAAGAAATAAACTAGAGTTGAGATTGGATAAGTGCAGGTTTATGGAACCGGAAATACGGTATTTAGGTTACAAGGTTTCTAAAGAAGGTATACGTCCTGATGAAAAGAACATTGAATTAGTGGCAAATTTTCACATTCCTCAAAATGCCAAGTCAGTGCACAGTTTTCCTCGGGATTATGCTCTTATTTTAAGAGATTTGTGGAAGGGTTTTCAACAAAAGCGAAACCATTATACGATTTAATAAAGAAAAAGGTTAGTTTTAAATTCGGTAAAGAGGAATTACTAGTAGCACCAATTTTAGCAATTTACGATCCTCGAGATGAAACAGAATTACACTGTGATGCTAGTGCTCTCGGGTTTGGTGCAATCCTATTGCAAAAGAAGAGTGATGGAAAATTTCATCCAATCTTCTATTTTTCAAAAAGGACTACTGACCAAGAGGCTAAGTTTCATAGCTTTGAGCTGGAAACTCTAGCAATAATTTATGCTTTACAGAGATTCCGAATTTATTTACATGGTATGAGGTTTAAATAGTTACTGATTGTAACTCACTGACATTGACACTTAACAAAAAAGAAGTTAACCCGAGGATAGCACGATGGGCGTTAGAGTTACAGAACTATCACTACGTTTTGGAGCATCGTAACAGCGAAAGATTGCAACATGTTGATGCATTAAGTAGGAACATGAGTATACTTGTATTAGAAGAGAATACCTTTGAACAAAATCTGTCTATTTGTCAGCACAGAGACAGGGATATAAATGAAATAAGGGAAATGTTGGAAAAAGAGGAGAGTTCGTATTATGAAATGAGAAATCGGGTTAGTTTATAGAAAGAGTGGTGGGAATTTATTGTTTTATGTGCCGGCGGAAATGCAGCAAAATGTTTTGTATATGTATGTATCATGACGACATGGGACATGTAGGAAGTGACAAGGTGTATGAAAATTTAACGAGAATGTATTGGTTTTCGAAAATAAGGAATAGAATTAGGGAACACATTTCGAATTGCCTCAAATGCATAACGTTTTCGTCGAAGTTTGGGAAACATGAAGGCTTACTCCATAGTATACCTAAAGGTGTCATCCCTTTCGATACAGTCCATATAGACCATTTCGGGCCAGTGACTTTAAGGAAATCAAAGAAGAAATATGTTTTTCTGGTTGTAGAAGGTTTTACAAAGCTCAACAGACTATAAATGCAGTCCGAGGTACTGGCACTAACGAAGCAATTAGTTCTCTAAAGTCATACTTTAACTCTTACAGTCGTCCTAAGCTTATAGTTTCCGACAGAGGCAGTGCATTTACCTCGAATGAGTTTAAATCATTTTTGGAGAAAAATGGTGTCAAGCTTGTATTGGTTGCAACTGGTTCACCACAGGCCAACGGCCAGGTTGAAAGGGTAAACAGAAGTTTAGCTCCCATGTTGGCAAAGATGACTAGTATGCGGGTAATGAAATGTCTTTGGATAAAGTCTTACCTGAAATAGAGCACGTGATGAATAATACCGTGCACAGAAGTACTGGGATGACATCTAGTGAGTTACTTTTTGGGATAAGGCAGCGAGGAATGATGGAAGACCCGTTAAGGGAGAGGTTAGAGGAAACTTTAAATAAGGAAAAGGATAGGGATTTGGAAGATATAAGAATGAGAGCAGCCACGAAGATAAAGAAATGTCAAGATTACAATAAAAAAATTAAAGATAGAAGTAGAATTCTAAAGAGTTATCAAGTAGGAGACTATGTAGTAGTTAAGAATTTCATTAGTCAGCCAGGAGCGTGCAGGAAAATAGCTCCCAGGTTTAAGGGGCCTTATCAAGTTATAAAAATTTTGCCCAATGATAGATACCTCTTAAAAGATGTGAGAGGGTTTCAGCTTACCCAAATTCCTTACGAGGGGGTATGGGAAGTGGCTAATATGAAACCATGGAAAATAAATAATAAACGTAAAATCGGGACGATTACTTGTCAGGGTGACAAAACTGTGGTAGGAATAAAGAATAAAATAAATTGTAATGTGGCCCCACCACAAAGATTTACTGTGTTAACACCATAAAGATGAAAGAAGAGGGCAAGTGTCAAAAATGAGTTTAGTTGAGTTTTGATTGTCAGAAGAAAAAGAAAGAAAAAAGTAAAAGCCCCTTCACGGAATTTGTGTAATTTTGTATTATTAAAATAATAAAAAATATAAATTAAAATAAACATTGTTTTTATAAGACCGCTTACACAATCATGGTTCACCCATTTTGACATTTAGGGCCGTGGTTCAAATTTGTGAACCACTGATTTCCACACCTAATCTGTCAGAATCGGCGAGTTAAAAACTTGAACCAAGATTGTACAACTGGTCCTAAGAAATGTTAACTCTTGCTGCTCGATAATTAATTAAAACAAAAATAGAATTGCTACGCAGATTTTCTGCTTGTAGTTGATGGCGCGGGCTAGTTGTGTTGGAACACACTTGAGTTGGCTACTGGCGGTCCATATCTAATACGTCTATGGTGGGTACGTTCAATACAATTAAGAACTTAAGTTAAGTTAAAACTTTGCATATAGAAACTATAGTAGCTTCATCGTCGACGATTTATTCTTTCTAAAAATTTTCGTAAATAGCGCTGTTCGCACAAAGGAATTAGTGTAAACATATATTGTGCGAAAGAGTTGACTATATTATTTTGGCTCTGACAACAATAACGAGGGTGAGCAGTTTGAAAAATTTCCGTTTCTTGACAGATTAAAAACAAGGGGAGAAGCATTTTTTATTGGCTGCTTGGCCAATTATATTTTATTTATATTTTATAACCGAAAAAAAAATCGTAAATAGATAAGCACATATAGGTATTTTATTGATATACTTATTATTTCGGATTAGTTTCCTCAAAAAATTTATATTTTGTTTTTGTTGCAGATGAATGAAAATGAAAAAGGGATTTATCACAAATGGTTACCATATTGATAAATGTGTATCAATTTTTTTTTCTTACTAAGTTTTGCATACTTTAAGAATTCGTGTTTTGTATTGAACAATAATAAAAGCTGTTTAATAAAGTTTAAAATTTAATCAAAACAAACAAAAATTACTTTTAATAAAATTTTAAGCTAGCCGTATATAGGTACAGGATAGAGTTATGAGACAAATTTATCATCGTGTACATACGTATGGTTTGAAGTGGCTTCGCAGGCTCGGTTGTATTTTCGGAAAATTGAAAATCGAACCGAGTCGATGCCAAACAATTCTCGCATTATACCTACTTAAGTGAGGAAAATAAATATAGGTACGTTAATTTTTTCATATGGCAACCATGGTTACATAACTAAAATTTGTATACAAAATCATATTAAAAGATACCATTCAGTTATATGTTGCCACATTTCAGTATCTCTTTGCGGAAACAATGTAGATTTTAAATTTCCTGTTTAGTTTTGATGTAAGGTAGGTACCTATAAAAAATCAAGTTAAAAAATAAAAGTCTGTTTTTTAAATCATGTGATACAGCGATTGAAAGGTGGATCACGAATATGTATTTTTTAAGTCGCTAAAACGCTTAGTTTAGCCGCAAATCAAGTTTAAAGATGTCAACTTTGGTACCCGTAGGACGCTTAGTTTAGCCGCAAATCAAGTTTGAAGATAAAAGTCTGTTTTTCAAAACAAGTGATACAGCGTTTGAAAGGTGGCACTCCCTAGATCACAAATATGCATTTTTTAAGCCGCTGGGACGCTTAGTTTACCCGCAAATCAAGTTAAAGATGTCAACTTTGATACCCGTATCCATGATTTTCTTCCAATAAAGCAAGTTTTGCATTACCAATTTATAACTTTATTTCTATAAAATTTGTAAATTTTATTGAATTATTAACTTTTTTAAAAATTTGCATCGCAAAATGTATGCATACAACAACAACACAAGCATTTTCAATGGAATATGTAATTGTGACGTCACATTGTTTCATCAGCAGCTACATTCTATTCTAATAGGTAGCTTGCCACATTTCATATAGTTCAGCATTAAAGCTGGCACCCACATTCAGAAGCAGCCAAATATTTATTTTCCACCATGCATACAGTCATACATTATAAATAAATAACTTTCAATTCCCTTTTCTTATGAACATTCATTATCAAAAAAAAAACGAAGAAGCTCAAAGAGAAAAAGTCAACAATTATAATTTTCATCTTCTTCCAACTCTTTGAAATTTTCTATATGCCTTCTCGTTATAATATTCCCCAGTTTGTATCCCTCAAAATATCTCCCAACAACAAGCCACTCCCCAAAGAGCTAGAGCTCCCAACCTTGACAGATGGCGCTTCGAGCTATCGAAAAATTCGAAAATTTAGTACATACGATGGACGTACTATAGAAATATATATGCAATGGTTAAAATGAAACCATAGAACCATTGACGTATTAGGTATGGACCGCCAGTAGCCAACTTCACGCGTGTTCCAACATAACTAGGGGCGCCATCAACTACTAGCAGGGAATCTGCGTAGCAGTGATATGATTTTTTTAATTAATTATTTACTATTGAAATATTTTGGTGGAAGTTATTATCAAACTACTTTTATTTTACAAAACACATCCACTCCTTATGCCATGAGTTACCTACAGATGAATATATTATCGTTTTCATTTAAATTCTAATGGCGAAATTAGAACACGTATTTAACACTAAAAGATGATGGCATTTTTAGGCTGTTTTAAGATGGAACAACTTTTCTTGGCTGTTTGTATGAAAATTTAAACAGACTGGCGGTCCATATCTAGTACGTCAATGCATAGAACGATATAACTAACTTTAAATTTAGTGGAATGTCAGAAATGTCACGAATGTTTTGTTAATACTTCTTTTACTCTATTGTTCTCAAAAGTAAAGGCGGAAACTTTACTTTTGAGAACAATAGAGTTCTTAAGGAAACGGCTATATATTATATATTTATTTTCTCGCTCACTCCAAGGCATCAAAAAACGTCAAACGAAATCCTTTGTTGGAAAACAAACCAAAAGTTGTGATTTTTGCATAAAAGAGATCGGTCTTCCACAAAATATAAAGAAAAAATATCTTGGACTGGAATTTCTTATTATTTTTTGATACTAAACAATTAACAAATAGATTCTTAGTGTTTTAAATAATAATTCGATTAAAAATAGTCGAAGTGTTAGTGTTAATACGAGATTGAAATGCGAGATTGTACTCTGGCAGTACAAAATGCGATTGTTTTCCATCAAAGGATTTAGTAGTAAATTTTTTTCTTGATTCGATATTTGACTCTGACGTATTCGGATACTTCTCTATTGAAATTGTATTTTTGTTCATGACAAAGTTATATTTGAAGAGGTGACTACTCCCTTAACTTTTGCAGCAAATAAAAAAACTGAAAACTAATATTTATTAAAAAACGTGAAACGAAATAGATATTTTGTTATTTTATGATTTTTATACAAAATATGAAAAAACGCCAAACTCTGTTCGTCGATGACGTATTTGCGCAGAATGATACAAAAATAAACACTCATCGACAGCCCAGTTTTGTATATAAAGTGTATTAAAATAAAAAGAGACAACCGTACCATACTTCTACCTTCAAACAAAGGTAAATAACAAAACAAATACTTTTTCCCTCTCTTAAATTAATTTTCTTTGTTTTGTAAGTCACTGTTAAATCATGTTTTTTTTCATCCAGTTCAAAGACAAATGAAAACAAATTTAAATATCTTGAAAAATATTGAATTTTTATTCAAAATTCTTTATTAAAATTGTTGAATAAAGCCAAAAAAAAGAAGCAATGTTATCAAATTAACGAATCAATATATAACTTTTGTTAAACACCTACATAGATTGAATCGATATAAAAGTTGGATTTTTTGCCAGAAATAAGTAAGTGTATAATTATGTATGTGCTGAAAAATCCACCCGGCCTGCAACCCTCTGAATTTATTATTCCTAATTTATATATTTTAGCTATTATTTATTTTTATCGTTTCGCGATTTGTGTTGTGCCTCTTTAGTTGTGAGTTAATCAAACGTAATTTAAAAAACAATTTTCATCAATGGGTTTCAGCATGTCCAGTAATTGTAAACTGTTGGATAGGTACCTACCTTTAACAATTTATGATCAATGCGATCAATTTATTGAGTAACATGTACATAGGTGCTTTAATTACCTTTCTAAAGTGACAAATCCTCCAAGACATTTGTCTTAATGAAGAGTATCTCATCTGAACCGAACGGAGTCATCTTTTAATCATGTAGAACTACCAACGCGCGCCTACTAAATACATATATAATTGAGAATATTAGTCAGTTAGTCACTATACTTTGGTTTCCGGCACGTGATCGTCGTGCTTAGAAATATAAAAAACGATAATATCTACGTTTTAAGTCCACAGAGACGACAAGAGGTAAACTCGCAGATTTCAGTCAAGAACTCAAGGGTCATGCATGACTTGTGTAAAATATGTTTGTGCCTCCAAAATACTTATTTCGGTTCCTTTGCCCGAAATAAGTCAAACAATGTAATGAGTGTGTTATTAATTTATCATTCACTAAAAGATATAGATTTTATAATATTTATATTAGGTTGGTATATAGATTTAATAAAAAAAATACAATTTACTACAATGAGAGTTCTTGAACACTGTTTTATGGATTCGGAGGGGTTTAAACTTTCTAATTTGTATGCTTATGTATAACAGGAGCAATGAGAACATGCCCCACAGCAGCAATGGAGGTCATCCTTGACCTGACCCCATTACACATAGTAATCCAAAGTTCTGCCAAGGGTGCAATCATGCGTTTTGCAAAAGAGGGTACTGGAGTAGGCAAGTGTATAGGTTTGAAGGAATTAACTTCACTATCCAAATATTCACACCTACTGGACATCCCTAGAGACAACATGATTAAGAAATACCTACAAATTCGAGAAAAAATGTTCGCACGGAGTTGAGTAGTAAAAAAGAATGGGTAGGAGAAAATGAGAACTACCCTTTAAATACCAAAGCCATCAAATGGTACACAGATAGATCAAAAACTGCCGAAGGGACTGGTGCAGAAATTTTCGGGCCCAGAACCAAATGCTCTATACCAATGGGAAAGTCCTCTTGCATATTTCAAGCCAAAGTTAACGCTTTCAGAATATGTGCGCAGATAAATAATGAATGGAAGTACCGGAAACGGAACAAAGCCATAATGTCAGACAGCCAAGCTGCACTCAAAGCACTAAATTCCTGTGTAATTTGCTCGAAGCTGGCCTGGGAAAGTGAAAATGAACTCAACAAGTTATGAAACTATACTGGGTTCCAGGACACATTGGAGTTAAGGGAAATGAGGAAGATGATGGTTTGGCAAGGTCAGGGGCACAGACACCCTTGATTGGGCCGGAACCCTACTATGGGATAGGCGAAAATGTGATAAAAATCAAATCAAATCAGGGCAGAAAGATCCAATAACTGAAAAGAACTCCCAAAACTGAGACAAGCTAAAATGCTTCTTGGGAACTGTAACCAAAAACGATTTGTAGCTTGTATAAACCTGAGTAGAAACAAACTTAGAATCATAACGGGTTTCCTCAGTGGTCACTGCAAACTGAAAAGACACCTAAATATCTTAGGTATATCCAGCAGTGCAAAATGCAGATTCTGTGACGACTGTGAAGAAACGCCAGACCACCTACTAGGCAAGTGTGGGGCGATAATAAACAAAAGACTAAAGAAACTGGGAAGTTCCCTGGGCCCCATTTCATAAAACTGTTAGTCTACTCTATATATTAATACGTAAAC
Source organism: Baccha elongata (assembly GCA_951217065.1). Lineage (NCBI taxonomy): Eukaryota > Metazoa > Arthropoda > Insecta > Diptera > Syrphidae > Baccha > Baccha elongata. The sequence continues at coordinate 5,085,772 of OX578273.1, forward strand.
ACTTTTTATTGGCACCCTTTTTAACTACCTCAACGGCAATTTTTTTTTATGATTTTTCGTTTGTTTGAACGGTATTAACATTCAAACCGATATAATATTTTTAACTTAATATGTTGTCGTTAAGGCAAGTTAAAATAGTTTAAAATTTTTAATTTTTTACAATTATAAAAACAACACCGAGTGAAACGTCAAAAACAAAAGACGCGGTGGCAAACTTTCAACGGACACAATGAATCCGTAGCGTTCTGTTGGTGTTCAGTGCCACTTCCACAGTTTTGACAAAAAAAATCATACTATTTCGTAGTTTTTTTGTTAATTTTTTTCGACCTAATTCTGTGAAATTGACTAAAATATGGACTAACAAAAAAGCGTTTCATAAAATACTGTTTGAATGCTAATATTTCTCTTGCCTTGAGAAAGGAATTGTTAGCGCAGACATTTTTATTATTAGTAAATTTTTCGATAAACCAACTATCAGCAAAACACGCTGTTGTGTGGCCTGCCATATAACGTTATTTTAATATTTCCACTTTCTCACTAACGGCTAAAGCGATCTTCATTAAATTGTTTACCTAAATCGAACTAGCCATTTCATGGCATGGCAGTATTTTTATAAAATATTTTTTCAAGTCTTAATTCTTCTTGAACTTTTTTTTGTTAATTCAATATATAACAAATTTAGTTCTCAAAACATACTCACCCCTGTTCTGAATTTCGTTTGAATACTAAATTCTATTGTGCCCGGTGTTCTAAATATCAAATTCAATCAGTTTGAATTTTGTTTTGCGAATTTAAATTCGAAAAATCTAAGTAATTTGTTTATTGACTGTCAAATTTATTCATGAAAACTTTGTTTAATTTTTACGAAATGTAGAACACATATTTTAAATCTGTTCGAAAATCAATTCGTATACGAATTCAATTCCGAACGAAAATAAGAACAGGCCCCACTTACAGCAAAATAGATGTCGCTAAGAGAGCATATCGAGTAATTATTATTCAAACCGAACCAAACAATATTCTTCTGCATACATTTGTTTTTGTTATTCTTTATTTCGCTTGTCTTTCAACTCAAGAATAATTGCTACAAGAGTACAAAACAAGTCGATAGTAACGACATCCTATAAGCAGACATGATTTCTCTATGTTTATAAACTCAACGATAGTATCTACCTTCATCTTCGTTTGTTATAAAGATTTGATTTTGAAGTTTTTAATCCTTATTTATTTTTTGCCACCATTGTGATGATTGGTTCAGAAAACCACCATTTCTATCATAAATTGCCAACAGTAACGTATCGTTCATTTCATTACGAAATCAGATTCATTGCATTACGATATATATTCACATTCACGTTTGAAGGAAAAGATGCGAGCTGTTGTCAATAATTGTGTAATCTTATGGATATCTTCCAGAGCGTCGAACATAATCACGTTGTTGGTCTGTGCGATTCTATAAGCTGTTTGACTTGCAGAACTCGCTTTGTATTCAATTGTTAAAAAAAACAAAAAGTTAACTTGTATAAGCCTTTTGCAAAAACTCAAATTATCAACTTTAACCGGAATTTTCCTCCATAGTCTCATTCCTTGGGCTTATATGAATCCGTGAAGCCCCAAATCGTGAAAATTAAACATCCGTTCCCAAATAAAGCAGTTTTTTTTTTTTATATATTTGGATGCAAAAAAAAGGCATTTTCTTACTATCTGATATCAATCAACCCACTCTTTAAACTTATTCCAGTAATATATCGCACATCTCCCCAAAGTTTTATTATAATCGGATAAATGAAAATCGGATCAGAAATGAAAAAAAAAGTTTGTTTTCTTGAGAACATCTCTAAAGATTTCATACGTGTAATACGTGTAATCAAATTACGGAAACCAAACTTTCGATAAAATTCCTTTAGCGGTACCTACCATATAAAAGTGTTTTTAAATTTCCACATTCTCAATAACGGCTCAAGCCCTATCAAATTCTATTAGACAGCATACGAGTTTTTTCTTAAATATTTATGTTCAGTTTTAAATAATTTTTCTAAAACTTATTTTGTCAATTCAATATTTTGAAAACCTGTTTTTATAAAACTGAGTTTTTAGATGTAACAAATTTAGGTCTCAAAACATGCATACTTCCTGTAAAAAAAAAATAATAATTGTTTAAAGAAAATCGATTTAAAAAAAAACTGGTCCGATGAATTTTTTTTTTAAACTTTGTAACGATTTTTTCGTTTTTTTTTTTTGTTTTTATTTATTTAAATATTTTTTTGTGTGATAGGCCTCCAGGCAACTTGCTACAAGATCAAGTTTGTGCCACCCAGTCGTACCCTTTATTTATTTGACCAAATGAACACCTCTGAAAGAAGAGCGAAACAGTTTTTTGTGTAAGGTATTTTTGACAACTCTTGGCAACAAAAATAATAATGAATGCATTAAGATGAAATCTCCCATATAAGCGTGAAGTCATCTTTCTTATTGTGTTTTGATAAAGATCTTTTTTTTTTTCATTCATGCAACATTTCTTAAACTTTATCCATACTTGCGAAGTCTTACATATACATATTTTTTCAACTAATATTTTCAGCGCAAGTTTTGTTCAATTAGAATAAATGCATATCAACGTTTTCGGAAAGCTGTAACTCGCACGAAATCAATATGCGCAATGCACGAAAATTATTGCGCAAGTTAATCTGGGCAACGGTGTTACTCTTTTTTGGAGTGTTTGCTTTGGGATTATTTTTCAATGGACCCCGAGAATATGGAGACAACAAATTTAAACTGTAAGTAATTGTATACAAAGTTATTATATATGATTAAAAGTAATAGAACATACATTACTAAAAACTACAGCCAAAAATAGGTATTCAATAACTATAAATCAAAAGGTCACGATGAAGGAAATTATACAATTTATATAAGCTAAATATCGTAATTTTATAGAGATTATTACTTATACAAAATTCTTATTCGCATTTTTTTACGGATCTTTCTGTTGTGTATAAGGCGTACATCACTCTTGCTCTAGACAGAAGTTCCTATAACTTTCTTGAATATTCTGGATAACTTTTTTGAGTATTCTGGATAGAATCCAGAAAAAGAGTCTTAAAAAGTTTTTCATACCATCTTGTGTCCGCCCCAATTATAAAGAGAAAAAATCATAAGAGTCGTATACGATTATTTCTGGCTAGAACAACTCAAAAAGTTGATTGTTAAAGCTTCTTACTGGACCCAAAAACAATAGGAGAATTTTCGGCTCAAAACGACCAAGCATTTTCTCATTCGATCTTGTCAATAACCACTTCTGCGCATTTAAGAAAATAAATGGAATAATCAGAGTATTTGCTTTGCAGATCTTTGTGATGCTTATGTTATCACAGTACTGCAATTATACCACTTCAATTAGACTTTAATTAAACATTTATTAAAAAAATTGTGTTTTGTAATTGCAGTCAGAAAATGGAAGAGTCAATTAAATCGGCAATGAATCAAGGTGAATGTAGAATTCCTGATTTACCAATTGATAATCCAGAGATTATGGCGTTCTATAAACAAACAAAAAAGATCGATTGTGGGAATAGCTTTGGTGATTGGGTGACGTGCGAGGTAACTATAAAGTTAAATCCAGGATATAATTTTTTAACTTTTGCTTTTTTTAGAAATCTATTTGTTTTGTCAAGCCAGAAGTATCGTCAACAAAGGGTGAAGTAATTTGTTCATTCACCGATATAATTCGAAAGACTGATTACAAAGCCAAGTATGGCAAAACAACAAAGACAAAGGAACCATATGTTCTACAGCAATCTGATTTTGTGAAAGTATCTTGCAGTGCTGAAAATGGCGATAGGTAAGATTAATGGAAAACCTAAAAACTAAATGGAAAGTTTTGTGATGTTTTTTTTTACTCTTGTAATTTTTGTAGATGGTACGGTATGGCTTCTGGCATCCGAGACACTGTTCATAGATCTGTAGAGCAAACTGAATTCCCACTTTATAATGTACTCATGTTTGGTTTTGATTCGTTAAGTCGAAATGCATTTATACGAAAACTACCAAAAACTTATGAATATCTAGTCAAAGAAGCTCAAGCAATGGTATTGCAAGGCTACAACATTGTTGGCGATGGGACACCGCAGGCTTTAATTCCGATTCTAACAGGTCGTACTGAATTGGAATTGCCAGAGACAAGAAAACGCAAAAAGAAGTCAGTTGCAGTAAACGCCTATCCGATGGTATGGAAGGAATTTGAACGTAATGGATATATGACGTCGTTTAATGAGGATTTACCGAAGTACGGAACATTTACATACCGTATGAATGGTTTTGATGAACAACCGACTGATCACTATTTGAGAACTTTCTATCTGGAAATAGAGAATATTATGCCGTCGAATAAGCAATTTTGCATTGGCTATCAACCAACACATATTCTAATGCTGGATTATACGAGAAATGTAAGTTGTTTTTGTAAAAGTTTTTGAACATTTTTTTTAATTTTAAATGGCGATAGAATGAGAAAGTATGAATTACATTGTTCCAGATTCAAATCAAATATGGCACAAGAAAAATTATAGAATTATTCAGTGTTATGATCATCTTGCGTGAACCTTTTAATTGGTTATTTCTTTATCCAAGACTGACTATGTTGTTAATCAGGGGGGGGGGGCTAGTATGTAACTTTATACAATCGAGTTCAGTTGATACAATCGGGTACAGACAGTCCTTTATTAACCTTAGCCGATTGTTTTTTGTTCAACTGAAACAAAAAAAAAAACAACGCCTTTCGAAGACTATGGAAACGCTTTTGTATTCTCACGCAGCCAGCCGCCTCAAACTATCCATAAAATTAAAACTTGTGAATTAGTCATGATACACTTTTAATCATCGGATTCTTGGATGTCGTACATTTTCTGGGCTCTTTAAAACAAATTGTTTTTATTTTTGTCTAACTGAAGCATTTTTGAGATAAGTCCAATCCAATCCCAACAGACAAAATAACAGTACCTACGAGGTGGAAATCCCGACTTATTATGTAAAATAATTCTTTCTTTTCCTCAAAATTATGAACGAATTATTACTTATTTTGGTATTAAAATATTCGGGATATGTGCTTTGCTTGAAGGTTGCTTCAGTGCAGTTCTCTTCAAAGAAAATTTTTTCGGGAACGGGAATACGGGATAGAAGAAAATCAATCAACCATAACAAGAGATGGCAGAGTAGTTTACGTGAGGTTGTGTAGTCTATTACGCGAATAACTAAAGATAGTCAAAATGGCAAAAATGCTACTCTTCTTGAAAAATAGTATCATATATCATCAAAAACAAAATGTATCATAATAACATTTTTCAGGTTTCAGTCCATTCATTGATTTTAAATAATAACTCGGTTTTTGTTTCTAAGGCCCTGTTTTTTAGTGCGAGATCTTCCCAGGATTAGAGTTAACCTCAACTTAACTCTCAAAATACGTTTTTCGGTTAGTTTGACAGCCCGAGTTAACTCATACTTAACTCACAAACTTCTCTGAGCTAAGATTGGATTAAATAAAATTAGAATTTTTGACATTATAAAATATCTCCCGCAGAACATAATTTGTACTTGTAACAATTGGTTACATTTTTGTTTTTATAATAATGTATAGATATTTGCTCTATTGTGTTTGTTGTTTGTTTTATATTTAATTGAAAGTGATATGTTTCGATAAACATGCCAGCATTCATATGCCATTTCCAATCAGAGTTTGTCCTTTACTGAAAAACTGCTGTGAGTTTACTCGAGATTAATTTATTTTCGGGATTGAATAGCTCTGAGATTAAGTCAGGGTTAAACTAATTCTGAAAAAGATCCCCGAGATCTCTGTATGCTCATAAATATAAACAAAAAGTATAAATTTTACACTACTGCTGTCATAAAACAGCCTGAAAATTTTTGGATTCGCTTGCTCAGATGAGCGCTTAGAAATATGAAATATTGTTTATTCAGAAAAATACACAAATCATAACTGTAAACTATTTTAAGGGAATAAACTAACTTTTATTCACATTTTCCTTGATTTTCTGAGGATAATTCGAAAGCAATCGATAGAAAACTCTTTCGACAAAATACGTTTTCGTATGACCTCATTTCAAATTTCGTTAGCGGATGCGACAATCTGACACCGCTTACTTAATCGTGGTAGTTAAAATTTTAAGTTAGCTGCTGTCAATTTGAATATTTTTTTCCCGAAAACCCCCCATGCTTTTGTTTTTGCTTGTGCCTTTTGTTCTTGAGTGTGAGTGCTTGCGCTTCTCGTGAATGGTGAAACTCGTCAACTGCCAGACCCGAACAGTACCGAAGTCTACCGACTAAAGAAGTTTCACTTCAATAATCTTATTTCTCTTCCAGTTCATGGCTAAGTATTCCGATAATCCGAGATTTGTGTTCAGTTTTCATGGTGAACTTTCTCATGATTCGATCAATATAATCGGCAGTGCCGATGATGATATCGTTGAATGGCTAATAAACCTAAAAACTAAAAGGCTAATGGATGATACAATTCTTATTATGATGTCAGATCATGGAAATAGGTAAGCACACAATATACAACTGAAAAATATGTTCTAACTGTGCAAATTCATAGATTTTCCGATGTTCGTAATACACTGCAAGGCAAACAAGAAGAACGCCTACCCTTTTTCAGCTTTGCCTTTCCAGAATCATTCAAAAATCGACATCCGCAAGAATTTCGCAATTTTGCAGAAAACGTGAACCGTTTGACAACACCTTTCGACATACACGAGACACTTGTCGATATTTTAAGTAAAAAAATACAAATTTAAAACTAAAATTTATTATATTAAACTTCTAACTTCTAGATATACAATCATCAAGTGATGACCGTTCAGTCACAGAATCTCCAAAGTATAAACCAAGAGGAATATCTCTCTTCAAACCGATTCCACAGAATCGTTCTTGCGCAAGTGCCTCTATCGAACCACATTGGTGTGCTTGCCTCGATTGGCGACAAATCAACGACACATCATCGCCACTAGTCAAAAAGATGGCCCAAAGTGTTATTACAACAATCAACGATGCTTCGAACGGCTTCCGAGAAATATGTGAACCATTTGAATTAAAATTAATTAATTGGGCACTGAAACTCACTCCGCACAAGGAGCTACTCAAGTTTAGAAAAAATAAAGATATCGACGGTTTTCTACCGGATCTCTCTTCCGATATGGACGTTCATGAGGAATTCTATCAAATACAAATCACCCTTAGTCCCGGTGATGCTCTTTTCGAAGCAAGCGTCAGTTATAATCTCCAAGATTTTCAAGCCACAACAAAGTTGTCACAGGTTTCGCGGGTAAATAAATATGGCAGTCAAGCAAACTGTATATATGATACAAATCCAGAACTGAGAAAGTATTGCTATTGCAAATAGTTAATTCTACGACAACACTTTTTGAGACAGTATTGATATTAATGTAGCTATTTTGTTTCAAAAAAATCGGTCATGCAACGCCTTTTATATATTTTTTTTATATAAAAACATGGCTTTTGTACAAAAATCATTTAATATTTCAGGTCAATTAAATATTTATTATTATTTTAAACTTAGAAGTTTTTTTCTTGAGTTAATTTAATGGAAATAAAAAGCGATACGTCTAGAAATGAGAAAAGCGCATATTCTGAGTGTGCTCTGGAAATAGAAATGTTGACCACCAACATTACATAAACTCATATCAAAAAGTTATCAACTCTTTACTATGCCAAATTAAGTGAGTTAAAATTATCTTATGATTTTATCCCTATTTTATTATTTTAGGTTAAAACACATTGGCGCAAAATTATAGTCGATTTAACTTGAAACTAAAAGCAATTTAATGTGAAACTTGGTTAAAAAACGTTTTTCCGTATTATAAACGGCATAAAGCATACATTTTCTTAATGAAGTTGTCTAACTTTAAAAAAAGCAAACCTTCGCATTATATTTTTAATTGAAAATTATTTTGACCAGTTTAGATTGCTTTTATATTATTTTCCTTCGGCTTATTTGGTCATTAGTAATAGCAATGAATTAAAATAAGTTTACATTGATTTTTCTGTCCATTTCAGGGGATCTTTATTAACACTTAATGAAATAAAATATAATAGAACATGTTTGCACATATTGTTTCAATAATTGTTAGACTTTTATTTGCGCATTGCATGCGATAAGACTGTGATAAGATCTGTTGTACTAGTTGTACATTACATCACAACAAAATATTTCGTTTTTTGGAATTCAGCTTTTGGTCTCCCTTTGAATTGTTAAAGAATTTAGCCAATGACAAGATTGGCACAGAAAACAGAATCATTCCTTTTTCCTACCATTTCTTTACCATACATATTTATTTCCTATATTCATATCATAAGCATAACGGCAACTTCATCATAGAAAAACAAACATTGATTTAAATTAAACAATTTAATTGATAATATTAAAGTTTACATTGACATTCCTATTGCATTTGTTTATTTGTTTATTTTTTAACCGCATCGTTTTGGAGCAGAAAATGCGATATGTAAATAATTATTTTATAGTTATTTAATTAAATATACATATTTAATATAAAAAAATCAAAGTAGGTACACGAAAATATTATAAAAATACAATCTATGTAAATTGTTTGTTTTTTAATAGTAGTTGTGTTTTCTTTTTTGTTACTTTAGTTTATAAATGTTTTAATATTTTGTAAATAAGAGCACAACATACTTTTCAGCACGTTTTAATTTTGTGTATGAAGAGAAAGTAAAAAAAATCTTCTAAACTTTACTAAATTAAACAAAAATACAAAATTAAAAAAAAAGCTTTTCATACGAAAATAAAACGATTGTATTGCATGAGAATATAAATATATAAAAACAGGCATTTTCCAATTAGATATATCATCAAGATTTCCATTCAATTATATGTATTTTTGTTTCTTTATTTTAAAACAAAATCTTAACTGTTTTGTTTCTTATTTAGTTTTTTTTTCAGGATTTTATTTACTGCAAACATTTTTGTGGGACAAATAATCTATTTTAGTTGGGCTTTCCGTTTGTGGTTTGTTCTTATGTTGTAATTTTGCATCAAAGTTGTGTCGAAGCAAAATCATATTGTTTTTAATTTGTTTATTGTTTTTTTTTTTATTTATTTATTTTTTTCTTGTTTATAGATTTAACTTTTTTCATAAATTGCCTCACTTAGTTTTGCCAGGATTGTTTGGTGGCATTTTGTTCACGATATAACGCAGCTACTCTTTTCTTGTGTGTTACCATTCTCATTTTCAATTAGCAACAGCAGTTGATGGAATATATCTTGTACAGACTGAAATAAAAACAATGTAATGGTGGTTACTATATTTAGATAAATAAAAAACAAAATTATTATTATTGTTTTATTGTACTACTCATACTAGAATGTCAGTTTTATTACTTGACCATTCTTTATTCCGTCAATTTTATTGAATTTTTGAACAACGACATGTGACATGTGACAACAAACTTAAAGGTGCTACCACCAATTGTTTACGAATTTTATAATTCGTTTTTATTTTGGCTGGAGATCGAAGACTGAGCAAGCTGATATGCACGGGTTTCGAATCCATTGGTGTGCATTAGGGTGACCGCAAAAATCAATTTTCGAAAATGGTTCGGGGGAACCCCCTAAAATGATCAGCCTTTGCAGATATTTATATAGCCAACATTTGAACTCGATTGGATAACGCTAAATGGTGCCGATAATCGCTCAAAGTTTGAGAAATCTCGTTTATGTTGTTTTTGGTCTTTATTTTTTTATACTAAAAATTAAAAAAAATAAAGGACACGACTGGGTCGCACAAACTTGCTCTTTCGTGTTTACGACTGGAAAATTCATTTGACAAGATTTTTTTATAAAGAAAAGATTTTCAGTATTTTATATTTTGAAATATTTCTTTTGAAAAAATCTTTTATAAACAAATGTATGGAATAAAAAAAGGTTTATATGAAAGATATAATACATCGTTTTCGGTAAAAATATAATTCATTAAAATTTTATCAAAGTGTATAGTATTTTTTTCGAGAAAATTGGATTTATCGGTTTTGGCAAAAAAAAAAAAGAAAACTTTTTCAAAAACTTGCAATTTTATATCAGTTATTTTATTACAATTGGTCTAGCCGTTCCAAAGATAGTCGGAGTAATAAAAAACGGTTCTATGGCAGGTACCGTTAATAAGCTGATTCTGAAAAATAATTTCAGACGAAAGACATCACCATTGGTAAAATTTATCGAAATTTATCGTATTTTTTCGAGAAAATTGGAATTATCAGTTTGGACAAAAAAAAAACTTTTTCAAAAATTACTTTTTTCAATTTTTTTTTTTGCTGTTCCATATCAGTTAAGCAGTAGTTTTTGAATATTAAATTTTGTTGAAATCGGTGAAGCCGTTCAAAAGATAGTCGGAGTAATAAAAAACGGTTCTATGGCAGGTACCGTTAATAAGCTGATACTGAAAAAAAATTTAGATGGTTGGCAAAAAATCACTCATATAAAATGTTATCAAAATTGATCTTATTTTTTTCGAGAAAAATAGAATTATCGGTTACGCTTGTATGACATGTACCGTTATTTTTATACTTAGGTCAAAAATAAAAAAATCGTCCGGGGATATTTCACTAAGAATAGAAAATCGGCCCAACCGTTTAGGCTGCAGGTGTCGATACATCCAGACAGACAGACAGACAGAATTGTCGGACCTACTTTTTTCGTCTTCTCTATCATCGTAATATCATGTTTGATTGTTATCTCGAAACTTTTTTTTTACGAATGCATAACTTGCCTTTTAGTACTCTAGTGTGCATGTAGAAAGTTTTTCATAATAAAATTGTATTAAATCTAAGCACCACTAACAAGGAGACTGATGATAGGGCTTGATACCCTGATCTTAATAATTACGAATTATTAAGATCAGCGAAGAAGTCTAGTCAATGCAAATACAACAACAATCTTACATTAGATATATCAATAATTTGAATTAATTATTTAAAGCCAAATAGGTTCTTATGCGATATCTTGTGTTTATTGAAATTCCTTAAACATTAAACATAAACTGATTTTCAAATAATCTTTCATAGAAAAAAAAAATACAAATACATAATAGTTTAATACATAAGGCGTGTTTTATTGGTAAGTGTTTAGTCACTTTAGCAAAATTTTGTATGGAATACGAAAAGTGGCGATAAATTGGTCAGTAATTAAAGTGAACATAAAAGTGAAGATAGAATCTTGGAATGCCTGGAAAATTTTTGACGCGAAATATAATGTCAATACATTTTTTGCTTAAAGGTTGGTGGCACCTGTGACAGCTTAAGACATGGACTCCATATACAATGATTATTAATGGTTGTGTTCATTGTGTTTTCCTTTAGGGCCGCGTTTTGCGGAAGAAGTAAAAAGCTTTCAACCTACGAAAGTTGCAAAAAAGTTTTGATGATTTTGAACTTTTCGCTTAAAAACAAATAAAAATTGGTTAAAGCGGATTTTTTAAATAAAATTATATAATTTGCAATTTAATTTGGTAATATTCAAGCTAAATAATGATTATTTGTTTGTAGTGGAAGGTGGGGTGCAAGCTGACCAACTCGGCATATACAAATAGCCATACTTTGCAGACATAAAATAAGATCCATAAAATAATTTGAAAATTCGGCTTGGCATATAGTCAAGAATACCAACTTTGAAATAAAATAAAAAAAGTGGATACAAAAGTGAATATAGCGTTTTATTGGTTCTTTTCAGTGCTGACTAGCGACCGATTTACCTACCTCATTTCAGCAAGGCTAAAACTTTGTCCATAGAAAGGTTTAGGTCCGTAAAACACAAAAGTGCCTTTCTTACACTCCGTTGCCCTCAATAGGCGTGTTTTATTGGTAAGAGTGCAGTTTTGAAAGTTTTTTGGCAAAAGTGGGTGGAGCCTCCTGAGTTGATGTTCTATTTATTTTTTATTCTATCTTCCAAGAAAATAACACAGTTAGACATTTTAGCCCTCAATGACATGCTGTAAGAAGCTCGTATATATTACAGGGTGATTCACATGAGCTGTGCCAAAAATATGGAGCAAGTAGGTTGGGTTATGACAAGAAACAAATCGTATGGGAAGGGGAGGTCTATCTCCCCCCGTTTAGGCGGTAAAAAAAAAAAAAAAAAAAAAGTGACTTAAAACAAAACAAAATTATAAAAAAACAACGGTACAAACTACAATGCAATGCTATACTTTTTTTTAGAAAGCCAAAAATCTTTTCTTTTATATTCTTTATAAATAACGTTGTTTTAGTGAATAGTTTTTGAAAAATTAATTTTACTTTTATATGGACAAAGTTTTAACCTTGCTGAAATGGGGTAGGTAAATCGATCGCTAGCTCTCCGTGCATTAAGTAATAACAAATTTGCTCTTGTGGCAAATTACTTTCGTGATGACGACTAAAAAAATTATTTGACCATTTTTTTTTTCATGAAAAAAGAAAAATATTTTCATTACCTATTTTATTTTTGAAATACACTCCTCGTCAACTGAATACGCACAAACATTTTTGAATATATTTTATCCATTTTTTCCAAACAGTGATGGTTATTATGCCATCTGTTGATGGTAAAAATTTTCGTAACATATAAATAACAGAATTTCAAAGTTTTATCCAAAAACAACCGTGAGTTTTTCCTTCAACCACTTCCAAAGTGAAACTTATGCAAAGTAGAAGTTTTTTTTTTGAGTCAACTGATTAGGTACAAAAATTAAAATTGATATTGGAATGGAATGAAACAAGTTTTTGTTTAAGTTTAGTAGTATGTACTTCCACCTTTATTTTTAATTACTTCGTAAATTCGATCCGGCATGGAATCGTATAGCTTTTTAATGTAATTTAACGAAATTTCGCTCCACGCTAATTTGATTGCAGAAATTAAGGTTTCTTTGTCTTCAAACTGACGACCACCCTCATAAACTTTGCGTACTAACCATCCCCAGACATTTTCTATGATGTTTAGATCAGGTGAGTACGGCGGCCATTGAAGCAACTGCACTTGTTGCTCCTCTATCCATGTTTTTATTATGCGCGCTGAGTGAATAGGCGCATTATCATGTTGGTAGGTCCAGTTTATGGGTCCAAAGATGTTAGAAAATTTAGGAAAATTTCTTTCCAAAATTACTTTATACCCAGCTGCTGTCATTTTTGATGTTACAACCTCGAGCTCAACTGTTCCATAATAACTGACTGCTCCCCATATCATGACACCTCCTTCACGACTATGATGGCGCTTTAAAAATCTTTTTTCTTTTCTTAAGTCGTGAAAATAGAAGTTGAACCCATCAGGGCCATCGAAATTAAACTTTTTTTCATCTGAAAAAACCACGTGATACCATTCTTTTTTCCAACTCATGTGAAGTCTTGAAAAATCTAATCGCAACATTTTCCGTCTCTCGTCAAGTGGTGGTTTTTTCTTAAGTTTCATTCGTTTAAGATGGCTTGAGTTGTTGATTACTCTTAAAACTGTTGAGCAACTTGCGTTTACGCCGACTTTTTGTTTTATTTTTGCCACAGAATCAGAAGAATTTGATGCACATCTTAAAATTTTTCGTCTCTCAGCTGCTGTTGTTGCTGTTTTCTTACCTCCCTTCATGTTTTTGCCGTACGCATCTTTATTTTTCAAGTAAGAATAAACTACATTAAAACTTCGGCCAACTTTATCAGCTATTGCACGTTCAGTTAGGCCTTGGTCTCTAAGTAAATCGATTTTAGCTTTTTCAACACTGTTAAGACACGTAGATCTACCCATTTTTCTTAAAATTTGAAATCAAGAATTAAATTTTACTGAAAACACTAAAATCGTTAATTTAAACTGTCAAGCACTCCAAAAAACTTAAAAACAACGAAGAAAATGGCGTTGTACCTATTCAGTTGACTAAAAAAAAAAAACTCCTACTTTGCATAAGTTTCACTTTGGAAGTGGTTGAAGGAAAAACTCACGGTTGTTTTTGGATAATTCTTTCGGAATTATCTACTTAACATCTTAAGGGAATAGTTAGCATCAACAGATGGCATAATAACCATCACTGTTTGGAAAAAATGGATAAAGTATATTAAAAAATGTTTGTGCGTATTCAGTTGACGAGGAGTGTATTTTTTTGTTTCAAAAAAATCTTTTGAAAACAAATGTATGGAACATCATAGTCGGCAAAAATTCAATTACATGAAATTTTATCAAAATTGATAGTATTTTTTGCAGGAAAAAGAGAATTATCGGTTTTGAAAAAAAACTTTTTCAAAAATTGCTTCTTTCAATTTTTTTTGCAGTATTATTCAGGTTTAGTAGAAGTTTTAGAATATTAATTTAGAATCAGAATACAATCGAGTTTGTGGTAGTTGGTTTTGAAAAAGAATTTGGTCAACAACCAAACCACGAGATCCTCAGGCAACGAGGATTTCCGCAAATCTGCGTGCGGATGATCATAGTCAAAAGGAATCACCGAAGACTTTACAACCAAGTTGGCGTACACCAAGGAAATGTTTTGAGTCCTTTGCTTTTTATTTCAGTCTTTGACTGTTTACTTGAAGATAGACTGACAAACCCGAAAGTGAATCTGTTATTTTTTGTTGACAATGGGAATGAAGATCCTATTTCCTACAACGAGCACCTGATATATGGATGGACACACAAAGAAAGACAGAATACTTAGGCTGCAGTTATTTTCATCCACACGGGCCTACTGTTTTGGATCTTTAAATACCTTAGATCTACAATCAATAGCGACGCATATTGTGATCACGATATCATCATCTTCTGGGACAGAAAATTGCCCCTAAACCCTTTACGGACAAAAGCATGGGAGTAAATTGAAGGCAGTTGAGATGAAGTTGCTTTGCTTTATCGAATTAGAAGGAACAAGGTTCAAGATTCGCGGAACCCTTAATGTCAAAAATACCATCGCGAACAAAACAGCTCGACCAAGATTTTACGCACCAAACAAAAACTCTTCGAACTCAATGTTATAACAGAGTATTGTACGAAAGTGAAGGCTGGTAAGTGTTGAAAGATACTACAAAAAGAGATTTTATTAATCATTAGTTGTGTTCGTTGAATTTTATCCAGGGTCGACCCAGGTTTTTTTGACAGCCCCAAGAGCTGTTAAAAAACCTTGGTTTTTTGGTTTTTAAAAAACACACAAGGGTTTGTTTTGTCTTGTTGACAAAAAGAGGGAAACAAAAAAATATTTGGTTCTAAAATTAAAACTTGAAATTTGTTGCTTTTGGTAAATTCGAAAACATCAAACAATTACATTTTGTTTTATTTTTATCTTTTCTATTTATTCTCAAAAGTAAAACGAAATATTCAAAAAAAATTTATCTCAACTCGCCCCAGGTTTAAAAAAACACAGAATTTGTTTGTTGCGGTTTTTTAAAAAACGCTTTTGGGCGAACACATCTATTATCTACACAAAATATATATTCAGCTGAACGAGTCGAAGTATGAAAGATGACATGATAATAAGATTTGACGGATTGACCAAAGATACCGATGGAACCATCATGGCACGATTTCAGACCAAGAACCACATTGCGATCAATGGAGCAATCAAAGCTTATTAGAATGGAGAACATTTGTTAGCGTCCGCTTTGTATGCTTTGATCGTTAGCACAGAAGAATTCAAGACAAAAAAGATGGGCACTAATTTTGCAGATACACAAGTACAGCTTATTCGTGTTTCAAGTGTAGACAAGGGATAAAGGTGTAGGTGGCTAAAAACTGTTTATCAAAACAACTGCCTTTAAAATACCATATTTTAAATGTTAAAATAAGCAGCACATTCAGTCGGCAGATAATATATCATAAGGTATTAAAACTAATTTATTGTGTCCTAAAAATATTTTCGGTACTATAGTTGGACCCGTTAAATATAATATTTACCTCGTTTTGCTTAGCAGATGTCTCTAAAAACGCAGCCTTCCATGATTCGGCTAATTTTTTACCTTCTTCAGCAGTAACAGCTCTTTCTTGGTGTAAATCAGTTTTGTTTCCAACTAAAACAACAGGTACACTTGAAGAAAATAATGTTATTAAATATTTTCAATATAATTTTGTTATTCAACAACAAAGTCAACTCACTGTGCCTTTCCCATAACATCTAAAAGTTTTTCATAAATAATTTGAATTACTTCAAACGACTTTTGACTTGTTATCGAATACACAAGTACATAACCATGAAAGTCCATGCTATATTGTGCTGGAAATATACTGTATTCATCCTGACCAGCAGTATCAACCAGTTTCACACCATAATCTTGATGATTTACTCGGGTAATTTTTGTGAAGGCTGTAAGAATCGAATAAAAGGTTAGCATATAATTGTTTTTTTTTTTTTTTATAAAATGTCATTAAATAAAATTTTAAATCAAAATTGAAAAAAATTTATAAAAAGAAAACTATTTTTAATTTTTATATTGTTTATAAAATAAAGAGAAAAAGTATAAAAAGTTCAATTAATATTATAAAAAGTTTATTAACTCCTCTTCGTAGTGAACACTCGAATACGACATAAGTCAAATCATATGATGTTAGCGCAGAGCAGAGCATTTTATCATGCATAGCATAAATTCAATTTGTTATTCAAACAACAGGACTAACTAAATGTGTGTTAATTATTAAATATTATTCTAGACCAATTCTAAGTCGATATCTTGTTGCTGAATGTAAAAATATAATATGTAAACAAATAATAAGTCTCAATAAAAAAGGTACTAAGGGTAATAATTAGCCAAGTAAAATTAGAATTTTACTTCGAAAAAATTCGGACAAAGCTGAATTTTGCTGGAGACCTTTGTTTTTATGACTTGAGCAAATCCTCAAAAGCACCCATGATTTGGGCATGCGCTATATTGTGTGTGTGTGGGGGGGAAGAGATCGAAATTAATTTTTTTTTGCAAATGTCTCGGAAACTGTTGGTACAAATTTAAGCTTATATGATTTTCTACAAAAACGTGTCAACACTTTTCATCGTACATTGCACTTATACACTAGTATTTGGTCTTTCTGCTCTATTTTTTTTTTGTGGGATTACACAAATTATGATTCATGAAATTTTATATCATTATATTTTTCGTTTTATGTTGTTTGTTTTAAGACAGCCAACTTGTGCTGCATACTTAACTTAAGTGCCGTACCAAATATAAATGAAATCGGTTCAGTGATTTCTGAAATTACGACCAAATTTGTAAGAGGCCGTTAACACCGAATCTTCGTTATGTGCATTTTAAGCCAAAATCCTGAAATGCGCTTGTATGCAAAACCTTGCAAGTATAACGTACACAAACTTTCATCAAAATCGTATTACCCGTTTTCGAGAAAATTAGAAAAACTAAAACCTTTATATGAGAGGTAGCCACTACACTATTCCTAGAGTAAGAACAGAACACTACGCTCCAGAGCGCATTTTATACGTAAATCGTACAGCCAGCCAAATACATGTGGAATTTGCTTGCGTATGTAATCGACTATTATAATCGATTTAATGTTTTGGCGGGACTTAAGGAAACTTGGCGTTGAATTACGACATTAGCTTCCTTTTTTTGCTTTCGACTATAGGGTTGGGCCTTAAGTATAGAGTCGAAAATGTGTCTTTGAAATAGTAAAATCTTGCTCTTTTCTACCCAGAGCAATTTAAAACAGCTCACTGAACAACGCTTTTTGTTGAAATTAACTATTTTAATTGTGAAAGCAAAAACACAAAACACGTTTGTTTAAAATGAATGATGAAAGTTTATTATAGAAAAATTATTTTCAAAGATAAATGAAAATACAAAACTTGCTTTGATAAAAAAAAATAAAGTTTCTAAAAAGTAGAAACTGGCTGAGTATATTTGTCAACACCACCTTTCGCTTCAGTAAGTTTCTATTTGTTAATTTGATTTGACTCCTAGATTAATTTTGAAATTTAAGAAAACATCTTTTGGAAGTGGCTTCGTAAGTATGTCTACTTTCATTTCTCCCGATGGGCAATATATTAATTGAATAATCTTCTTTTCTTGTAGATCCTTCTAATGGTGACAAATATCGATGTTTTGGTACAAGCTCCACATTTGTCGGATTCAGTTAACCGAATGCATTGTTGGTTGTCCTCATAGATAACAATAGGTTTGTCAACTGCTTCTTCCATTTCGGCCAATAATCTTCGCAATCAAACTAGTTCACGACTTGCATATGAGGTCGCAACATATTCGGCTTCTGTTGAGGATTGCTACTAACGTCTGCTTTCGACTTGAACAAGCTATGCTGCTAACTGCGAATTTAAACACATATTCACTAGTTGATTTCCTATCTGCCTTATCACCAGCCCAATCTGCATCCACAAAACAAACTAGCTGTCTTTCTTCACTTGAGTTTAGCCACAACGAGTCGTCGATGGTTGTTGCAAGGTATCGTATTACCCGTTTTACTGCCTTCCAGTCACTCTCCATTGGATTTTCAACACGTCTGCTGATTAGACTCACCTGGCCCTGATACAGTTGCGATATACAGTAATGATCCGGTGGCTAAAGTGTTGTTGGGTAATTTTGGACTTATCTCTACAGTTGTACCCAAAAATCCTGTTTCGATTGGTGTTATATCAGGTTTTGAATTTTGAATACCATACGTTTTTTGAAAAACCTCAACTCGCCCTGGGTAACAAATTCTCTGTTGTTTGAGACCTGGGGTCGCCCTCAACTCGCCCTGAAGTAGATCTAGGTATTTTGCTGGGGCGAGTTGACGTAAACAAATTGTTATTTGTGTTGTTTACAATAGAATATTTTATTTTGCTTTTGCAATGCAAAGCATAGAAATTGTTTTATGTTTTGGAATGTACCAAAAGCAACAAATTTCAGGTTTTAATTTCGGAAACAAATATATATTGTTTCTTTCTTTTTGTAGGGCTTTTTAACAGGCGACTATATTATCATACTCTGTATTTACGCCTTTTTCACACCTAAAGACAGAATAATGTCAACATTGGACAGCTGGACCTTTTGGAGGAGCAGTTTGTGAATTTACTGGAGCATTTTCATAATCTGTAGTATTTCTTTAGTTTTCGTGGAAAATAATTAATTTAAAACTGTAATTTTTATTACAAAAACAAATAAGTGTCTCAGCTGAAAGAAAAATAAAAACATTTTTTAGAAAACACATCGAAAATACATTGTTTGGGTCGAGTTAGTTTTCTGTGTGAAGTGAACCTTTTTTACTTGAGTGATTTTAATTATTGTATAATAGGCTGCAAAAGCAGAGTGGATAAAATCCCAAATGTACGGTTTTTCTTGTTTCCAAATTGCGGCGTAAACGGTGGCTGGCCGCGATAAATCGAAAAGATCTTAATACCCAAATAGCAAGAGTTCACAACCCAGATTGGGTTCCATCTTTACATTTAGGATATCCAACGAAATCATGTGCACAAAGTGAAAGGGCTATGAGACATGGAAGAATCTTTCTCCCGAGCAACGTATTTTCATAGGTTTTCGATAAAGTTTGATTCTTTATTTTGTAATTGAGTCACTAAAATGTTTTTGCAATTGGAATTACACTTTTAAATTAATTATTTTTCACGAAAACTACAGAAAACCACAAATTAAGAAAAAGGCGCAAGTACTCTCACAAAATTATCCTTCAAAAGTGACCAGCTGTCATTCACCAACTTTTATTTTTTACATTTCAGCTTAACAGTTTTGTCAAAAAGACTATTGTGCGTTTTTGTAGAACCAAAAAACACAGGGGCCAAATTATCGCATGCGATCGTAACGTAATCCTTAAATTTTGATGAACGTAACTTGCGATAACTATTAAAATAGGAAAAGAGTGTAGTTCGTCCGACCCCTAACCAATAACAAACGTCTGAATATTAATACCCGGTTTAATTGAAATCCGAAAATTAGCTTTTTGAACGGAACGTTTGCGATAATTTTTTTTTTACAGCTCTTGGGGCTGTCAAGAAAACCTGGGTAAAATTCAACGATTATTTTGTTATATTTGATGTTTAAATACTCGAAGTCAGAACACAACGTTTGCCATCCTGCGCAATTGATTTAATTTTTGGACTAACTATTTTGCGCAGTAGTTTTCATTTAACTGCGTGATAGGTTTTCATTCAAGACAATTTTTCGCATTTCGCTGTGCCCGCAAATTTACCTACATACAATTGGCCTATTTATCACAGCCACCATCTCACACCTTTTAAAATAAGCTATTTGAGATTTGACCTAATAAAAATCTTAGTGAAGTAAAAAGAAAAACTACATGAAATTTTAAGCTTTCGTGTAGGTATGTACTTACTATTCTCGATTGTGGGGTCATACGAGTCAACGAATTGTCCTTCAATAAATTGAATACTGAGCGACGATTTACCTACGCACCATCAACATCCAGTTGTGAGGTATTGTCATATTTGTTGTAGCATAAAAATGATTACACCATACCAGATCAAATAAAAAAAAAACAATTGTAATTGGATAAGAGCTGTGAATTTTAAGATTTAAGGTTTTCAGTTTTCATTACCAACTGATCGATATCCCATGATTGCGATGTTCCTTTCTTTAGGTGGCATTATGGTTGATTTTTTAATTAAATCTTTTATCTCCACAAAAATCTATGTTTCACTGATTCACTACGACTTTACCTTTAAACAAATAAAAAAAAAGAATTTGATTTAATTTTTGTTTTATCTTGACTAATGTACAGTGTAATTATGGGCAACTTGGAAAAGTTGGTTACAAATAGGGCGACAATATTTACACACGGACATGTGTGTTGAATTGATATTTAATAAATTAATAGAAATATTATTTATGTGTAAAACAATTTTTGTAGATTTGTAACTTGGACTATTAACCTCACCTTGTTTTTTCTTGTAATAAAAATTCGATTATTTCTTTGATTTCGTTTATTGTGTTCTTCAAGTTGAAAATTGTAGTTGTGTTGTGTTGTGGTGTGGTGCTTGTGTGGTTAATTTTTTTGGTCGAAGTCCGAAACGAGCTGTCTCTTTCTATTATTTAAATAATAAAAAACAGCTGCAGTCTGCCTGCAGATTTGCAAGTTGTTCGCTTTTTGTTGTATGAAGGAGATGACAGATGGCAATTTTCCACAATTTTCTTATCCCTTTGAATGAATGGAATGAATGTGAGGAATTTATTGAAATGGAACATTTCCGTTCAATGTTCTGCATTGTCACCAGGAGGTTAACTCGTACACCTTTGTGCCCTACTGTAAAAATCATTGATGTACTAGCACAGGTCATCAACTTGTAATCCTCCGTCTCCTTCCGTAGAAAAAAAAATTACACGCGCTTTTCTATACATGAATACGTATGAACAGCAAAATGCAAAATTGTAAGAGTGTATGGTCTATCCAAATTTGACAGTCCCATTTGAAATGTACGGGCACGCATACAGAGTTAAATCTCTGCAGTTTTGAAAGTTTGTAGGCGAAAGTGGGTGGAGCTTACTGAGTTGATGTTCTCTATGTGTACTAGCCATAGAACCACAGGTCATCCACTTCCAGTTCGTCCGTCTCCTCCCGTAAAAAAAAATTTTTCACCCCGCTTTCCTATCTGTGAATACGTGTGAGTGGTGAGTTTGTTTGACTTATGTCAAAGGAAATATGACAAAAAACTATTCAAAATTGTACGCATTCTACGTAAGTAAACGAAAATATTTTTTTCTAAAAACATTAAATAAAACCTTAAATCTTGATAATAAATAATTATGTACAGATGTAGCAGTGCAACAGCATCACCCGTGGTGTTAAGGGCATATCTGGGATGTAAGACATTGCATCATTATCATGACACCGATGCCGACGAAGAGGACAATGATGATGGAATTTCCTTAACGGGATCTTGCAGTGCCAGTCGTAATATTATTGGATTTAATGATTGCATTTTTTCCAATGATAATATCATATTTTAGTGAAATGAAATCAACCAAAGAGGCTGGCATGCTGCTGTAGCCGAAGAAATGGAGAAGGAACGAAGAATATATCAACTTATAACGTGCGAGGTAAAAGATACTACCATTTGTTGATAAACAAAAGAAATACAAAAAAAAACATCTCTCACTCCTCTCAGTATCTGCTTAAGTATAAGGAAATCAAAACAAAGACTGGCATCGAGCTCCTGCAGCACTTCATCGAGTACTACCATGCGTTGAATAAATAAGTTTGACCGAAGGTTGCTGCTATGATAGCAGGATTTAGAGTTAACATTTGTTTTTTTCTCTTGTAGTTACTTCAAGGACGGACTACAGACCATAGATCACTTTGGCACCTACATCGCAGACTTAAAAGCCAAGCTCCAAAGTATTAAACAGAAACAAGACGATGATCGACGCAGTTTGTTGATTTGCGAACATTGCTCCGCAGCACCCCCGACTTTGAGCTCGTAGAGAATGTTACAACAGACCAAGGGAACTGGTTATTCCTTGCATCAGTTGGAAGGCGATAAACATCATGGTATTACCCGGCTGAACATCTTCTAAAGAAGAGCGAAGGAAAAGTGCGAGGTTTTGACCTAATAAGCTGTGAGTGTCAACTTTGTGTTTTGTTTTATTTTTCGATAACGATTTGTTTGCTTTATGTACAGATAATCGTCCATATCATTTCCAAGCTGAGGATGAGCTCGATCAAAAGGCTTGGATGGCTGTATTAGTAAATTGTAAGGAGAAGGCATTAACGAAATCATTCCAACGTGCAAACCCACAAATGAGACCTAGTTTAGTTGAACTGCAAAAGACTGTTATAAGGTAAGTGAATTCGATAATACAAAATAATTATAATTTAATTCATAACATTCAAAAAGGTCAATGGTTTTAACTAAGTTTTTTTTTTGTAATCTATTTTAATTTCAATCGTCACTTTTTCGCTCGACATCATGGGCATCAAGATGCCCCAGTCACCGAAAACCATAGACATTGTAATCAACATTTTGGATTACCACGGTATCATAGAAATCATCATCACCATGGTTTCTTCCCTCATCACCATGAACATCATGTCGTAGGACACCATAGACATAATTTCCCACCTGCCACTGGAAACCATGGTCATTGGCAACATCATCAACATTTTGGGCCACCACACCATCATAACCATCACCATCACCATAGCTTTGAACATCATCGTTATGGACCTGGATGTTTTATTAGGGGTTCAAGAAAAGTCCCAGAAGATAAGAACTTCGGACCAATTGGTGGTAAACATTATATTGTGCACATTTATCGAAACTAATAAACAAATTAAAGTAAAAAAGTTTTTATTTTGAATAAGCAAGTTTACAATCTTTCTGATCTGAATCGGAAATTTAACTAGGGTGAAACTCTGACAAAATTTAGTTTGTTTTTATTATCTCGGATAGGATAACATAAATAAAAAAGACTAACTCCGTTCTCCGGTCTACGTTCCAAAGTCAAAGACTTAAATAAAAAATAAAGGACTTGTGGTCGTGATGCAACCACTTTAAAGTTTATTTAATTTCTTATAATAGCACGTTAATAAGTCTGTCATACTTACATTAACAATTTGAATGAATTTCGTTTTCATATAAAAAAGGATGAACACAGAGAATGTATTTTCAGAATGAAAATTCTTACTTTTCTAAAGTGAAAACACCAATTATTGTTTCCTTTTATACGTCTAAATTAGAAACATTAATTATTAACTGAACACATTAGGCTGTAGGTATGATGATTAAACATATATTGGATTTCAAACAATAAATAAATATGTATGTGATAAAGAAAAACATAAAAAAATATAAATTTTGATTATATAGTTTAGAAAGGATTCAAATTTTGCTCAATTTGTCTTTTCGTATGTTCTTCCTCGTTCAATCTAATGTTCTCCTTTGCTTTTGCCAGTGCTTGTTGAGCATCAAGCATTTCTAACTTTGAAACTAGAAGTGCTCTTTTAAGTTCATAAATAGACATCGTTTTGTAACCTTTTTCTCTTTGAGCTGTTGTCGAAGCATCTGGTTCACAATAATTATTGACTGTGTTTAAAGAACTTTCCGGTGTAACAACAGAAGCATTAGTTGCGTTCTCACTATCTTGGTGAATATCCAAGATATCAATAGGTTCCTCTTTTATTATTTCTTGTTTGACCTCAAGATCGATTACCTTATCTTCAGCATCATGTGGTTTAGCTACAAACAAGAAATAAGTTGAGGTAAATGGTTCCACTTTAGACGGACATGTAGCTTACCTTTACTGATAAATGGTATTACTTCAACTTCAATGAATTCATCCAGAAACAGTTTTTCCCACTCATAAGGCTGGAAGGGTTGCACTTGTGATGATTAATTTTATATATTTAGCATCGTCCTTACCACTTTAAATTGGAATTTAATATCTAATGACGGAAAAATATTAAAATCTTCATTTATTATGAAAAAAAAACAAAAACTTACGTGCATTCAATTTCATAAACTGTTTTCCAATGATTTTTAAATGTTTGTTATTATTTGACAGCTTCTTAACTGCCCACAGTAAAAAAAAGACTTAAGGGGGTGACTTGTGGTGAAACACTTACGATGGTGCGTTCACACTATGTGCTAATGTTTATTTTGATTTGTAGTTAGATAAATAAACATCTAAAATAAGTTCAAAAACAATTTCGTGATGTTTTACATCATTTCTTATTAAAATCGTAGTTAGAAAAATGATTTTAAGAAGAAAAATGTTTATTTCCAGTTTATTTCCCACTCCAACGGATGCCAACGGATTATTTTGAAAATTTTATTTGAAAAATTCAACACAAAATGGAGCCTTTTTCTTTTTCACCAATCGGCAGTATTTCATGAATGTAGTGGTAGGCCAAACTTGACAGTCCCATTTGAAATGCAAGGGCGCACGCACACAGAAGTTAAATACTGCCGATTTGAAAGTTTGTAGGTAAAAGTGGGTGGAGCCTCCTGAGTTGATGTTCTATTTATTTATTATTCTATGCATAGAACATAGAATAATAAAATAAATAGAATATCAACTCAGGAGACTCCACCCACTTTTGCCTAAAAGCTTGATATTTCAAAAGCATTTGATAGAGTTTGGCATCAAGCTCTTTTTTCGAAAATGCATGCTTTCGGTATTGATGAATCTCTGGTTCGTTGGATTAGAAATTACCTTTCATACAATCTTCAATATAAATGCTGGTGTGCCCCAATGCTCCGTGTTCTTCAAGTTGAAAATTGTAGTTGTGTTGTGTTGTGGTGTGGTGCTTGTGTGGTTAATTTTTTTGGTCGAAGTCCGAAACGAGTTGTCTCTTTCTATTATTTAAATAATAAAAAACAGCTGCAGTCTGCCTGCAGATTTGCAAGTTGTTCGCTTTTTGTTGTATGAAGGAGATGACAGATGTCAATTTTCCACAATTTTCTTATCCCTTTGAATGAATGGAATGAATGTGAGGAATTTATTGAAATGGAACATTTCCGTTCAATGTTCTGCATTGTCACCAGGAGGTTAACTCGTACACCTTTGTGCCCTACTGTAAAAATCATTGATGTACTAGCACAGGTCATCAACTTGTAATCCTCCGTCTCCTTCCGTAGAAAAAAAATTACACGCGCTTTTCTATACATGAATATGTATGAACAGCAAAATGCAAAATTGTAAGAGTGTATGGTCTATCCAAATTTGACAGTCCCATTTGAAATGCACGGGCACGCATACAGAGTTAAATCTCTGCAGTTTTGAAAGTTTGTAGGCGAAAGTGGGTGGAGCTTCCTGAGTTGATGTTCTCTATGTGTACTAGCCATAGAACATAGAATAATAAAATAAATAGAATATCAACTCAGGAGACTCCACCCACTTTTGCCTAAAAGCTTGATATTTCAAAAGCATTTGATAGAGTTTGGCATCAAGCTCTTTTTTCGAAAATGCATGCTTTCGGTATTGATGAATCTCTGGTTCGTTGGATTAGAAATTACCTTTCATACAATCTTCAATATAAATGCTGGTGTGCCCCAATGCTCCGTGTTCTTCAAGTTGAAAATTGTAGTTGTGTTGTGTTGTGGTGTGGTGCTTGTGTGGTTAATTTTTTTGGTCGAAGTCGGAAACGAGTTGTCTCTTTCTATTATTTAAATAATAAAAAACAGCTGCAGTCTGCCTGCAGATTTGCAAGTTGTTCGCTTTTTGTTGTATGAAGGAGATGACAGATGGCAATTTTCCACAATTTTCTTATCCCTTTGAATGAATGGAATGAATGTGAGGAATTTATTGAAATGGAACATTTCCGTTCAGTGTTCTGCATTGTCACCAGGAGGTTAACTCGTACACCTTTGTGCCCTACTGTAAAAATCATTGATGTACTAGCACAGGACATCAACTTGTAATCCGCCGTCTCCTTCCGAAGAAAAAAAAATTACACGCGCTTTTCTATACATGAATACGTATGAACAGTAAAATGCAAAATTGTAAGAGTGTATGGTCTATCCAAATTTGACAGTCCCATTTGAAATGCACGGGCACACATACAGAGTTAAATCTCTGCAGTTTTGAAAGTTTGTAGGCGAAAGTGGGTGGAGCTTACTGAGTTGATGTTCTCTATGTGTACTAGCCATAGAACATAGAATAATAAAATAAATAGAATATCAACTCAGGAGACTCCACCCACTTTTGCCTAAAAGCTTGATATTTCAAAAGCATTTGATAGAGTTTGGCATCAAGCTCTTTTTTCGAAAATGCATGCTTTCGGTATTGATGAATCTCTGGTTCGTTGGATTAGAAATTACCTTTCATACAATCTTCAATATAAATGCTGGTGTGCCCCAATGCTCCGTGTTCTTCAAGTTGAAAATTGCAGTTGTGTTGTGTTGTGGTGTGGTGCTTGTGTGGTTAATTTTTTTGGTCGAAGTCCGAAACGAGTTGTCTCTTTCTATTATTTAAATAATAAAAAACAGCTGCAGTCTGCCTGCAGATTTGCAAGTTGTTCGCTTTTTGTTGTATGAAGGAGATGACAGATGGCAATTTTCCACAATTTTCTTATCCCTTTGAATGAATGGAATGAATGTGAGGAATTTATTGAAATGGAACATTTCCGTTCAATTACCTAGTTTATATGCAGGGTCGAAAGATCGAGTTTGAATTGAAACGAAATTCCAACCCAGGGTATTTCAGCCAACTAGTTGAATGCTTGAGGAGTTGAGTTAAGTGCGAAAAAGTTGAATTGACAGGAGAATACCTGCGTTGCTTTGTAGACATTAAGACCAAAAGATTGAATTTTCGAGAAAAAATTTTTGTATTGCTTTTACAAGTTATGCGCATACTTTTCAACAACAAATATTCATTCGTTAATATGCAATTGATCACATGCAGAAATAATTGTATATTCACCATTTCAACCCAGGTATTTCATTTAATTTTCGACTCAACACCACTGCTCGAGTGCGATCGAGTCGAATTCCATTTCGTTCCAACTCATCCCCGTTTACAAATGGGTGAACCTAAGTTCAAGCTCGCTTCAACCATGCATATAAACTAGGTAAATGTTCTGCATTGTCACCAGGAGGTTAACTCGTACACCTTTGTGCCCTACTGTAAAAATCATTGATGTACTAGCACAGTACATCTCCTTCCGTAGAAAAAAAAATTACACGCGCTTTTCTATACATGAATACGTATGAACAGCAAAATGCAAAATTGTAAGTGTATGGTCTATCCAAATTTGACAGTCCCATTTGAAATGTACGGGCACGCATACAGAGTTAAATCTCTGCAGTTTTGAAAGTTTGTAGGCGAAAGTGGGTGGAGCTTACTGAGTTGATGTTCTCTATGTGTACTAGCCATAGAACATAGAATAATAAAATAAATAGAACATCAACTTAGGAGACTCCACCCACTTTTGCCTAAAAGCTATATTCTGTAACTTTTGTCCCTATGTATGAGCTCCTTGCTTTTTAATAGAAGCACAAACACCAATCGGGAAAAAATTACTTTCAAGATGGCTGCCATCCCATACCATTAGCTGCGGCCCGATTAGGGAATACGAAGCGAGTCGTTTTCAATTCGAAATCTCATTTTCGACTCGCCTCACTTTGTTTAATTATTTGGTGTGTTTTATTGGTAAGTGTTTAGTCACTTTAGCAAAATTTTGTATGGGATACGAAAAGTGGCGATAAATTGGTCAGTAATTAAAGTAAACATAAAAGTGAAGATAAAATCTTGGAATGCCTGGAAATTTTTGGCGCGAAATATAATGTCAATACATTTTTTTGTTTAAAGGTTGGTGGCACCTATGACAGCTTAAGACATGGACTACATATACAATGATTATTAATGCTTGTGTTCATTAGGCGTGTTTTATTGGTAAGTGTTTAGGTTAGGTTTAGGTTAGGTTTATGTGGCTGTCAGGAAGACTACTGACACACTTAGACCACAGATAGGTCTGTTGTGATACCACGAAATGAGCGAGGGAGTACCTCTTTAATTAAACCAGTTGGAGCTTCTTAAGAAGCGATGTAAAGATAGAATATCTACGTTCGACAAATCGCTAGGATCGTCGAAAAAGAATTTACCCAGGTGTAATTTACGTCTTTGGGAGAGAGCTGGGCATGAACAGAGAAGATGGGTGATAGTCTCCTCCTCCTCCTCGTCCATGCAACTTCTGCAAAAGTCATTAGAGAATACGCCGAGTCTTATGGCGTGTCTTCCTATGAGACAGTGTCCGGTTATGACACCAATTACGGAGCTAAGATGTAATCTGCTCATAGATAACAAACATTTAGTACGTTTCTGATCTAATTTTGGCCAGATTTGTTTTGTCGCTACGCAGGTAGTAGTGTTTGTCCACCTTAAATTTGTTTTCTCTATGGCATTTAGTTTTAGCATGAGTTTGCTTGTAGCGATAGGTATACCAATATTCACCTTGTTAGGTAAAACCGGCAATAGGGTTCCATTTCTGGCGAGTTCATCGGCTTTGCAGTTTCCCTCAATGTCTCTGTGTCCCGGCACCCAGAAAAGTTGAATGTTGAACTGTTCTGCCATCTCCATGAGAGATGATCGACAGTCGCGGGCAGTTATTGAGTTTGTGGAAACAGCACAGATTGATTTAAGGGCTGCTTGACTGTCTGAAAATATACGGATATCCGATGCAGATATCACGTTTTCCCTTAACCAAGATAATACCTCTTTAATCGCCAGAATTTCCGCTTGGAACACACTACAATGGTCAGGGAGACGGAAGGAGAGACTTAAATTTAGTCTGTCTGAGTACACGCCACCACCAACCCCATCTTTAGTTTTTGAGCCATCAGTATAAAAATGAACTGATTCATCTTTCAAGAATCTCTCATTTTCCCAAGTGGATCTTGGTGGGATGGTGACTTGAAAATTCTTGTCAAAAACTAGCTGGGGTATAGAGTAGTCGGAGTGACTTAATTGTGGTCCGAATGTTTTCAGAATAATGGAGTGACCAATTGAGTTATCGGTCCATTGAGAGATGGCTTTTAGACGAACGGCTGTGCTTGCGGCCGTTTGTTTGCTGAAAATATCAAGGGGTATGAGATTAAGTAGAATATCAAGAGCAGCTGAAGGTGTCGAACGGAGAGCTCCGCTAATACACATACAGGCTGACCGTTGGACTTTACTTAACTTGTCACGATATGTAACTTTGTCTAGGGCAGTCCACCATACTGCTACCCCGTAAGTTAGTATCGGTCTGATGACCGCTGTGTAGAGCCAGTGGGTTATGTATGGGGATAAGCCCCATTTATTTCCGATAGCTTTTTTGCAAGAGAAGAGTGCTACTGTGGCTTTCCTAACTCTTTCTTGTATATTTGCTTTCCAATGTAGTTTTTTGTCCAGGATAAGACCTAGATATTTAGCTTCATCTGAAAAACTTAGTGGAGTTCCCATAATTGATGGGGGACTTATTTGGGGAATTTTATATTTTCTGGTGAAGAGGACAAGTTCAGTTTTGTTTGGGTTTATGCCCAGTCCGCATTTTTCTGCCCATTTGAGCATAATATTTAGAGCATTTTGCATTAATTCAACGAGAATTTGAGCATGTTTTCCCGATATTGCAATGGCAACATCGTTGGCATACGCGATCACTTTGAAACCTTCTTTTTCTAGGCTTTCTAACACATCATTTACGACTATGTTCCATAGAAGTGGGGAAAGGACTCCGCCTTGAGGTGTACCTCTGCTGACAGATCTTCTTTCATGAGTGCCACCTAAGGATGAATTTATAATTCTACTTTCTAGCATAAGATTAATTAGGTCATTCAGTGAACCATGTATACCTAGTTTCTTCAGTGACGCTGTGATTGCTCGATAGCTGACATTATTGAAGGCGCCTTCAATATCGAGAAATGCGACTAGAGTGTACTCTTTATGATGTAGTGAGTATTCGATAGTACGTACCAGTGTATGTAAAGCCGTTTCTACCGATTTTCCTTTACAATAAGCGTGTTGTGCAGTAGATACCAGATTAGGATCTATAGCATTACGCAGATGGATATCGATCAATCTCTCTAGAGTTTTGAGAAGGAACGATGATAGGCTAATTGGTCTGAGATCTTTAGGTTTTACCTGGGAGCATTTTCCGGCTTTGGGTATGAAGACAACCTTTACCTCTCTCCATAAAGAGGGAATGTAAGTAAATTTTACGCAACCAATTAGGATGATCTCTAGGATAGGTACTATGATATCCGAGGCAAATTGAAGCTCGGCAGGTATTATGCCGTCGGGCCCGGGGGATTTGTAAGGATCCAAGCTGTTTATAGCCCATTTCAGTTTCTCCTTAGAAATCAGACCAACAATATTTGTCTGTGTGTTGCTTGATAATGAATCAATGTTATTTATATTTTGTGAGCTACCTGGAAAATGGGTGTCTAGTAGCAAGGTGAGCGATTCTTCGCAAGAGTTGGTCCAAGAGCCGTTAGCTATTTTTAGGGAGCTAGGCATTGTAGGATTTTTTGATAGAATTTTTCTTAATCGTGAAGCTTCTGAAGTTTCTTCTATTTTTCCACAGAAGTTCCTCCAGGAGGTTCTTTTATTATTTCTTAATTCTTTTTTATAAATTTTTAGGGATTCTTTATAAAATTCCCAATCCAGACTATCTCTAGAATGTTTAGCTCGGTTAAAAAGTTGTCTGCACTTTTTTCTGAGCAGTTCTAGTCCCGATTTCCACCAACGTGGTTTCTGTTTACCTCTTATTTTAGTAAGAGGACAAGAAATGGACATTGATTTATTGAGAGCTAGGGTGAGATCTTTGACTTTATCATCAAGATCATTTTTATTAGAAGGGATACTTAAGAGTGATGGTTTAACTAATCTTACTAAAGTTTCTCTATATAGTTGCCAGTTGGTTCTCCGATAATTGCGAAAAGCTGGCTGTTTTTTAGTTTCTTCATCAAGGCAAAATTGGATGTATCTGTGATCAGAGAACGAATGTTCCTTAGAAACTCTCCAGTTTTTGATCTTGTGATGAATCGTGTCGGAGACAAGAGTGATATCAAGAACCTCTTGTCGGTTTTTGGTAATGAATGTTGGTTCATTGCCAATGTTACTTACTATAAGGTTAGTAATTAGAATAAAATCAAAAAGTGACTCACCTCTGTCATTTATGTCTGTACTTCCCCAGACGGTATGATGGGCATTAGCGTCGCACCCGATGATAAGGCAGACTTTCTATCGTTCTGCTTCTCTGATTAGTGCCTCTAGCTTGTCGCCAGGAAGAGGGCCAAGGTGGTCATGGCCGAGATACGCTGATGCTAACCAGTACGCCCCGTGATTGGTTTGTAACCTAACTACGGTTACATCACGATCGCTGTAATCAGGGAGTAAATATACATTAATGCTACTTTTTACTAATATGCAAGATCTAGGGTCACCTTTATTTGATGCATACAGCAGGTAGTATCCGGGAGTCCTAAATCCTTGAACAGTGGAATCCAAGGTTCTTGGATCAGGTAGATGTCTTCCCCTTTGTTTTGTAGACGGAGAAGAAGGGAGGCCGAAGCCAATTTGGAGTGATGGGTGTTAATCTGTACTAACTGCACCATCTTGGTTACAGCTAGGTGGATCAACCCCCACCACAGTTTGGTCGAGATCTACATCGGAATCGAAATCCGATTTAAGAAGATCGTCCTCATTGCAAGATGTTTCATTTGCGGAGTCAACAATATCCATGTCGGAGTGTTTGTCAACGTTAGGAGCCTCTTCGACAGATGGCGGTTTTATATAAATGGAGGACGACACAGTGGAGGAGGTGCATGGAGTAACTACCTCCATTGTCTGAAGGTCGATACCCGAGGCATGTTCCTTCTCTGCAAATACATCCTGTGATTTTGATGGCATCGCGTTCGATGCGTTTTCCTCGTCTTTTTTATATACTTTTAGAGTTATGGTAGACCATCCAAACGATATGTAACTTTGTCTAGGGCAGTCCACCATACTGCTACCCCGTAAGTTAGTATCGGTCTGATGACCGCTGTGTAGAGCCAGTGGGTTATGTATGGGGATAAGCCCCATTTATTTCCGATAGCTTTTTTGCAAGAGAAGAGTGCTACTGTGGCTTTCCTAACTCTTTCTTGTATATTTGCTTTCCAATGTAGTTTTTTGTCCAGGATAAGACCTAGATATTTAGCTTCATCTGAAAAACTTAGTGGAGTTCCCATAATTGATGGGGGACTTATTTGGGGAATTTTATATTTTCTGGTGAAGAGGACAAGTTCAGTTTTGTTTGGGTTTATGCCCAGTCCGCATTTTTCTGCCCATTTGAGCATAATATTTAGAGCATTTTGCATTAATTCAACGAGAATTTGAGCATGTTTTCCCGATATTGCAATGGCAACATCGTCGGCATACGCGATCACTTTGAAACCTTCTTTTTCTAGGCTTTCTAACACATCATTTACGACTATGTTCCATAGAAGTGGGGAAAGGACTCCGCCTTGAGGTGTACCTCTGCTGACAGATCTTCTTTCATGAGTGCCACCTAAGGATGAATTTATAATTCTACTTTCTAGCATAAGATTAATTAGGTCATTCAGTGAACCATGTATACCTAGTTTCTTCAGTGACGCTGTGATTGCTCGATAGCTGACATTATTGAAGGCGCCTTCAATATCGAGAAATGCGACTAGAGTGTACTCTTTATGATGTAGTGAGTATTCGATAGTACGTACCAGTGTATGTAAAGCCGTTTCTACCGATTTTCCTTTACAATAAGCGTGTTGTGCAGTAGATACCAGATTAGGATCTATAGCATTACGCAGATGGATATCGATCAATCTCTCTAGAGTTTTGAGAAGGAACGATGATAGGCTAATTGGTCTGAGATCTTTAGGTTTTACCTGGGAGCATTTTCCGGCTTTGGGTATGAAGACAACCTTTACCTCTCTCCATAAAGAGGGAATGTAAGTAAATTTTACGCAACCAATTAGGATGATCTCTAGGATAGGTACTATGATATCCGAGGCAAATTGAAGCTCGGCAGGTATTATGCCGTCGGGCCCGGGGGATTTGTAAGGATCCAAGCTGTTTATAGCCCATTTCAGTTTCTCCTTAGAAATCAGACCAACAATATTTGTCTGTGTGTTGCTTGATAATGAATCAATGTTATTTATATTTTGTGAGCTACCTGGAAAATGGGTGTCTAGTAGCAAGGTGAGCGATTCTTCGCAAGAGTTGGTCCAAGAGCCGTTAGCTATTTTTAGGGAGCTAGGCATTGTAGGATTTTTTGATAGAATTTTTCTTAATCGTGAAGCTTCTGAAGTTTCTTCTATTTTTCCACAGAAGTTCCTCCAGGAGGTTCTTTTATTATTTCTTAATTCTTTTTTATAAATTTTTAGGGATTCTTTATAAAATTCCCAATCCAGACTATCTCTAGAATGTTTAGCTCGGTTAAAAAGTTGTCTGCACTTTTTTCTGAGCAGTTCTAGTCCCGAGTTCCACCAACGTGGTTTCTGTTTACCTCTTATTTTAGTAAGAGGACAAGAAATGGACATTGATTTATTGAGAGCTAGGGTGAGATCTTTGACTTTATCATCAAGATCATTTTTATTAGAAGGGATACTTAAGAGTGATGGTTTAACTAATCTTACTAAAGTTTCTCTATATAGTTGCCAGTTGGTTCTCCGATAATTGCGAAAAGCTGGCTGTTTTTTAGTTTCTTCATCAAGGCAAAATTGGATGTATCTGTGATCAGAGAACGAATGTTCCTTAGAAACTCTCCAGTTTTTGATCTTGTGATGAATCGTGTCGGAGACAAGAGTGATATCAAGAACCTCTTGTCGGTTTTTGGTAATGAATGTTGGTTCATTGCCAATGTTACTTACTATAAGGTTAGTAATTAGAATAAAATCAAAAAGTGACTCACCTCTGTCATTTATGTCTGTACTTCCCCAGACGGTATGATGGGCATTAGCGTCGCACCCGATGATAAGGCAGACTTTCTATCGTTCTGCTTCTCTGATTAGTGCCTCTAGCTTGTCGCCAGGAAGAGGGCCAAGGTGGTCATGGCCGAGATACGCTGATGCTAACCAGTACGCCCCGTGATTGGTTTGTAACCTAACTACGGTTACATCACGATCGCTGTAATCAGGGAGTAAATATACATTAATGCTACTTTTTACTAATATGCAAGATCTAGGGTCACCTTTATTTGATGCATACAGCAGGTAGTATCCGGGAGTCCTAAATCCTTGAACAGTGGAATCCAAGGTTCTTGGATCAGGTAGATGTCTTCCCCTTTGTTTTGTAGACGGAGAAGAAGGGAGGCCGAAGCCAATTTGGAGTGATGGGTGTTAATCTGTACTAACTGCACCATCTTGGTTACAGCTAGGTGGATCAACCCCCACCACAGTTTGGTCGAGATCTACATCGGAATCGAAATCCGATTTAAGAAGATCGTCCTCATTGCAAGATGTTTCATTTGCGGAGTCAACAATATCCATGTCGGAGTGTTTGTCAACGTTAGGAGCCTCTTCGACAGATGGCGGTTTTATATAAATGGAGGACGACACAGTGGAGGAGGTGCATGGAGTAACTACCTCCATTGTCTGAAGGTCGATACCCGAGGCATGTTCCTTCTCTGCAAATACATCCTGTGATTTTGATGGCATCGCGTTCGATGCGTTTTCCTCGTCTTTTTTATATACTTTTAGAGTTATGGTAGACCATCCAAACCTAACCACACCTTGGGTTGCAGCCAATGGAGCCAATGAGTCCTTATTTATCACTACTATGGCTGATCTATAAGAACCCCGTGGATCTTCAAGCTTCGCAACCTTCCAGTCGTGAGTAGGCAAGGATGGATTACCATACTGTAGCATCTTGAGGATGATTTCTTTATTGGAGAGATCGGCCGGGACATTAGTGCGGGCTCTTGGTCTGCACGGGATATTCTCCTTTGCCACAACCTCGAGTTTTGCATTTGGCCATAGGCCCTCTAACCTGCTGACAGCGAGTTTATACAGGTCACACGATCTCTCACTATCAAAGGCAACTAGCTTGACTCGACCTTGATACCATCCCGCATCCTCAAAAATTGCAGGTTCCCCTGGATTTTCCAGCATGAGGGTCCAGTATGAGGCTTGGAGTTTGTTCAAAACCATTTGACAATGATCGGGAGAGATCGCGCCATCTGCATTACTACTGTCGATGACAGCTAGAATGGTTTTGTCTTTTAGCACGGCACTAAAGGACAGATCTTTCCTGGTAAAGGATGGAGCGCCAGCGGTGTTCGCCTTTGGCCTTTTGGGTTCCGGAGTGGTTCCCTCGGAAGACCTTAGTCGCTTTGACGTTAAGTCGCTGCAGGTCTGAAGTTGGGCTAATGTGTTTTCGGTCCAGGCAAGTTTTTCGGATTGCTTTGAGTCTAGTTCAGATGCTGGCAAGGCACCGATCACCTTCACTATTCTCGTAGCGTTTCTGAATTCCTTTTTCATTGTCATTTTCTTCCTCTTCTCGGTGGGAGTAGGTCTACATGACGTATTACCACTGCCATCGAGGAGGGGAGCCTCCGTTGTGTTCGGAAGAGATCTACCTTGTCTAATGGTGGGACCAACAGTCGTGGTCGAACCTTGAGCCAGAGCAGTAACTCCCGAATACACGAGAGGTTTTGTACGGGCGGTTTGTGTGGGAGTTCCACTAAGGGCTGCGTTTTTCGCAGCAGAAGAGAGGTTGGCAAGACCCTTGTCAGCTTCTTTGAGTCCTACCGAGTTCGGAGTGGGTACGTTACCAGCGGGCAGATTGTTATCTCCTCCGCAGGTAGTAGCGTCTAGACTGTGGGACGCTCCACAGCCCCGGGGTGGCTTGTTAACCTTTCCGGAAATTGTGGTCGTCACACCAGTCCTACCGCTATTTAAAGCTTTTTCAGTTGGAATGGCCAAAGTTTGTTTTTTGTTTGTGTTCGTGTTGTTATTTGTCACTGGCGACTTATCCTCTTTCGAGGCCAAGCCATCGCCGGCAGTCGTGACTCCTACCGACTTTTGAACCGATATCCCAGTTCGATTTTTATACTTTTTGTTTACTTTTTCCATATTTTTTATTTTCCAAGTCTTCATACTTGTGTTTTGTTTTTGAGTTATGTTGGTTTGTGTGGCTCTGTAGCTGGATTGCTAGAGAACCCCACAATTAAGCACCCCCACCACGACAAGGTCAACTCATAGGGGGTGAAGTGTTTAGTCACTTTAGCAAAATTTTGTATGGGATACGAAAAGTGGCGATAAATTGGTCAGTAATTAAAGTCTTTTCCTTTAGGGCCACGTTTTGCGGAAGTAAGAAGCTTTCGACCTACGAAAGTTGCAAAAAAGTTTTGATGATTTTGAACTTTTCGCTTAAAAACAACTAAAAATTGGTTAATGCAGGTTTTTTAAATAAAATTATATAATTTGGAATTTAATTTGGTAATATTCAAGCTAAATAATGACTATTTATCAGGTTTTTTTTTGTTTGTAGTGGAAGGTAGGGTGCAAGTTGACCAACTCGACATATACAAAAAGCCATACTTTGCAGACAAATCCATAAAATTATTTGAAACTTATAGTCAAGAATACAAACATTGAAATAAAATAAAAAAGTGGATACAAGAGTGAATATAGCTTTTTATTGGTTCTTTCCAGTGCTGACTAACTAAAAATTACCAACAAAACACGACTATTGAATACGAAGTGAATATTTCATGCATTTTGTGTTTCTCAATTAGCAAATGTTTCTTTTGTTTACATAAGAAATGTGCAAGCAACTTCTTGGGGAGAAAGGACGATCATTAACACGACATTGGATAAGGATAACAATTAACAAAAAGGTAAGTAAATATATTCATGTTTTCTCTGCCAGCATTAATATATATATATATATATATTTTTGTTAGGAACAGTCATGTGCCGATCTGCATCCCATAGCGGACGCACGTACGTGAGAGTGTGTCCAAAAAGCGGAAATAAATAAATTATTAATAATTATCACAACCTGAAGCGCCGCGAATAAGCAAAAATAAAAAGTATAGATAACAATATTCAGTGCAAGTGCGTGTGTCTGATAGTCAACAAAAAAAAAATGCCCATCATCATAATTATATTCTGTTTCATATAAAAAAAAACATCTGACCCAGACTCTCACAGTTACTTTTGCTTGATCATTGATTGCTATATGTGGGGATTCTCCCAAGTATCAAGCAATGATCAAGTTGATTTAACATTAAATGGATAGCTGTGATTTTTTTTTTAGGTATCCAGAAGCGGATCAATAACATAATTGCTACTAAGGCCTAAAACTAGTAGCAATGTGTTATTGAAAACTTCTTATGGTGCTTTTTATTAAATTCTCAGTTTAGATTATTTGTTTAAATTGTTTTTTTTTTGTGTTTTAATTTTGCAATGGAGGATAAATTTAGGGCCGATTTTAGCAACATTCGAGGGCTAAGATCGAATATTGTTTCTACGTTTGTCCATACTGTAGTATACAGGCCAGCTGTTTTGGCACTAAGTAAATGAAACCCAAGTAGGTGAAAATACTGATCCATCAGAATTTAAACTTAACGGGTATATCTTAGTGCCTTTATTCTTTTCGTCACACGCCCAACACTCTAGACTTGTTTCTTACCTCTCATCCTGATAAATGCACTATAAACGTAACATCAGCTCTAGGTAAGTCGGACCATTGTGTCGTATCGGCAAAATTCTCGTGTAAAAATAGTCTAGTTAAAGAAAAGACCCCAAGAAGAACCGTTTGGCAATACGAGAATGCCAACTGGGACCGGTCTCAATGATTTTTTCAGAAACTTTAACTGGACATTATGCTTCCTCGATAATGACGTAGACTCCAGTGCTGATATGGTCACAAATATCATTCTTCTCGGAATGAAATATTTCATTCCTAATAGGTCAAAAAGCATCAAACCTAAAAAAAATTCGTGGTTCGATTCGAGCTGTACAGAGGCTATGAGATTGAGAGAAGTAAGTTTCCGTTGTTACAAAGCCAACCCTACTGAGGAAAACTGGAATAATTTCAAACAAGCTAGAAAGACCTGCAACTCCAACGGTCATATTCGACGAACCAAATTTCTACATGAACAAAAATTACGTCAAAATATACTGCAATGTCCCAAAGACAGTAAACATTTTTGGTCGTTTGTAAAAAACATACGAAATTCAACTTCGTCCTCGGTTCTGACACTCGTCTCAAACGACACCCCTGTGGTCAGCTCACAAGGAAAAGCAAATTTGTGTGCAGCTAAGTTTGCTGCTAACTCCACGCTGAATCATAGTGATATGACACCTCGTTTTCTTGAGAGCGTAAACGGTTTTATGGGGCGAATCTTCTTTCGCACTCGTACAGTTGCAAGAGTTCTCAAGGATCTCGACATACACAAATCCACTGGCCCGGATAGTATTTCCCCCATTATTCTGAAGAGGTGTGCTTCGTCACTGGCAAAACCACTGCGTAAGCTTTTCCATCTGTCCTATTCTACTGGTCTCTTCCCGAGTGGATGGAAAACAGCATTTGTCCAGCCCAGTCCCTTAAAAAGGCGAATCTTCTTCCCCCTCCAATTATCGACCGATTGCACTTACGTCCCTTCTTTCTAAGGTCATGGAAACGCTGATAAACAATCAGCTTAAGAAATATCTCGAAGAACGAAAGCTTCTTAATGACCGGCAGTACGGATTTCGTAGCAATAGGTCCACTGGTGATCTAATGGCTTATCTAACCGAAAAGTGGAACCAATTTTTACATCGTTTTGGTGGAAGTAAGATTATTGCGCTTGATATTTCAAAAGCATTTGATAGAGTTTGGCATCAAGCTCTTTTTTCGAAAATGCATGCTTTCGGTATTGATGAATCTCTGGTTCGTTGGATTAGAAATTACCTTTCATACAATCTTCAATATAAATGCTGGTGTGCCCCAATGCTCCGGCCGTCTTGTCTCCGACTCTCTTCTTGATTTTTATTAATGATCTTTTGTCTGAAACTTCTAATCCACTAAATTGTTTCGCTGACGACAGCACCCTCAGCTTTACATATTCGTTTCCAGACTCACAACCCAGCTCTTCGGTTGTGGAACTGGAGCGGCAGCGTATGATAAGCTCATTAATTTCCGATCTTGACAGCATTGTTCAATGGGGAATCAACAACCGCGTGGAATTTAATGCTTCTAAAACTCAATGTTGTCTTTTGTCGTTAAACTTACCCCTTATGCCACTATTTATGAGTGGCACTTGTATAGACGAAACTGAAAAGCTTTCCACTCTCGTATGTGTGTTACCAACCACCTTCTGTGGAATGATCACATATTTGTCGCCAAAAACGATGCGAAATGCTTAGGTTTCTTACGACGATGCAAGAAATGTTTTTCTCCCAGTGTTCTGGCTGTTGTATAAGGCGTACTATATTCGTCCAAAACTAGAGTACAATTCTCATGTCCTGTAACTTATTTGAATCTCCTAGATCGAATTCAGAAAAGAGACATAAAAATGATAGGGGACAGGATTATAACGGAAACATTTGTGTCACTTGAACACCGCCGAAATATTTCTTGCCTCTCCTTATTTTATCGCTTTTTTATAAAGAGTGCTCCGCCGAAATAGCCAGTTGCGTTCCTCCCCTGAAACAATTCAACCGCAATACTCGTACTGCAAGGGCAGTACTAGTATTGCGGTTGAGTTCACCCTTGAGCCCAACTTCGGACGAACAGTTAAGTACAGAGACTCTTTTTTAAGCCGCACTACACGAATGTGCAATGCTTTAACCGGCTCTGTTTTTCCCCTCCATTTTAATCTTCAAGCATTCAAAACCAATGTGCATCGGTATCTACTTTCAACCCCTATCCAATTTTCCTAAACGCTCGTACTGTGTTAATCATATGAAGGGTATTCATAATCCCTTGAGTGCGCGCAAAATATAAAAAAAAAAAAGTCGTGGGATCACAAAACTGTGCTTTTGTTCCTAGCAGAAATGCATAAAAAGAAAGGCAGAACTGCGGAATGTGAAAATTCGGCGCAGATGTCTTTTTTGCTATACAGGAAGCAATTATGAAGGATTAGGAGATAGATTTAAAGGTTTGGAGATTAAGTTCAGGAACATGAAAATCCGGTACAATAAAATCCTTTTGACAACAACAAAAAAACAAGTACTGGTAGGGCCTTATTCGATCTTTTATTCGAAATTTATTGTAACGAGGTGAAAGTTGCAGAAGCTCCAATTATCTGTTCCCTGATTCCTTCGTCAGCTTCAGGGTCTCCAAAGAATAATTCTCCAACTACAAGTACCAACACTTCAAGTAACAAAGGTGCCTGAACCTGCACCAAAACACTGGGTGTAATTGTCAAATCCTTCCGCACTTCTCGCAATATGTGACGATGCCCCAAACCATGATTGACTTGGTTCTTGATCCGAATATATATAATGCATATACAGCAAAATTTCACTGGGTTTCCGCCTTTTTCAGACAATTTTCTGGTATGTGTCCAGCGCAACCGCAGCCAAAACATTAAACAAGTTTTGTTTTAATTTTAGGCTTACCTCTGCTCTTGAATACCGCCATGGCCTGTCTATCGGATCCTCTTGCATTATAACAATCGAAATCTTGCAGCAATTTAGATTATTGAATCTGCGTTGATATTGATTCCACTACTTTCAATCGCCATAATCATTGGGTAGAATTTCTCTGGTAATCCACACAACAGCAAACTACCAATCCATTCGTCATCCACATTCATTTTAATAGAATTTAGTTTGTGAGCAGTTCCGATTATTTTGTTCACATACTCGGATAAACTGGAACAGTCATCGAGACGAGTGGTGGTTAGTTCTCTTAAGAGTCATACCCATCTGGTTAGTCCTCAATCGTCAAATAAAGCCGCCAGTTTGTCCCAGACTTCCTTTGCCGTCGTGGCTTTTTTTAAAATGGACATACAACGACCGTGTCAATCAACAAAATAAATTTAGCTTTTGCCATTGCAATTTTCTCGGCTTTAGTTTAGATTCCTTGCACCGACTTTCAGCTGTAGTTTTTAAGTTATTTGGCATCATTTATATACTATATAATGGTATAATAATTGGTATACTTGGTTTCGTTTATACACTTTAAAACGTTACAGTTTAAATAAAGTGTTGAAGCAATTTAGACGTGTTTTCTTGGCTAGTTTTTTAAAGTGAAATTATTGTAACAAACAATATTAATTAACGAACCACAACAGTACATTTGGCGACGAGGATAAAAAGGTACGGATTTACAACAAATAAATTCAATTTTCTTCGAAAACAAAGAAGGAAGGTGGACGAATTCCATTTTTTAATTTTAATGAAGACGCTACCAACGCTGGTGACCGTTGGAAAAAGTGGATTGCTCGTTTTGAGAATTATTTAATTGCGAGCGATATCAACAATGCTGAACGGCAAAAAGCGTTGTTATTGCATTACGCAGGTGAGGATGTTTTTGAAATGTATCAAAATTTGCCAGAGCCAAGGGTTTCAACGAAAGAAATAATCGACACCCAAGGAGCGAAACAAACAGTGGCATTAAACTGTTTTGAAATGGCAAAACAAAAGCTATTAAATTATTTTTCGCCCAAAACAAACGTGGAGTTCGAAATATTTTCTTTTCGGCAGGCAAAACAAAATCCAAACGAAAAAATTGGTCAATTTTATGCACGGTTGTTAAAATTGAGTTCTAACTGTGATTTCTCAGACAGAGACAAAGAAATCAAATCTCAAATAATATGTACGACAACATCACATAGATTGAGAGATTTTGCATTTCAAATAAAGCCTGCTCTTCAAAGGTTGTTAGAAGAGGCAAAAACTATTGAAATGTCTGAAGAGCACGCCATTAAAATTGAAGCACAACAGCAACAGAAACAGAGCGAGACAACAACAACATACAAAGCGCGCAAATACAAACAACAATACACAAAATAAAAACAATTTTGCAAACAAAAAAACAAATTGCAAAAATTGTGGTAACGATTGGCATTCTAACGGACTTCAACAATGTCCAGCGCGAAACATTCTTTGCAATTTTTGCAAAAAGAAGGGACATTTTGCTAAAGTCTGCATGAAAACAAAAACTTCATCAAGTACTTTCAAAACATACCAGGTAAATAAAACAGAAAATGAAACACAAGATTCAGTATTTAACATAACCAACAATAACAACACATTGCCAACAGTAATAGTTTAAATCAACAAAACACCAACAAATTTTACAATAGATACAGGATCAACTGCAACAATAATTTGCAATAGCGTTTTCAACAAATTAGCTAATAAACCAACATTAACAAAACACACAGGAAAAATAATACCGTACAATTCAAAAACATCATTACCAATCATAGGAAAATTTACTGCAAACTTATCCTTCAAACAACATTCCATAGCCGAGATAATTTATGTAATAGACAGTCAAGCAAAATCCATATTAAGTTACAATGCATCCAAACAACTAAACATAATACACATAGTCCAACATTTAA
Source organism: Baccha elongata (assembly GCA_951217065.1). NCBI lineage: Eukaryota > Metazoa > Arthropoda > Insecta > Diptera > Syrphidae > Baccha > Baccha elongata. The sequence continues at coordinate 5,128,730 of OX578273.1, forward strand.
CAAACAACATCAATCATAACATTAAACAGAAGTATCCGGAGGTATTTGAAGGTATTGGAAAACACAACAAACACAAAGTTCATCTTTTCATCGACAAAGATGTACCTCCAGTAGCTCAGCGTTTCCGTCGAATTCCATTTTATCTCCGACCAGCTGTAGAAGATGAGATAAACCGCCTACTCAAAGCAGACATCATCGAAAAAGCTACGGGTCCAACACCTTGGGTATCACCAGTGGTAATTGTACCAAAACCCCACAACCCAACTGCTATTCGGATGTGCATTGATATGCGAGCGGCCAACAAAGCCATTCAACGCGTTAGGAAAGTCACGCCTACACTACAAGACATCATAACAACACTTAATGGCACAACAGTCTACAGCAAAATCGATCTCAACGAAGGGTACCATCAAATCGAGTTGGATGAGGAATCTCGTTTCATAACAACATTCAACACACACTGTGGAGTCTACAGGTACAAAAGATTGAATTTTGGTGTCAACACAGCAACAGAAGAGTTCCAGGACATAATAAGACAAACACTTAACAACATCAAAAATGTTCTGAATGCGAGTGATGACATATTCATTTATGGAAAAACTCAAGCTGAACATGATTATGCACTTCGACTGCGTACGAACAACTTGACCGTGAACGAAAAAAAATGTGTTTTTAGTCAACCACAGCTAAAGTTCTTCGGTTTTGTTTTTTCAAAAGACGTCATCCAACCAGATCCGGACAAAGTAGCAGTTTTCGAAAAACTTGAAACACCCAACAACGTTTCAGAAGTTCGCAGCATCCTCGGTATGTTAAATTTTGCTTTACCTTTTCTTCCTGAACTAGCAACACATACCCAACCACTAAGAGAACTAATCTTAAAAAACACGGAGTTCGTTTGGAAGAAAAAGCACGAGGAAGCATTAACGTATCTGAAGAAGCTAATGGGAGATGCTTCAAAACTTGCCTACTACGATGTCAACAAGCCAACACACTTACATGTCGATGTGGGTCCCGAAGGTTTATCTGGAATTTTGTCACAGTATCCCAACAAAAGATACGAGATTGTTGCATACGCAAGCCATGCACTCACTCCAGTCGAAAAGCGGTACAGCCAAATAGAAAAAGAGATGTTAGCAGCAACATGGGCAATAGAACATTTTAAGATCTATTTGTATGGAACAAAGTTCACACTCCATACAGATCACATGCCTTTAGTAAGCATTTTTAAAAACCCGCTATCTAAACCAACAAGCAGGATCGAACGTTTACTACTCAAAACATAAGAGTTTAGTTTCAACATTCAACATCAAAAAGGCAATTCAAACCCTGCAGACTATTTTTCCAGACATCCAAACAACAACAATAGCAACAGTTACAACAAAAACAACATAATTGAACAATACGTAAATTTCATTTTGCATAATTCATTACCAAAAGTAATTTCAATTCAAGCAATTCAACAAGAAACAGAACAAGATCCAACCCTACAACTACTCATCAAAGCTATTTCAACAAACAATAACACAACATGGAACTGCAGAGATATTTCACGATACAAAGGTGTGCGACAAGAACTTTGTATAGCAGAAGGATGTATACTTAAAGGTGCACAAATACTCTTACCCCAGAAGCTAGTCAAAACTGCAATCGCTTTAGCACATAAGTCACACATGGGAATAGTGAAAACTAAACAACTGCTAAGGACGAAAATTTGGTTTCCCGATCTGGACAAAAAAGTCGAAGAAACTATCTCTCAGTGCCACATTTGCCAAGTGGTTACTGATCAGCACAACCGTGAGCCAATTGCAATAGTTGAACCAGCATCAACACCATTTGAGAAAGTGTCTATAGACTTCGCTGGACCACTTTCGAATGGGAAGTATCTACTTATTTTGGTCGACGAGTACACGAAATATCCATTTGTCGAAGTAATCAACTCTACGAAATTTGTAGATGTGAAAAAAGTCTTGACAAAAATATTTGCAACTTTCGGTACTCCGTTGAACTTGAAGTCGGACAATGGACCTCCATTCAGCAGCCATGATTTCAAGGAATTCATGGAATCACAAAACACTAAACATCACAAGTCAACCCCTTATTGGCCAGAGGCAAATGGAGCAGCAGAACGGATGGTTAAAACGATAAAAAAGTCGCTTATATCATCTGAGTTGGAACACTCGAACTGTTTATCGCAACTGGACATATTCTTAATGGACTACAGGTCAACGCCACAAGCAACAACAGAAATTTCGCCGTTTGAATTGATGTTCAACAGGAAGATGAATAATTTCCTTCCAACACTACAAAAAAACACAACAAAAGTTAACAACAATGAACAGAAAAATAAACTGAAATATAAACAATATGCAGATACACGAAGACACACGAAACCATCTAGATTCAACATCGGAGACCAGGTCCTTTGCAAGCAGAAACGAATGAACAAATTAACTCCGCCATTCAATCCTGAGCCGATGAAAATCATCAAGATGCCGAACAGCTGATTTTTTTTTTATCATTGTTGACAAATTGATTGAAAACAAAAGCGGGAATTTTAAAGATTTGTGCGCGAAAATTGTGAAAATTGTTGGTTTTGCTAATTAAAATAAATTTTTAAGCCACGGAAATCACAAATTTCACACAAAAAAGAATACCGCATTTAAAAATTATTTTCAAATTGTTTTCTGCAAGATCTTGAGTTTGACAGTTTGAAAAAAGCGCGATACATATTTCAATCTGTCTTCGGCATAGTGTGAGCTGTCATATTTTTTGACAAGATGGTAAAACTCCCTATACCAATTTCAATGTCAACACCAGCTGATTTTGGCATTGACACAAACACAGAAGACAGGGAAGTTGATGAGGAAATTTTCACCACACCTCCGATTTCACCTCAGCAGATACAACAACCCTTACACCAAGAACAAAAGCGGACTACAAGATCTCAGATGCCGCGACGCTTTAAATATTACATGTTAGAATAATTTTTGTGTAATCAATAATGTAAATATTTGTTTTTTAAGTTTTTATTTAGTTTTAATATTAAGTAAGGGAGGAATGTAGTGTTTAAGTTATTTGGCATCATTTATATACTATATCCAATGGTATAATAATTGGTATACTTGGTTTCGTTTATACTTTAAAACGTTACAGTTTAAATAAAGTGTTGAAGCAATTTAGACGTGTTTTCTTGGCTAGTTTTTTAAAGTGAAATTATTGTAACAAACAATATTAATTAACGAACAACAACAGTACACCAGCTGTCGTAGTTATCACGACCTTTAAGGCGTTTAATTGCCGGGAAATTACCTGCCATTTTGTGACTATCCGACTCGCAAAAAAGCAATTTAAACTTTGTAAACACGTAAAACTTCTTTTTAATTTTATTATTTTGCGCTCTCTGGGCCCATAACCTGTTGGATGCCGCAGATTATTTCGGAAAAACTTTTAAGAAATATAAAAACACGTTGTATCCTTTTTAAAGTTCAAAGAAGAAGCAGATATGTCTATTAAGAATGACACGCAATGCTGAAAACTAAATATACAAATATAAACTTTCTCTTTAATACATTTAATACAGAAATGATGCCAAAACAACACCATGGACAAATATTTTAATCAAAAAAATGTGTTTATTACTTTTTTGGTTTATTTAAAAAAAAAAAAAAAACAGTTTCTTTTTTGGGCGGAACTTGATGCTGGGGTATCTTCATCTTCGTCTTCATCTACTTCAGCCTCAACAAAATCATCCTGACTACGTATCTGTGTATGATTACGCAAGATACAACATGCAATCACAATTTTGTTTGCCATCATCGGCTCAGACACATTTAAACACTTCAAACGTCGGAATCGTCTTTTGAGGAAACCGAATGTCCGTTCAGTTGTCACCCTGGCACTGCTTAGCCGTGTATCAAAATGATTGTGGCTTTATAGCAAGTGCCCGTTGTCACGGAATTGAGGAACTAGTTTTTTACTTAAGGGATATGCTGTGTCACCAACAAGGTTATATTCTCCGGGTAATTAAGTCGCTTAGTTGGGCCGATATTGGGCTGTTTCTATACACTGGCATCATGAAGTCGACCCGAAACTCCTACGCACATATCCGTGAAAATAGCCCTATGATAACAAACTCCTATAAAACTAAATAACCCTATTATACCAATAATATATAATTTGCAAACCAATATATACCTTGTAATATCACAGAGTGTGTATTTTTCCTATTGTAGTAGTCAATTGTATTTCTAACCGGCTGCTTGATCTGAATGTGGCACCCATCTATAGCACCAACTATTCCTGGAATATACCCTGCAGATTTTACTCGGAATGCCAGAAATTGGAAAATGCTTATATGTATGTATAGTAATATATTTCATAGTCTTTTCCATACTTCAGAAATATTTCTGTATTGGCACAAAATGCGTTGTGTGCTGAACTACACGCGAAATTAAATCTGCCTCCCGCAGACCGAAAACTCACCTGTTTAATTAGGGTGAACAGAAGCTTTCCAGTCCGCTGTTCGTTGTTTGTTTCCCACTTTTTCCATAAGATCCTTATATTGAATGTGTTCAAAGAAATCTTACCGCAAAACTACTTCGACTCATTCAAAAATGTTTCTGAAAATCTTCAAAACTATATCCAGGAATGGTTTCTTCAAAATAATTTGTGTTTCGCGTTGGTGCTTCGTCATTTAGAAGCTCTGGAAACATCCACGCTAAAGAAGAACAAAACTAAGTAAAATTTTTGGAACGAAATACAAAACAGAAACGGCCCCTGCTTTAGGTATGTATTTGTCATAAACTTATATATAGGAAACGTGGATTTCTTAACATAGTTTTTGGTTACAGACATAAAATAACAAGAAAAAAATGTCCCCAATTGCTGAAACTTTTCAAGTAATGTAGAAAAAGATGAATGAATAATTTGCATAAGATTCAAAAAAAGGGTAGAGTAGAGGGTCAAGAAAAGGAAAAAATAAACCTTAAGATGTTGGTGACCTTTTTTGTTATTATATGTAAGCTATTTTTGAATGGGCTTTAGGTCAAATGAAACAAATATTTTGTTTGTCACGACGTTTCGTCCATGTATATGGACATCATCAGGTGAACAATGGTTTCTATATTAGCATTGATATATATGTTAACAAATATTTACAAATTATTCACAGTACAGATATTACTTACAATAATTATTGTTACATTTATATTAAATAATTTATTTATTTTTGGGTCTACACTGTATAAAGTTTAACTGACAAGTAACTTGTCCGACAAATATAACACGAACACAATATAACACGTGTTATATTTGTCGGACAAGTTACTTGTCAGTTAAACTTTATACAGTGTAGACCCAAAAATAAATAAATTATTTAATATAAATGTAACAATAATTATTGTAAGTAATATCTGTACTGTGAATAATTTGTAAATATTTGTTAACATATATATCAATGCTAATATAGAAACCATTGTTCACCTGATGATGTCCATATACATGGACGAAACGTCGTGACAAACAAAATATTTGTTTCATTTGACCTAAAGCCCATTCAAAAATAGCTTACATATGGAAAAAATAAACTGTAAAACAATTTACTTAAAATCCACGAAAGTACATACTAGCATCGTATTTGCCAATTGTCATTTATTATATTTTACAGAGAGCACAATTTTTATGACAAGGGTAACAATTAAAATTTCTGTGAGTACCACTTTGAAAATAATCTCTAAATAAATACCACTCGACAGATGAGATTATGAATATGATGTAAACATATAATCAAATTTATTAAAAGCATTTCAAATAAAACCATGTAAGCAGTAAAAAAGAAGAAGTCTATAACAGCAAAAGGCACTCTCGCTAATTGTATAAAAACCCTACCAACGCTTGATAAGATACTAACAAGCTGTGTTAAATGGAAATCAGGAGTTGCATCTTTTCTTATAATGAAAATAGCTTCAAATGAAGATAAGATAAGTTGACAAAAGGTGGGTAAGAGCTCATAGTAAGTAAATTTTCCTCGTAGAATCAGGATGACTAGATTTTGTTTTTGGACTTTGTTTCTACTGCTTCTTTTAGCGGAGAATTCTTTAGGGCTTTCTGGTTTTGTAAGGATTGTCAATGGAGAGATAGCAACTGTGGGAGAATTTCCATATCAGGTACACCTTTTCACAAGCAAAATTATAGTAAAGTTAAATAATTGTTTGGTTAGTTGTCTCTACGTCGCAATAGCAAACACATTTGTGGAGCATCGGTTCTAAATAATCAATGGGCTATAAGTGCAGCTCATTGTGTTGAGGGCAATGCAAAATATTATTCCATTCGAGCCGGCACTCAAAAAAGATCTTCAGGGGGAATGGTAATGAATGTAAAAGAAATACTTATGCATCCCTTGTACAATCCGGAAACAATGAACTATGATGTGTCGCTTCTGCGAATGCAAAATTCTTTGCGTGGTGACTTCATTTCGCCTATAGTACTACCAGGAGTTAAACAACCTGTTCCCTTGGATGTTGCAGCTGTGGTTTCGGGATGGGGACACACTAGTGACGCAGATGAAACACTTCCAGAGGATCTTAAATATGCGCAGGTTTATACTATTGAACAAAAAGAGTGTGGGCAAATGCTTCGAGATTACGGAGTAATTACAGATGCGTAAGTTTTATTTTGTTTGATTAGATTTCAATTTTAAAATTTTATCTATCCAGTATGTTTTGTGCATCTGAGAGACTAGTTGATGCCTGCCAAGGGGACAGTGGAGGACCTTTGAATCTAGATGGTGTGCTGATTGGAATTGTTTCCTGGGGTATTGGTTGTGCTGATCCTGATTTTCCAGGAATATATACCAGGCTAGCATATCCACCTATACGAAATTGGATAAAAGTAACGACTAAATTGTAGTAGGAACAAAGAACATACATATACTCAAAAAAGCCATACGTAGTGTTGGTCGTCGAAAAAACTAATAAGTAAAGCTAACTAATCATGTGTACTGCCTCATCAGTTGACTTACGTTGTTGGGGTTTAAGTTTAGTGTCCTTCCTAGCCTTTTTGTTAGATACGTTCAAAGTGGCACGAATAAAATATAAAAAGAAGTTAATAAGGTTGTTTGGTATTAGGTTTTAAGTAGTTTGATAGTTTGAGGTAGTTTTAAGTTTTATAATTATATGAAATAACTAGATACATATGTACTATATAGGTATTGTTTTCTAATTTTTCTTGATAAAGAAACCAATTATATAATTTGCAAAGTACTTAGAATAGTATGAGAGTTCTCTTATTTTTCTAAATAATGTAGAAGCTTATATCTACCAAGAGGTCTCTGAAATTCCTTCGAAGAGTGTATGCTGAAGACCTGGCAGATCAGGGCCAAATCGTCGCATCCGTTTACAAAACGGTAATCGTACGTTTTTACAAATTACAATAGCCCTGTTCCTTTTAAGCCGCGTATCGACTCTGCGCGGCTGCCGCGCGAGCCATTTTCGACCGCGGCAAATCGAAAGTTTGGCTCGCGAGCCAATTTTTGAGAATTTTGTGATACAGCGCGGCTGCCGCGTGAGGCACATGATCCAATGCTTGCGAGGCAAAATTATTTATTATTTTTGTGTTATTTTACTTTGCTTTGGGAACCAAACGAACACAGAATATCAATTTATAAACTGATATTAACCAGAACAGGAAGGCGGCCAAGAAGAAAAGCCGCATGAAAAACTTGACATAATGGCACATCAGTTAAAGTTTGTTGCATGCTCCGAATTCTCATGGAAGAACTATCAACATTGGCAACAGGCTTCGAGGTAGATGGTGGTCAGCTACGATACCAATTGTATATTTGGTTGGAAAGAGAAGTGTTATACCTTCTATGGGATACACTATCCAGTTATATATTGAGATCACTGGATACACTATCCAGTTACATATATATATTGAGGTCAGTGGGTCATACGAACTTGTTTGAATTTTTTAAAATAATTTTTTTCAATTAAACACGCCTAATCAAATTTAATCAACTCCAACCTCAATATAGTTTTTGTAAGAATAATATAATTCAATTAAAAAAAAATTCGATTTTTTTAAGGTTTAAAGTTAAAGAACAATTAAAACGTGACACTCCCATAAATATAAAGTTTAAAAAACAATAAAACACCTTAATATGAGTTCACAAATACAATTTCTTAATTTATTTATTTAAAAAATTATTTATTTAGATGCATTTCGACAAATTGTTTGTGATCATCAAAAACAAAAGAAAAATACAAACAACTGGTAGGTAAAATCACGACAAACAGATGACTGAAAACTGTGTAGGTACAGATGTTGTAGAGTACCTCCTTAATAAAAAAAGTTTAAAGAGATCAGTTGCAATGTTTCCGTTGTCGATGCTGATATTGTCTACATCTCGCTGGATAAAGTACGTCTTATAAGCGTCTAGTCAATAGGGGTCGATAACTTGTTTCAACAGATTTATGTTGTTTATTGAAACATCATGTTCCATTGAACAATCACTTTGATGTTTCAATAAACAACATAAAACTGTTGAAACAAGTAAATGACCCCAATCGACTAGACGCTTATGAGACGTACTTTATCCAAAGAGCAGTAGGCCGGTCAAGCATGCCAGCATTGACCCCGACGGCAAGAAAGGATTTTTTTTTTTTTTTTTACACTATCAGATCTATTTTCAAATGAAGCTTAAAGCAAGCATCAACATATGAAAGAAAGATTTGCCAACACATATAATGTGTCCCACTGGCTCATCACTTAGTGCAGGTGTTAGTTGTTAGTAAGCACAATGGCACAAAAACAAAAACACATGCACATAAATACATTATTACAATACAACACAGAAACAATTGCACTTACGTCCCTTCTTTCTAAGGTCATGGAAACGCTGATAAACAATCAGCTTAAGAAATATCTCGAAGAACGAAAGCTTCTTAATGACCGGCAGTACGGATTTCGTAGCAATAGGTCCACTGGTGATCTGATGGCTTATCTAACCGAAAAGTGGAACCAATTTTTACATCGTTTTGGTGAAAGTAAGATTATTGCGCTTGATATTTCAAAAGCATTTGATAGAGTTTGGCATCAAGCTCTTTTTTCGAAAATGCATGCTTTCGGTATTGATGAATCTCTGGTTCGTTGGATTAGAAATTACCTTTCATACAATCTTCAATATAAATGCTGGTGTGCCCCAATGCTCCGGCCGTCTTGTCTCCGACTCTCTTCTTGATTTTTATTAATGATCTTTTGTCTGAAACTTCTAATCCACTAAATTGTTTCGCTGACGACAGCACCCTCAGCTTTACATATTCGTTTCCAGATTCACAACCCAGCTCTTCGGTTGTGGAACTGGAGCGGCAGCGTATGATAAGCTCATTAATTTCCGATCTTGACAGCATTGTTCAATGGGGAATCAACAATGCTTCTAAAACTCGATGTTGGCTTTTGTCGTTAAACTTACCCCTTATGCCACTATTTATGAGTGGCACTTGTATAGACGAAACTGAAAAGCTTTCCACTCTCGTATGTGTGTTACCAACCACCTTCTGTGGAATGATCACATATTTGTCGCCAAAAACGATGCGAAATGCTTAGGTTTCTTACGACGATGCAAGAAATGTTTTTCTCCCAGTGTTCGGGCTGTTGTATAAGGCGTACTATATTCGTCCAAAACTAGAGTACAATTCTCATGTCCTGTAACTTATTTGAATCTCCTAGATCGAATTCAGAAAAGAGACATAAAAATGATAGGGGACAGGATTATAACGGAAACATTTGTGTCACTTGAACACCGCCGACATATTTCTTGCCTCTCCTTATTTTATAGCTTTTTTTATAAAAAGTGCTCCGCCGAAATAGCCAGTTGCGTTCCTCCCCTGAAACAATTCAACCGCAATACTCGTACTGCAAGGGCAGTACTAGTATTGCGGTTGAGCTCACCCTTGAGCCCAACTTCGGACGAACAGTTAAGTACAGAGACTCTTTTTTAAGCCGCACTACACGAATGTGCAATGCTTTAACCGGCTCTGTTTTTCCCCTCCATTTTAATCTTCAAGCATTCAAAACCAATGTGCATCGGTATCTCCTTTCAACTCCTATCCAATTTTCCTAAACGCTCGTACTGTGTTAATCATATGAAGGGTATTCATAATCCCTTGAGTGCGCGCAAAATATAAAAAAAAAAAGTCGTGGGATCACAAAACTGTGCTTTTGTTCCTAGCAGAAATGCATAAAAAGAAAGGCAGAACTGCGGAATGTGAAAATTCGGCGCAGATGTCTTTTTTGCTTTACAGGAAGCAATTATGAAGGATTAGGAGATAGATTTAAAGGTTTGGAGATTAAGTTCAGGAACATGAAAATCCGGTACAATAAAATCCTTTTGACAACAACAAAAAAACAAGTACTGGTAGGGCCTTATTCGATCTTTTATTCGAAATTTATTGTAACGAGGTGAAAGTTGCAGAAGCTCCAATTATCTGTTCCCTGATTCCTTCGTCAGCTTCAGGGTCTCCAGAGAATAATTCTCCAACTACAAGTACCAACACTTCAAGTAACAAAGGTGCCTGAACCTGCACCAAAACACTGGGTGTAATTGTCAAATCCTTCCGCACTTCTCGCAATATGTGACGATGCCCCAAACCATGATTGACTTGGTTCTTGATCCGAATATATATGATGCATATACAGCAAAATTTCACTGGGTTTCCGCCTTTTTCAGACAATTTTCTGGTATGTGTCCAACGCAACCGCAGCCAAAACATTAAACAAGTTTTGTTTTAATTTTAGGCTTACCTCTGCTCTTGAATACCGCCATGGCCTGTCTATCGGATCCTCTTGCATTATAACAATTGAAATCTTGCAGCAATTTAGATTATTGAATCTGCGGTGATCTTGATTCCACTACTTTCAATCGCCATAATCATTGGGTAGAATTTCTCTGGTAATCCACACAACAGCAAACTACCAATCCATTCGTCATCCACATTCATTTTAATAGAATTTAGTTTGTGAGCAGTTCCGATTATTTTGTTCACATACTCGGATAAACTGGAACAGTCATCGAGACGAGTGGTGGTTAGTTCTCTTAAGAGTCATACCCATCTGGTTAGTCCTCAATCGTCAAATAAAGCCGCCAGTTTGTCCCAGACTTCCTTTGCCGTCGTGGCTTTTTTTAAAATGGACATACAACGACCGTGTCAATCAACAAAATAAATTTAGCTTTTGCCATTGCAATTTTCTCGGCTTTAGTTTAGATTCCTTGCACCGACTTTCAGCTGTAGTGTTTAAGTTATTTGGCATCATTTATATACCATATAATGGTATAATATTTGGTATACTTGGTTTCGTTTATACACTTTAAAACGTTACAGTTTAAATAAAGTGTTGAAGCAATTTAGACGTGTTTTCTTGGCTAGTTTTTTAAAGTGAAATTATTGTAACAAACAATATTAATTAACGAACCACAACAGTACATTTGGCGACGAGGATAAAAAGGTACGGATTTACAACAAATAAATTCAATTTTCTTCGAAAACAAAGAAGGAAGGTGGACGAATTCCATTTTTTAATTTTAATGAAGACGCTACCAACGCTGGTGACCGTTGGAAAAAGTGGATTGCTCGTTTTGAGAATTATTTAATTGCGAGCGATATCAACAATGCTGAACGGCAAAAAGCGTTGTTATTGCATTATGCAGGTGAGGATGTTTTTGAAATGTATCAAAATTTGCCAGAGCCAAGGGTTTCAACGAAAGAAATAATCGACACCCAAGGAGCGAAACAAACAGTGGCATTAAACTGTTTTGAAATGGCAAAACAAAAGCTATTAAATTATTTTTCGCCCAAAACAAACGTGGAGTTCGAAATATTTTCTTTTCGGCAGGCAAAACAAAATCCAAACGAAAAAATTGGTCAATTTTATGCACGGTTGTTAAAATTGAGTTCTAACTGTGATTTCTCAGACAGAGACAAAGAAATCAAATCTCAAATAATATGTACGACAACATCACATAGATTGAGAGATTTTGCATTTCAAATAAAGCCTGCTCTTCAAAGGTTGTTAGAAGGGGCAAAAACTATTGAAATGTCTGAAGAGCACGCCATTAAAATTGAAGCACAGACAACAACAACATACAAAGCGCGCAAATACAAACAACAATACACAAAATAAAAACAATTTTGCAAACAAAAAACCAAATTGCAAAAATTGTGGTAACGATTGGCATTCTAACGGACTTCAACAATGTCCAGCGCGAAACATTCTTTGCAATTTTTGCAAAAAGAAGGGACATTTTGCTAAAGTCTGCATGAAAACAAAAACTTCATCAAGTACTTTCAAAACATACCAGGTAAATAAAACAGAAAATGAAACACAAGATTCAGTATTTAACATAACCAACAATAACAACACATTGCCAACAGTAATAGTTTAAATCAACAAAACACCAACAAATTTTACAATAGATACAGGATCAACTGCAACAATAATTTGCAATAGCGTTTTCAACAAATTAGCTAATAAACCAACATTAACAAAACACACAGGAAAAATAATACCGTACAATTCAAAAACATCATTACCAATCATAGGAAAATTTACTGCAAACTTATCCTTCAAACAACATTCCATAGCCGAGATAATTTATGTAATAGACAGTAAAGCAAAATCCATATTAAGTTACAATGCATCCAAACAACTAAACATAATACACATAGTCCAACATTTAACAAACAACATCAATCATAACATTAAACAGAAGTATCCGGAGGTATTTGAAGGTATTGGAAAACACAACAAACACAAAGTTCATCTTTTCATCGACAAAGATGTACCTCCAGTAGCTCAGCGTTTCCGTCGAATTCCATTTCATCTCCGACCAGCTGTAGAAGATGAGATAAACCGCCTACTCAAAGCAGACATCATCGAAAAAGCTACGGGTCCAACACCTTGGGTATCACCAGTGGTAATTGTACCAAAACCCCACAACCCAACTGCTATTCGGATGTGCATTGATATGCGAGCGGCCAACAAAGCCATTCAACGCGTTAGGAAAGGCACGCCTACACTACAAGACATCATAACAACACTTAATGGCACAACAGTCTACAGCAAAATCGATCTCAACGAAGGGTACCATCAAATCGAGTTGGATGAGGAATCTCGTTTCATAACAACATTCAACACACACTGTGGAGTCTACAGGTACAAAAGATTGAATTTTGGTGTCAACACAGCAACAGAAGAGTTCCAGGACATAATAAGACAAACACTTAACAACATCAAAAATGTTCTGAATGCGAGTGATGACATATTCATTTATGGAAAAACTCAAGCTGAACATGATTATGCACTTCAAGAGGTATTTCAACGACTGCGTACGAACAACTTGACCGTGAACGAAAAAAAATGTGTTTTTAGTCAACCACAGCTAAAGTTCTTCGGTTTTGTTTTTTCAAAAGACGTCATCCAACCAGATCCGGACAAAGTAGCAGTTTTCGAAAAACTTGAAACACCCAACAACGTTTCAGAAGTTCGCAGCATCCTCGGTATGTTAAATTTTGCTTTACCTTTTCTTCCTGAACTAGCAACACATACCCAACCACTAAGAGAACTAATCTTAAAAAACACGGAGTTCGTTTGGAAGAAAAAGCACGAGGAAGCATTAACGTATCTGAAGAAGCTAATGGGAGATGCTTCAAAACTTGCCTACTACGATGTCAACAAGCCAACACACTTACATGTCGATGTGGGTCCCGAAGGTTTATCTGGAATTTTGTCACAGTATCCCAACAAAAGATACGAGATTGTTGCATACGCAAGCCATGCACTCACTCCAGTCGAAAAGCGGTACAGCCAAATAGAAAAAGAGATGTTAGCAGCAACATGGGCAATAGAACATTTTATATGGAACAAATTTGTATGGAACAAAGTTCACACTCCATACAGATCACATGCCTTTAGTAAGCATTTTTAAAAACCCGCTATCTAAACCAACAAGCAGGATCGAACGTTTACTACTCAAAACATAAGAGTTTAGTTTCAACATTCAACATCAAAAAGGCAATTCAAACCCTGCAGACTATTTTTCCAGACATCCAAACAACAACAATAGCAAAAGTTACAACAAAAACAACATAATTGAACAATACGTAAATTTCATTTTGCATAATTCATTACCAAAAGCAATTTCAATTCAAGCAATTCAACAAGAAACAGAACAAGATCCAACCCTACAACTACTCAAAGCTATTTCAACAAACAATAACACAACATGGAACTGCAGAGATATTTCACGATACAAAGGTGTGCGACAAGAACTTTGTATAGCAGAAGGATGTATACTTAAAGGTGCACAAATACTCTTACCCCAGAAGCTAGTCAAAACTGCAATCGCTTTAGCACATAAGTCACACATGGGAATAGTGAAAACTAAACAACTGCTAAGGACGAAAATTTGGTTTCCCGATCTGGACAAAAAAGTCGAAGAAACTATCTCTCAGTGCCACATTTGCCAAGTGGTTACTGATCAGCACAACCGTGAGCCAATTGCAATAGTTGAACCAGCATCAACACCATTTGAGAAAGTGTCTATAGACTTCGCTGGACCACTTTCGAATGGGAAGTACCTACTTATTTTGGTCGACGAGTACACGAAATATCCATTTGTCGAAGTAATCAACTCTACGAAATTTGTAGATGTGAAAAAAGTCTTGACAAAAATATTTGCAACTTTCGGTACTCCGTTGAACTTGAAGTCGGACAATGGACCTCCATTCAGCAGCCATGATTTCAAGGAATTCATGGAATCACAAAACACTAAACATCACAAGTCAACCCCTTATTGGCCAGAGGCAAATGGAGCAGCAGAACGGATGGTTAAAACGATAAAAAAGTCGCTTATATCATCTGAGTTGGAACATTCGAACTGTTTATCGCAACTGGACATATTCTTAATGGACTACAGGTCAACGCCACAAGCAACAACAGAAATTTTGCCGTTTGAATTGATGTTCAACAGGAAGATGAATAATTTCCTTCCAACACTACAAAAAAACACAACAAAAGTTAACAACAATGAACAGAAAAATAAACTGAAATATAAACAATATGCAGATACACGAAGACACACGAAACCATCTAGATTCAACATCGGAGACCAGGTCCTTTGCAAGCAGAAACGAATGAACAAATTAACTCCGCCATTCAATCCTGAGCCGATGAAAATCATCAAGATGCCGAACAGCTGATTTTTTTTTTTATCATTGTTGACAAATTGATTGAAAACAAAAGCGGGAATTTTAAAGATTTGTGCGCGAAAATTGTGAAAATTGTTGGTTTTGCTAATTAAAATAAATTTTTAAGCCACGGAAATCACAAATTTCACACAAAAAAGAATACCGCATTTAAAAATTATTTCCAAATTGTTTTCTGCAAGATCTTGAGTTTGACAGTTTGAAAAAAGCGCGATACATATTTCAATCTGTCTTCGGCATAGTGTGAGCTGTCATATTTTTTGACAAGATGGTAAAACTCCCTATACCAATTTCAATGTCAACACCAGCTGATTTTGGCATTGACACCAACACAGAAGACAGGGAAGTTGATGAGGAAATTTTCACCACACCTCCGATTTCACCTCAGCAGATACAACAACCCTTACACCAAGAACAAAAGCGGACTACAAGATCTCAGATGCCGCGACGCTTTAAAGATTACATGTTAGAATAATTTTTGTGTAATCAATAATGTAAATATTTGTTTTTTAAGTTTTTATTTAGTTTTAATATTAAGTAAGGGAGGAATGTAGTGTTTAAGTTATTTGGCATCATTTATATACTATATCCAATGGTATAATAATTGGTATACTTGGTTTCGTTTATACTTTAAACGTTACAGTTTAAATAAAGTGTTGAAGCAATTTAGACGTGTTTTCTTGGCTAGTTTTTTAAAGTGAAATTATTGTAACAAACAATATTAATTAACGAACAACAACAGTACACCAGCTGTCGTAGTTATCACGACCTTTAAGGCGTTTAATTGCCGGGAAATTACCTGCCATTTTGTGACTATCCGACTCGCAAAAAAGCAATTTAAACTTTGTAAACACGTAAAACTTCTTTTTAATTTTATTATTTTGCGCTCTCTGGGCCCATAACCTGTTGGATGCCGCAGATTATTTCGGAAAAACTTTTAAGAAATATAAAAACACGTTGTATCCTTTTTAAAGTTCAAAGAAGAAGCAGATATGTCTATTAAGAATGACACGCAATGCTGAAAACTAAATATACAAATATAAACTTTCTCTTTAATACATTTAATACAGAAATGATGCCAAAACAACACCATGGACAAATATTTTAATCAAAAAAATGTGTTTATTACTTTTTTGGTTTATTTAAAAAAAAAAAAAAACAGTTTCTTTTTTGGGCGGAACTTGATGCTGGGGTATCTTCATCTTCGTCTTCATCTACTTCAGCCTCAACAAAATCATCCTGACTACGTATCTGTGTATGATTACGCAAGATACAACATGCAATCACAATTTTGTTTGCCATCATCGGCTCAGACACATTTAAACACTTCAAACGTCGGAATCGTCTTTTGAGGAAACCGAATGTCCGTTCAGTTGTCACCCTGGCACTGCTTAGCCGTGTATCAAAATGATTGTGGCTTTATAGCAAGTGCCCGTTGTCACGGAATTGAGGAACTAGTTTTTTACTTAAGGGATATGCTGTGTCACCAACAAGGTTATATTCTCCGGGTAATTAAGTCGCTTAGTTGGGCCGATATTGGGCTGTTTCTATACACTGGCATCATGAAGTCGACCCGAAACTCCTACGCACATATCCGTGAAAATAGCCCTATGATAACAAACTCCTATAAAACTAAATAACCCTATTATACCAATAATATATAATTTGCAAACCAATATATACCTTGTAATATCACAGAGTGTGTATTTTTCCTATTGTAGTAGTCAATTGTATTTCTAACCGGCTGCTTGATCTGAATGTGGCACCCATCTATAGCACCAACTATTCCTGGAATATACCCTGCAGATTTTACTCGGAATGCCAGAAATTGGAAAATGCTTATATGTATGTATAGTAATATATTTCATAGTCTTTTCCATACTTCAGAAATATTTCTGTATTGGCACAAAATGCGTTGTGTGCTGAACTACACGCGAAATTAAATCTGCCTCCCGCAGACCGAAAACTCACCTGTTTAATTAGGGTGAACAGAAGCTTTCCAGTCCGCTGTTCGTTGTTTGTTTCCCACTTTTTCCATAAGATCCTTATATTGAATGTGTTCAAAGAAATCTTACCGCAAAACTACTTCGACTCATTCAAAAATGTTTCTGAAAATCTTCAAAACTATATCCAGGAATGGTTTCTTCAAAATAATTTGTGTTTCGCGTTGGTGCTTCGTCATTTAGAAGCTCTGGAAACATCCACGCTAAAGAAGAAGAACAAAACTAAGTAAAATTTTTGGAACGAAATACAAAACAGAAACGGCCCCTGCTTTAGGTATGTATTTGTCATAAACTTATATATAGGAAACGTGGATTTCTTAACATAGTTTTTGGTTACAGACATAAAATAACAAGAAAAAATTGTCCCCAATTGCTGAAACTTTTCAAGTAATGTAGAAAAAGATGAATGAATAATTTGCATAAGATTCAAAAAAAGGGTAGAGTAGAGGGTCAAGAAAAGGAAAAAATAAACTGTAAAACAATTTACTTAAAATCCACGAAAGTACATACTAGCATCGTATTTGCCAATTGTCATTTATTATATTTTACAGAGAGCACAATTTTTATGACAAGGGTAACAATTAAAATTTCTGTGAGTACCACTTTGAAAATAATCTCTAAATAAATACCACTCGACAGATGAGATTATGAATATGATGTAAACATATAATCAAATTTATTAAAAGCATTTCAAATAAAACCATGTAAGCAGTAAAAAAGAAGAAGTCTATAACAGCAAAAGGCACTCTCGCTAATTGTATAAAAACCCTACCAACGCTTGATAAGATACTAACAAGCTGTGTTAAATGGAAATCAGGAGTTGCATCTTTTCTTATAATGAAAATAGCTTCAAATGAAGATAAGATAAGTTGACAAAAGGTGGGTAAGAGCTCATAGTAAGTAAATTTTCCTCGTAGAATCAGGATGACTAGATTTTGTTTTTGGACTTTGTTTCTACTGCTTCTTTTAGCGGAGAATTCTTTAGGGCTTTCTGGTTTTGTAAGGATTGTCAATGGAGAGATAGCAACTGTGGGAGAATTTCCATATCAGGTACACCTTTTCACAAGCAAAATTATAGTAAAGTTAAATAATTGTTTGGTTAGTTGTCTCTACGTCGCAATAGCAAACACATTTGTGGAGCATCGGTTCTAAATAATCAATGGGCTATAAGTGCAGCTCATTGTGTTGAGGGCAATGCAAAATATTATTCCATTCGAGCCGGCACTCAAAAAAGATCTTCAGGGGGAATGGTAATGAATGTAAAAGAAATACTTATGCATCCCTTGTACAATCCGGAAACAATGAACTATGATGTGTCGCTTCTGCGAATGCAAAATTCTTTGCGTGGTGACTTCATTTCGCCTATAGTACTACCAGGAGTTAAACAACCTGTTCCCTTGGATGTCGCAGCTGTGGTTTCGGGATGGGGACACACTAGTGACGCAGATGAAACACTTCCAGAGGATCTTAAATATGCGCAGGTTTATACTATTGAACAAAAAGAGTGTGGGCAAATGCTTCGAGATTACGGAGTAATTACAGATGCGTAAGTTTTATTTTGTTTGATTAGATTTCAATTTTAAAATTTTATTTATCCAGTATGTTTTGTGCATCTGAGAGACTAGTTGATGCCTGCCAAGGGGACAGTGGAGGACCTTTGAATCTAGATGGTGTGCTGATTGGAATTGTTTCCTGGGGTATTGGTTGTGCTGATCCTGATTTTCCAGGAATATATACCAGGCTAGCATATCCACCTATACGAAATTGGATAAAAGTAACGACTAAATTGTAGTAGGAACAAAGAACATACATATACTCAAAAAAGCCATACGTAGTGTTGGTCGTCGAAAAAACTAATAAGTAAAGCTAACTAATCATGTGTACTGCCTCATCAGTTGACTTACGTTGTTGGGGTTTAAGTTTAGTGTCCTTCCTAGCCTTTTTGTTAGATACGTTCAAAATGGCACGAATAAAATATAAAAAGAAGTTAATAAGGTTGTTTGGTATTAGGTTTTAAGTAGTTTGATAGTTTGAGGTAGTTTTAAGTTTTATAATTATATGAAATAACTAGATACATATGTACTATATAGGTATTGTTTTCTAATTTTTCTTGATAAAGAAACCAATTCTATAATTTGCAAAGTACTTAGAATAGTATGAGAGTTCTCTTATTTTTCTTAATAATGTAGAAGCTTATATCTACCAAGAGGTCTCTGAAATTCCTTCGAAGAGTGTATGCTGAAGACCTGGCAGATCAGGGCCAAATCGTCGCATCCGTTTACAAAACGGTAATCGTACGTTTTTACAAATTACAATAGCCCTGTTCCTTTTAAGCCGCGTATCGACTCTGCGCGGCTGCCGCGCGAGCCATTTTCGACCGCGGCAAATCGAAAGTTTGGCTCGCGAGCCAATTTTTGAGAATTTTGTGATACAGCGCGGCTGCCGCGTGAGGCACATGATCCAATGCTTGCGAGGCAAAATTATTTATTATTTTTGTGTTATTTTACTTTGCTTTGGGAACCAAACGAACACAGAATATCAATTTATAAACTGATATTAACCAGAACAGGTAGGCGGCCAAGAAGAAAAGCCGCATGAAAAACTTGACATAATGGCACATCAGTTAAAGTTTGTTGCATGCTCCGAATTCTCATGGAAGAACTATCAACATTGGCAACAGGCTTCGAGGTAGATGATGGTCAGCTACGATACCAATTGTATATTTGGTTGGAAAGAGAAGTGTTATACCTTCTATGGGATACACTATCCAGTTATATATTGAGATCACTGGATACACTATCCAGTTACATATATATATTGAGGTCAGTGGGTCATACGAACTTGTTTGAATTTTTTGTCAGTTTGCCGGTTATTTTATTCGATAAAACTTCAAAATAAACAAAATAATTGTGAAAACTTAATTTGTTGTGAATATAATACGCAAACAATATAAAATTAGTAATATAAAACTAACTCAATAAACAAATAGGTACTGACTTTTGTGCTTCGTAATCAAGACTAGCA
Source organism: Baccha elongata (assembly GCA_951217065.1). Classification (NCBI taxonomy): domain Eukaryota; kingdom Metazoa; phylum Arthropoda; class Insecta; order Diptera; family Syrphidae; genus Baccha; species Baccha elongata. The sequence goes on from OX578273.1 coordinate 5,149,017, forward strand.
TCGTCCGAAATCTGTTTTAGTGAATGAAGACGAACGTCCGAGGTAGTCGTCGGCCGTTGTTTCGATTTCAATTTTTTATATAACTTTCATGTCTATCGCATAATTGTTATCAGAACCTCCATTTCCACCCAAATATTCTTCTTTCTTTCGTGAAATATTCCAAGTCAAATAAATTAGATGCTAGCTCCGGGAACGTGTAGGAAACCACCCTAACACCTCGACAGAACATACCTATGCAAGTAACAATAACGCCTAATAAGCCACTATAACAAACCGTACCAACTCGCAAATTTTCAACTTTACTGAAAATGCAAATTAATATATTTTCATAAATACAGCTGAAAATAATAAAGTACTAGAAAATCGAATGCAGTGGAATGTGTCATAGACACAAACCACCACTTTCGGAATTCTACGACACAAAATTAATTATAGCAAATATAAACCAACTACACCTATTGAGCGATAGGAGAAGATGATCAGGAAAAATATTTCTACAAGAAATATAAAGCGCGCAAAATTAACCCGACCAAAGAGAACTCACCCATACACACACACCAAAATGTATCTCGCAAGAGAAAAGCAACCATATGACTTAAACGCAAAATGGAGGTATGTAAGTGAACACAAATAGAGTGGAAGTTGAAATGGTAAGCACTGGGATGAGCAATTGCCCAAACACATCAATCAGCCAAAGATTGAGCGCAAAAGAATTTTTATTGTTGTTGCTAAATAAGAAAAGTACTGACTCAGAAAATCTAATATAGAAGTAGTTATCGAATAAATATAGTAAGAAAATCCAGTTGGAAAAGTTTAATTATAATAGTATCGATAAAAAGGTAATCTTGCATCGCAGGTAAATAACTAATTAGTCAATCAAATTACGTAGTTAGAACCAACTAGACTCGTAGAAAACGTTTGAAAAGTACAGTAGTCTCTAAATTGCATAGACAAGTCAATCAGTAAGATGAAATTTTCAATTTATTGATGAAGAATATTTTCATTTGTAACAATAGAATACGTTGAACAGTAGATAACTTCAGTCTATTAGCGCCTGTAGAAGAAGTAAAATTGAGTAGTAAAATAAAAGAGAGAAAAAGAGGTAACACTTAGCTAAAAATTTCAGAAAAATTTGTCTTCAGTCAAGCCATTAGATAAGTAGAATCAGCCCAGTCCAAAATACCGATCGTGACGACTAAAATAGCGATAAACTAATTAGAAATAGAAATAAAGAAGCGAAAAAGTAGACGTGAGTGCAAAATGTAATTGGAAAATAAATTCTTACCTAAATACCTGTAAAGAAAAAGAAGAAGAAAATACCTGAAAAGAAAAAAATAAAAACACCTGAAAAGAAAGATCTAGTAAAATATTGTTGAAAATAAATGAAAGTCCGATCTGCACTCGAAACACTACGTTCAGTCAACCTGCAAAGAAAATGAAAATAAAAATAATATGCATGAGTCTAATAAAATATCGAGCATAAAAATTGCTCAAAGACAATAAGCATACAAAAGAAAAGTGAAATTAATACTTACCTGCAGTGACATGTATATAACATATAAATATCACGCACTTAACAAACAAATAAAAATAGAGCTTAAACTAATAACGAAAAATAGCTCAAAAGGGTAAAATCATCAATCACTCTGAACCACACATAGTATGCACTCAACCTTAAGTCATGCCATATGAATGTACGAGCAACAATCTCAATTAAGAGAAATATTCATACAGTCACATACATGACAGCCACAGTAACCTACAAACGTATTAGAAGTAATTTTTTTTAAGTGAATAATTTTTGCGCACCGAGGCGTAGAGTTAATAAATTTTTAAACGCGATTTCTTTTTGTTTAAGCGGTCAAAAAAGTAAGTTTAACTTACCAAAAATATAAAGAAATTCGATTAAGTAATAAGCGCGGAAGATATCAAATAAAAAGAAATATCGGAGGTAAAGGAAAATTAAGCTGTACAAGCAGACATATCTACATGAATAAGTGAGTAAAATTTTTTTGTTGCAAATTAAAAATTCTGTGATGTGCACAATAAAACATAAAAAAAGATAAAGTAAATTAAAAGAAAATCCTCCACCATCAATAGGCTGTTGGATAAAATCCAAAATTTTCGAGAGACTATAGTGAAAACTTAGTCCAAAACCACGTATAAAAATTTTTTTATATACACTTGTCGAAAGCGTAGCGACGCAGTAGGATAAAATCACAGACGAAAAAAGGTGTCTTGTCCAAAGTGTCGCTAGGAAAAATCCAGGACATTGAAAAGACGATTCCAACGTTAAGCTACGGAAAAATATTCAGGTAAATTAATGATAATTTCAATAATTAAAAGTAAAGCGGCAAATCAAAAAGGTTTGATAACCTCAAACGCTTACAATTTCAACAAGCGAGAGGATAAAAAAATACAGTATGTCGTGAAGGCAACTGTACCACAAAAAAAAAGAAACGCTAAGTTCGGTAAATTAAACGTTTAATAGTTAGTCACAAAACTGTTTTTTTTTTTGTAGCAGTAAAATAAATTTTTTTTATATAGCAGTAAAATAGATTCGTATAGCAGTAGAGTAAATTTTTCTGATTGCAGTAATTCATAAAAAAGCTTACAGATTTTGTTCTTACAAATAGATAGTTTTTATATAGATATTTATTTGGCAACAATTAATAACTTTTTCTTTAACGCAACATTTAGGCAGATTGGCAAAACATACCACAGCACCATTCCACCAGCGCTCCGGCACGAGTCGAACCAAACGTACAACAAGACGATTCAACCACGCCACCAAAGCGCTAAGGAAGTGCTATTTAAATCTCCCAATCTGCCTGAGATTTTTTTTGTGGATACCCAGGACCTAAATCTTTTTAAAAGCGAAGCACCAAGAAGTACCTCTGTACCGGACAACAAACAGAGAGGGGAAAACAGGAGGACAAAAAGAAAAAATTATTAAATTACAAAAAGGGATGTACCTAGCTCAAACTACAACCTAAAGCTACGAATTTAATTATTAAATCTACTCTGAAAGCAAAATCAATAATTCTACGAATCTAATACACCAAAGTAAAAGGATCCAGGCTGGTATACGAGCTATGACCAGCCACACATAACAAAAATTATCATCGAGGGATTTACATTAATAAAACATTCAACATTGCACTGGACAAAACGACACAAGGATCCCAAAGGATTTTGGCAGATGCGGCTAACGCCATAAATCTCTTTGAAGGAATTTGTACATCAAGTTGCAGATATAACAGCACAATTGCAATAGCGGAACATCAAGCGATCATCAAAATGAACGGGAACAGAAAATCAGTATGCAGATATTTTGTGATAAGTAGCTGAGAATAAGGTATTGTGTCTCTACCGTAAATTTTATATATATATACCTATATTATTTTCTAATATGATATTTACGCCTGAAAATAAGTCCCTATAAGTTCAATCTAAAAAGTGCACTAATAAAAAGAAATACTGTCATACTTTTCTATTTATAAAATTTTCGTTCGATAAAACTTATCAGACCAGAAAAATGGTTTAATGAAGGTGTGCTTAAAAATTATTCCCAGTTACACACATATTTCATGTAGAATAACCTATAAGAATCAATCAGTAAAATTGCCTTCGCTCTGATACTTATGTCTGTATAACAGTTTGAAAATTTCGTTTATAAAAATAATTTCCAATTTAATTTGGCTCAGTCAATATATTGTTTTTATTCGTGAAGTGGAAAATAAATTCCACTAAGATAATTAGCTGAAATTGTAACAAGAAAAAAGGAAAATCTAAACCATCTTTCCTAAAAGTATACAACAAAACAAAAAAAAATTATACCTATTCTGATTCAAATCAAAATCAGACAAAAGAAAGTTACTCTTTTGTAAAGAATTTTTAAGTGAATTATAGAATTTGCTGTGACATAATATCTATGACTACGATTCGAACTCACTTCGTTAGTGAAATTTCGATCGCAGTCGAACTGAAGTACGGGCGGGCTGAAAAGAAAAGATAAAAACCATACGAAAAGAAAAGTTAAGAAAATTTTATACTTGAAATAAATAATTAAATTTAATTACATACCTTTCGTGTTCGCAGTCGAGAAAATTCGGTTGAGTTTATTGTGTCGGAATCGGATGTACCTACATATAAAGCATAAGTGTTTCAAATTAAATGTGAAATCGGCCATCAGCCAGATACAATTGTGAGTTTTGGTGAATTTAGTGCGAGTGGGAATAGAGGTCTTATGACATAACATTTTTTTTTGTTGCCTATGAAGACTCAGATTAAATTCACACACATTTGAGTTCAAGTTGCTGCAAATCGAACAGCATAGTAAAGATAATTTTTTTTTTATTATTGAAAGTGACTTCGATTCATAACTTTAATTGTATCTTTGTGAGAAACAAAGAAGAGAAAGACATCGAAATCAATTTTTACCTTTTATGAATTTGAACACTTTAGTTTTCGTAGATAGTACATCGTGAGTGTGTATAAGTCGTCGTCGTGTTAAATCCAGTATATTTCGGTGATTAAGTTATCGAGTTACACTTTTATTCACCAAAGTATACGAAATCTTTCGGGTTACCTAAAAGTTAAAAATTTACTTACATTAGTAACAACATCCACAGTTTGAAATTTACCATACCTGAAAACAAAATCTGATAAGAAAAAAATTTGAAAAAACTTTTTTTTTGAATCTTATTTAAAGTCCGACCTGTTAGGATACTCCGTTGAATAGGGTGCACTCTCTTCGTCGCCGTACCTACCTTGATCTGTTATACTTATGATTTAATGTCTTATTAACTAAAAATATATAAATTTTAATGATTATAATAACTTTTACATCCCACATAGCAGGACATAAATTATATATCATTTTTAAAACTTTTTATTTTTTTTGAACATATTTTCATATATTTACGAAAATTTTATAACAAATTTATTTGAATCAGCGAGTACCTATTTGTGTGGAAAGCTATATTTTTTTTTTGAATTTTTCTTGGATTTTGGGTGGGGAATTCATTCTTTGGAGACGTCCTACGTAACAATCTATTTCGTGTTTTGATATCCTTACGAAGGAACAATTTTTCTCTCGTTTATTGTAAAAATTTTTTTTTGCGTTTGAAAAATTCGAAGTTTTCACGTTTAATTGTAGTTCAGAGTACGTAATCATTACAAATAAATGCAAGTAGTCGAGTACATAACCAAAAACGTTGGCGGTCAGTTGAGATAATTAGTTAACTATCGTATCAGATACAACGATAAGTCGCGTAGAGGAATCTGAGACAACGTGAATGATTGGTTAACGCGGTGTTGTAGTGTCGCGAAGGATTTATTTTTTTTGTTGTCGATTTTACTTTTGACTCGGCGAAAATAAATTGTTTATACGCAAACTTTATTTTTTTTTTGAGATTTCCGAATTTTTGTTCGTTATCAATTGCTAATATAATTTTCAGTCATAAATTTTTTTTTACTACATATTTACTTAAGAATTCTAGTAACATACAGATAGTTTCAAGTAAAAATAAAGTATTGAAAAATATAAATTGTGTAATAGTGCAGTTCAGAGAGTCATATAAGAACATAGTAAAGATAATTATAGAGTATACTAGAGTTCAAGTGATTTTGAGTTTATATTAAGAAGGTTAAGTTTAAAGATATAAAAAGATGTTAGAATTAAGTTTGAAGAAATAAATTTTGTAAATGAGGATTTAACTGATTTAAAGTTTTATGATTCTTGTTTCGATTTAATTTGTTGAATGAATTTTTGGGAAGTTTATTTCAACACTTTACAGTTCTTAGTCAAGATGATGTGGTGAATAACCTAGGTCAAGGGTCGTGATCGGAATCCAAGTCATCATGGGGTGATCCATTTTTACTTCTACAATTACAATCACATCTTCAGCAACAACAATGGTTAGATAAAAGGGAGTTTTAACTACTCCCAACACAAAGCGGGAGTTTCTGTTAATAAAATAGTGCACTCAGAAACATCGGGTGAATGGCTGCAGTTACTAGTGATACTAGTAATGGTAGTAGCATTCACTACTGGTCGGGTTAAAATAGCACAAGAGGAAAATACACCATCCACATTCCTCACGTTCATGAATCTTTTCATTTTAGAATCGGGGCCAGAAAAGATCAGAACTTTAAAAAACAAATAGTCCCATCCGATAGTAACATCATTTTCGGAAATATGAATGAAGTCTTTTGATGAGGTAGTTTAGTGAAGTTTAGGCTATCTGTGAGCTTTCTTTCTTCCAAGTTGAACTATTCAATTGTTCATCCCCGGGCCCTCTTGCTCATTAGCTTAGCCCTACCAAAACAAAATTTGAGTCAGTCGTCAACTTGACTCTTTCAGGTCGAACAATATGTAACCCGACTACACACCTGCTGTCTACCCGCTTCCTTGAACCGATGAGCTGAGCCAAGGCGACGTAGAGACCTGAAGCAGTGGTAATGTGTTAGTCACCCTTTCTGTCCGGGCTTGGACGTGCCTATGGTGACGTAGGTACTAAAAGTTGACGTGGGCAGAGAGGTTATAGAGGATCCTTGGTTGAATTGTATCTCGGGTGACGTGATACTTTAATTTTTCTTTTATCGAGCCTACATTGGAAATTCTAGGTCCAGGGAAGTGAAATCTCTCCATTACTATCGTGTAGAAAAAGAAAACATTAAATAGTGAACGAGCTTGAGATAAAATGAACCTAGATGGTGTTAAAATAAGACATATTCAATCGATGATATTCAAATTTCAATCGATGATCGACAGTCATAGTAAACTCAATCTGTTATAAGCCAGCAGATCCTAGGTGAAATAAACTGACGTATACAACATCGAAATATGTCAGGTTCTCTCGATGCGAGGAAGAGGGATTGGAGAAATCTTTTGTTGGTTAGAGACCTCAATCTATCAGATATCTCCGCTCTAAAGTCTTTTTCTCGGATCGATTGAGCTTAACAAAATTTTTGTGATTTTGGATCCTGAACGGATGAGAACGTCGCACTTGAATATGAGTCTTCTAGTGGTGTATAGAATTTACATATGAGTCTCGAGTATAATAATGTAAAGTTATTAAATATCTTTAATACGAGTTCGAGTGGTGGAATCATAAAGAAAACCGAACTCAGATTCCATTTTTGTATTGGTTCGTCTGGCAGTATGATATTTCATAGATTCGTTCCATCTCATTACATCAAAAGATCATGTGTGTTCTCGTTCCTCTTTTAGTTCCATTACATAAATGGCGCTCAACGTGGGGCCACGAAATTTTGCAGGTGCGGAAATTTTCGCAAGGACGAAACCCTGAATCATAGATTTTTCTATGTATTATTTTAAAGTTTCGGTCCCCATTGGCGCGGTGTTTGTGTAAGTAGTTTAGTTCCATTACATAAATGGCGCCCAACGTGGGGCTACGAAATTTCGCAGGTGCGGAAATTTTCGCAAGGACGAAACCCTGAATCAAAGATTTTTCTATGTATTATTTTAAAGTTTCGGTCCCCATTGGCGCGGTGTTTGTGTAAGTAGTTTAGTTCCATTACATAAATGGCGCCCAACGTGGGGCTACGAAATTTCGCAGGTGCGGAAATTTTCGCAAGGACGAAACCCTGAATCATAGATTTTTCTATGTATTATTTTAAAGTTTCGGTCCCCATTGGCGCGGTGTTTGTGTAAGTAGTTTAGTTCCATTACATAAATGGCGCCCAACGTGGGGCTACGAAATTTCGCAGGTGCGGAAATTTTCGCAAGGACGAAACCCTGAATCATAGATTTTTCTATGTATTATTTTAAAGTTTCGGTCCCCATTGGCGCGGTGTTTGTGTAAGTAGTTTAGTTCCATTACATAAATGCTTTGTAGACGTCCGAAATTTGAAATTGAAAAAAAAAAAAAAAAACCAAGCACCAAGAAGTACCTCTGTACCGGACAACAAACAGAGAGGGGAAAATCAGGAGGACAAAAAAAGGAAAAATTATTAAATACTAAAAAGAGGGTTGTACCTAGCTAAAACTACAATTTAAAGCTACGAATTTAATTATGAAATCTACTCTGGAAGCAAAACCAATAATTCTACGAATCTAATACACCAAAGTAAAAGGATCCAGGCTGGTATACGAGCTATGACCAGCCACACATAACAAGAATTAACGTCGAGGGATTTACATTAATAAAACATTCAACATTGCACTGGACAAAACGACACAAGGATCCCAAAGGATTTTGGCTGATGCGGCTAACGCCATAAATCTCTTTGAAGGAATTTGTACATCAAGTTGCAGATATAACAGCACAATTGCAATAGCGGAACATCAAGCGATCATCAAAATGAAAAGGAACAGAAAATCAGTATGCAGATATATTGTGATAAGTAGCTGAGAATAAGGTATTGTGTCTCTACCGTAAATTTTATATATATATACCTATATTATTTTCTAATATGATATTTACGCCTGAAAATAAGTCCCTATAAGTTCAATCTAAAAAGTGCACTAATAAAAAGAAATACTGTCATACCTTTCTATTTATAAAATTTTCGTTCGATAAAACTGATCAGACCAGAAAAATGGTTTAATGAAGGTGTGCTTAAAAATTATTTCCAGTTACACACATATTTCATGTAGAATAACCTATAAGAATCAATCAGTAAAATTGCCTTCGCTCTGGTACTTATGTCTGTATAACAGTTTGAAAATTTCGTGTATAAAAATAATTTCCAATTTAATTTGGCTCAGTCAATATATTGTTTTTATTCGTGAAGTGGAAAATAAATTCCACTAAGATAATTAGCTGAAATTGTAACAAAAAAAAAAAAAAAAGGAAAATCTAAACCATCTTTCCTAAAAGTATACAACAAAACAAAAAAAAAATTATACATATTCTGATTCAAATCAAAATCAGACAAAAGAAAGTTACTCTTTTGTAAAGAATTTTTAAGTGAATTACAGAATTTGCTGTGACATAATATCTATGACTACGATTCGAATTCACTTCGTTAGTGAAATTTCGATCGCAGTCGAACTGAAGTACGGGCGGGCTGAAAAGAAAAGATAAAAATCATATGAAAAGAAAAGTTAAGAAAATTTTATACTTGAGATAAATAATTTAATTTAACTACATACCCTTCGTGTTCGCAGTCGAGAAAATTCGGTCGATGTTATTGTAACATAGTTGGGTGTACCTACCTATAAAGACCTAAGTGTTTCAAATTAAATATTTAACTGGCCTTCAGCTAGATACAATTGTGAATTTTAGTGAAATTAGTGCGAGTGGGAATAGAGGTTTTATGACATAACATTTTTTTTTTGTTGCCTATGAAGACTCAGACTAATTTCACACACATTTGAGTTCAGTTGCTGCAAATCGAACAGCATAGTAAAAATATTTTTTTTATTTGAAAGTGACTTCGATTCATATCTTTAATTGTATCTTTTTTGAAACAAAGAAGGAAAAGACATCGAGATCAATTTCTACCTTTTATGAATTTGAACACTTTAGTTTTTGTGGATAGTACATCGTGAGTGTGTATAAGTCGTCGTCGTGTTAAATCCAGTATATTTCGGTGATTAAGTTATCGAGTTACACTTTTATTCACCAAAGTATACGAATTCTTTCGGGTTACCTAAAAGTTAAAAATTTACTTACCTTAGTGACAACATCCACAGTTCGAAATTTACCATACCTGAAAACAAAATCTGAAGAGAAAAAAATTTGAAAACATTTTTTTTTTTTTTTGAATCTTAATTAAAGTCTGACCTGTTAGGATACTCCGTTGAATAGGGTGCACTCTCTTCGTCGCCGTACCTACCTTGATCTGTTATATTTATAATTTAATGCCTCATTAACTAAACATATATAAATTTTAATGATTTTTATAACTTTTTGTCCCACATAGCAGGATATAAATTATATAACATTCTTAAAACTTTTTTATATTTTTTTTTTACATTTACAAAAACAATATAACAATTTATTTATTTTTTTTTTAATGAGCGAGTACCCATTTGTGTGGAAAGCTACAATTTTGAATTTTTCTTGGATTTTGGGTGGGGTAATTCATACTTTGGAGACGTCCTACGTAACAATTTTGTGCTTAAACATCCTTACGAAGGATCTGTATACCTTTATTTTTGTAAAAAACACATTTTGTAATATCGCGTTTGATAACTTAAGATTTTTGCGTTTTGTTTTGATTCAGAGTAAATAATCTATTCGAGTAATTGTGATTAGTCGGTTATTTGACGAATGCGTTAACAGTCAGTCAAAGTGATTAGAAGAATTATCTTGACGAACATAAAGATAAGTCACCTAAATAAATCTGACGCTACGTAAATGTTCAAAATACGTGTTGGTATAATAACGCGAAAGTTATATTTTTGATTTTGAGTCTTATTTAATTCGGTTAAAGTAAATTGATTGGTTACAAACATCACTCCTTCGTGAGATTTTAAATTTGTTCATTGCCGATTATTAATTTAGTCTTCAGTCGAAAATTTTTTTTTGTCACTACACATTCACTTAAGAATTCTAGTGACGTTCAATTGTTTTCAAGCAAAAGTAATATTTTGAAAAGTATAAATTAAGCAATAGCATAGTTCAGAGAATTATATGAGGTCATAGTAAGATCAATTGTATAGCATTTTAGGATTCAGTCAGTCTTGAGTTTGTACAAAGTATTTTTGTTTGATTTTAAGATATAAAGAATTGTTAGAGATAAGTTTAATAGAAATAAAATTTTGTGAATAAGGATTTAAATGAATCGGAGTTTAATGATTTTTGAACTTGCAGTCGTTAAATAAAATTTTATGAGATGAGTTTTTGGGAAGCATATTTCAACAATTACAGTTCATAGTCCAGATGGAGTGGTGAATAACCTAGGTCAAGGGTCGTGATCGGAATCCAAGTCATCATGGGGTGAGCAGCGTTCGCTTTTACAACAACAACCACATTTTCAACAACAGCGATGAGTAGATAAAAGGGAGTTTAACTACTCCCAACACAAAGTGGGAGTTTCTGTGAATAAAATAGTGCGTTCAGAAACATAGGGTGAATGGCTGCAGTTACTAATGATATTAGTAATGGTAGTAGCATTCACTACTGGTCGGGTTAAATAGCACAAGAGGAAAATACACCATCCACATTCCTCGCGTTCATGAATCTTTTCATTTTAATATCGGGGCCAGAAAAGATCTGAACTTTAAAAGTAAATAGTCCCATCCGATAATAACATCATTTTCGGAATTAAGAATGAAGTCTTTTGATGAGGTAATTTAGTCAAGTTAGGCTATCTGTGAACCTTCTATCTTCCAAGTTTTAACTGTTACATGTTCATCCCCGGGCCCTCTTGCTCATTAGCTTAGCCCTACCAAAATAAAATTTGAGTCAGTCGTCAACTTGACTCTTTCAGGTCGAACAATATGTAACCCGACTACGCACCTGCTGTCTACCCGCTTCCTTGAACCGATGAGCTGAGCCAAGGCGTAGTAGAGACCTGAAGCAGTGGTAATGTGTTAGTCACCCTTTCTGTCCGGGCTTGGACGTGCCTATGTGTGACATAGGTACTATAAGTCGACGTGGACAGATAGGTTATAGAGGATCCATAGGTGATTTGTATCTCAGGTGTTGAGATGTTTTTGAGTTTTCTTTTTCCTTTTTTTTTTGAACCTACTTTAGAGTTCTAGGTCGAGGGAAGTGAAATCTCCCCGTTTATATCTTTCATAAGGGGAAAACCTTAGACAACCAACAAATTGAGATTAAATAAACTTAGATGGAGATAAAATAAGACTTAATCTATCGAATAGTGATCAAAAATCAATCGTAGATTGATTGTCGCAACAACTCCAATCTGTAGCAATCAGCAGATCCTAGGTGATATAAACCGACGTATACAACACCGAAATATGTCTGGTTCTCCCGATGCGAGGAAAACGGAATAGAGAAATCTTTTGTTGGTTAGGGACCACAAGCTATCAGATACTTCTATTCTAGACCTTTTCTCGGATCGATTGAACTTAGAAATTTTTTTGTGATTTTGGATCCTGAACGAATGGGATCGATTCGCATGACTCTTGGTGAATGGGAGTTCTGTTTTAGTGATGTATGGAATTCATGTGAGAGTAGAAACTTGATATGGCAAAGTAATTAAAGGTCTTCGGTATAAGTGCGTTGTCGAATCCATAATTCAAACTTATAACATCGTTTTTTGCAGTCTCGGTTTGTCTTGTAGTATAACACGACATAACCACATTCCATCTCACATCATCATACAGTCATGTGAACTCGTGTTCTGCTTCTTCTTCCATTACATAAATGGCGCCCAACGTGGGGCTACGAAATTTCGCAGGTGCGGAAATTTTCGCAAGGACGAAACCCTGAATCATAGATTTTTCTATGTATTATTTTAAAGTTTCGGTCCCCATTGGCGCGGTGTTTGTGTAAGTAGTTTAGTTCCATTACATAAATGGCGCCCAACGTGGGGCTACGAAATTTCGCAGGTGCGGAAATTTTCGCAAGGACGAAACCCTGAATCATAGATTTTTCTATGTATTATTTTAAAGTTTCGGTCCCCATTGGCGCGGTGTTTGTGTAAGTAGTTTAGTTCCATTACAAACGGTGGAACTTCACCATAATAGTTTCGAGTTGTAATTTTACTATTGTTGTAATGTACCTCCTTAAAATAATTTTTTTCAATTAAACACGCCTAATCAAATTTAATCAACTCCAACCTCAATATAGTTTTTGTAAGAATAATATAATTCAATTAAAAAAAAATTCGATTTTTTTAAGGTTTAAAGTTAAAGAACAATTAAAACGTGACACTCCCATAAATATAAAGTTTAAAAAACAATAAAACACCTTAATATGAGTTCACAAATACAATTTCTTAATTTATTTATTTAAAAAATTATTTATTTAGATGCATTTCGACAAATTGTTTGTGATCATCAGCAAAACGAATAAAAACAAAAGAAAAATACAAACAACGGGTAGGTAAAATCACGACAAACAGATGACTGAAAACTGTGTAGGTACAGATGTTGTAGAGTACCTCCTTAATAAAAAAAGTTTGAAGAGATCAGTTGCAATGTTTCCGTTGTCGAGGCTGATATTGTCTACATCTCGCTGGATAAAGTACGTCTTATAAGCGTCTAGTCAATAGGGGTCGATAACTTGTTTCAACAGATTTATGTTGTTTATTGAAACATCATGTTCTATTGAACAATCACTTTGATGTTTCAATAAACAACATAAAACTGTTGAAACAAGTAAATGACCCCAATCGACTAGACGCTTATGAGACGTACTTTATCCAAAGAGCAGTAGGCCGGTCAAGCATGCCAGCATTGACCCCGACGGCAAGAAAGGATTTTTTTTTTTTTTTTTTACACTATCAGATCTATTTTCAAATGAAGCTTAAAGCAAGCATCAACATATGAAAGAAAGATTTGCCAACACATATAATGTGTCCCACTGGCTCATCACTTAGTGCAGGTGTTAGTTGTTAGTAAGCACAATGGCACAAAAACAAAAACACATGCACATAAATACAACATAAATACATTATTACAATACAACACAGAAACAATTATGATCGTGGAGCACTGGTTCTAAAGAGAGTTTTTAAAATATTTTTATTTAAATTAAAGTCTATAAGGCTCTCATTCAAGTTATAAAACTTACTCATCCGTGTGAGAGGCTCATGCATGCCATAATTAGTTCTGTGGAGTTCAATATGCAAAAGTTCAGATCTTCGTAGGTGGTAAGACCCTCCGCGGTAGTTTAAGCCAATAGAAGCTAACAGGTCCGAAGCATCAATTTGTCCGCTGATAAGTTGATGAAGAAAAATTAAATCATTATTTACCCTTCGTTGGTGTAAAGATTGAATCTGCAAAAACTGTATCCGATGTTCATAAGGTGGCAAATTATAAGGATCGGCCCAAGGAAGGCCTTTAAGAGCAAAGCGAATAAACTTATGCTGCACTGATTCAATACGGTTCTTATGGATTTCATAAAAAGGAGTCCAAACTTGTGAGGCATATTCAAGATGAGGCCTTACGTAGCAGTTGTACAATGAGAGAGTGACGTACGGATCGTTAAATTCTTTTTCCCACCGTTTTATGAATCCAAGCATAGAGTTCGCTTTATTTACAATAAAATTAATATGTTCAGAAAATTCTAGATTAGCACTAAAATTTACACCTAAGTCTTTGAAACTAACCACGCGACAGATTTTATTTTGAGATATACAATATTCAAAGAAACTTGAAGATCTTTTCTTTGAGAAGGTCATTGTTTGGAATTTTTTAGGGTTAAGAGTTAACCCGTTTTTATAACACCATTCACTGAGTCATTAGGAGATTTGATTGTTTTAAAAATTTTCATATCATCTGCAAATATGAGAATCTCACTAATGCGTATACAAGATGAAACGTCATTTATAGCAAGAATGAATAAGAATGGGCCCAAATGACTTCCCTGGGGTATGCCTGAATGGGCAAAGAAAGTATTTGAAAGGGAGTTTCTAAATTTGACCTGGTAAGATCTATTTTCAAGGTACGATTTGATCCACGAAATAAAAAGAGTAGGGAAACCGTACGCTTGGAGTTTAAAAACAATAATGTCATGGCTGAGTTGGTCAAATGCTTTAGAAAAATCTGTGTATATGCAATCAACTTCATTACCTTTTTCTAATGCATTTGAATAATTATGCAAGAAGGTAAGAAGGTTTGTAACAGTAGACCTTTTCTGCACAAAGCCATGTTGCTGTTTACAAATAATGTTTTTACCAAAAAATGAAAGGCTTTCACATACAACCTGTTCAAAAAGCTTCGGAACACATGACAATTTAGAAATGGGTCTATAGTTATTAATGTCAAATTTATCACCCTTTTTAAAAACAGGAGTGAGAAATGATTTCTTCCAGAAGGACGGAAATTTTCCAGCTTTTAGAGAAAGCTCAAACAAAAATTGCAAGGGTTGCACTAATACATCACTACATTTTTTCAGAACAATTGGGGGTAAACCGTCAGGGCCATAAGAGTAATCGTCATTTAAGGATGACAAAAAATGCAAAACTCTATCTTGTTTCACAGGAATATTGTTAAAATTAACTTGCGGGCGTAGCTGTTCACGTCTTTAAAAAAATCTATATCAACACTTCTATGAGTATCATCAAATGAGTTACGAAAATTATTTGCAAACGCGTTGCAAATATCACTGGGATTTTGTACGGAAGTGTTCTCATATAAAAAACTTGCTGGGAAGCCATCCGAATTTTTTTTTCGAGTTAACAAAATGCCAAAAACTTTTAGGGTCCTGTTTTAAAGAAGCCCCCATTTCGTTAACGTAATTGGTGTACAACAATTTTGAAAGATTTTTAAATTCTTCAAATAAGGCAATATATTGTTCGAAAATTGTTGGAGAGAGGGTTTTTATATAAGCTTTCCATACTTTATTTCTCTTGATTCGAAGAGAATCCGCAAAACAACTTGTACGAAAAATTCCTATGTTTCACTGATTGTGACAAGGTGCTCACTCGTCGTCAACTGATGAGTGCAAAGTGAGCATCCACACGAAACGCCATTTTTTCATGGACTAAAGGCCATAAAAAGCTAATTTGAATCAATAATTCAACAAGTCCACTAAATTGAATGCTAAGTCTTCTACTTAGTTGAAATTATTTTTATTTATTATTCTATATTTATTAATTTTTTCAATGTAGGTATATAGAATTTGTATTATAACAAAAACATTTTATATATAACTCAAACCAGGCCACGGGTAAAAACACTTCCAGCTTAATGATTGCAATCGTAATCTTGTTGTATATGGTTCACTTTAGCTTTTTGTCAAAAAAGTTATGTAAGTTGAACTGAAACAAGGGGAAATTTGCGTATTGACAAGGTGCTCACTCGTCGTCAACTGATGAGTGCAAAGTGAGCATCCGCACGAAACGCCATTTTTTCATGGACTAAAGGCCATAAAAAGCTAATTATTATTTAATATTATTAAGGTATTTGTAGGTATATGTTTCACACCAATTCACACCATTTTTCAGGAAATCCGAAAGACAGGTTCGGGTCGACTGGTAGTAGACGCGTCGTGAGTCGTGTTTCCCAGTGTGCGTGGAGTTTAAAAGCTTCAATCCGGAAC
The DNA here is from genome assembly GCA_951217065.1 of Baccha elongata. Classification (NCBI taxonomy): domain Eukaryota; kingdom Metazoa; phylum Arthropoda; class Insecta; order Diptera; family Syrphidae; genus Baccha; species Baccha elongata. Next base: position 5,165,171 of record OX578273.1, read on the forward strand.
GTACTCCATGAAATTCATAGTTTTTTTTTAAATTGACTATTTATAAAAATAACCGGCAAATCAATTGCCCATACGGGAATACTGTGGTCAAAGATTAAAAATATAAAGATGGGAAACAATGGCTGATAACGGCATTTGCATACAAACTCGAACTGTCACTACAGGCCGACTCCACGAGCTATGATTTCTCTCAGAATGTGTATCCTGCAATGAAATATTCAATGGAGTCGCGTTGTTTCTCGTTATGTTGGGATATCAGATATCTCTCTCCAAGATTTCGTCTTGATATAGATGTCTAAGATGAAGTTGACGTTTGAGTTTTTTTTTTTACTTTTAGTGGGTAAATGTCATTTTGTCTCATTATTTTTTGTCTCTCGTGGTGCGTGGTGGTCGTTGTTCTTTGTTTGCCGTTGATCAGTTGTTTCAATTTTGTTCTTGTATTTTATTGCCGGTCGTTGTTCTTTGTTTGCCGTTGTTTAGTTGTTTTAATTTTATTTTTTATTCGTATTGTGCATTTCATTTGGTATAATTATTTAATTGAAAAAAAAATGAGTGAGTGGAGATTGACCCAAACTGAAACAAACATGCTTATAAATTTATACCGGGAAAAGGAGTGCTTGTGGAACTACAAAAGCAGCCTATACAAAGGAACTGATTTAAAAAACAAAGCATGGTTCTCTATGTCCCAGGAGCTAAACAAGGAAGTAGCTGAGATTAAAAAAAAAATAAAAATCTGCGCTCTGTTTACGTTGCAGAGAAAAAAAAATTGAAGACTCTCACCGTTCGGGTGCTTCTAGCGAAGAAGTTTATGAGTCCCATTTGTTCTACTTTAATGATTTCTCGTTTTTGGACAGTGTTATTGTCTTACGAAAAACACACAACAATTTTTCATTGGTAATTAAAATATTAAATAAACCAAATTAAAAAAAGCATACAATTTATTAATTTAATTTCAGGATGATACTTTAGAGAGAGCTGATGAAGCGGTGGAAGCTGTTGAAGTTATGGACGCCACTGGAAGTCTAGAGGTATTCGCCTATTCCCCATCTCCAAATATAACTGTGCCAACTGGATCAGGATCCGTAAGAAGATCATCGGCAAGGCGACCAACATCATCGAGCACCCGAAGTTCGCGATATGAGGACGCAATAGCTGCTATTCTCTAAAAACCAGATTCTCGGCCTGGTGAGTAGTTGCATTTTTTGATTTGATATAGACAGTGCTGTGTTTGTTGAATTTGTGTGTTGTTGACAAAAAGAAAGAAACAAAAAGTTATGTGTCCCCGTAATTAAAACTTTAATTCTTTTGCTTTTTGCATATTCCACAACATAAAACAAATATTTCGTTTATTTTGTGTATTTTTTGTTTATTCTTATTGAAATAAATCTTTATTTTCTTTATTTTTTTAGCACGTACATCAACGTACGAGAGTTTCGGGAATAATGCTGGAGCAACTAAATACGATCGAGGCAGCTGAAGCAATGGCTGATTTGCAACAAGTGCTATCAAGGCACATTGTCCGATCAATCAAAAAAAAATGACTCCAAATTCATCATCACTCTCCAGTTCAACGGAAGGAAACGATATTCTTCGTAATGCAATGATGAATTCCGACTTGTTTGAAGAATTTTAATGGTTTGTTTTTATCCTTTTATAAGTATTTACGTTGTACAATGACTACAAGTTGGACGAAAGCTACACTCGCAGCAGAATATCGATAATGGTAATTTTTTTTTATATCAATAAAGTATAATAAACAATTTTTTTCCAATAAAGGACGGCCGAGGGACATCGATACGAACATATTTATGGTGCAAACAGCTGTGATTTCAAATCATCAAAATATGAGACACTCACTCAGCTCCGAATTCATTCTCCTGTCGAGGGCAAAGGTTATCCACTATATTCACTCCGAAAATTCAACAACGTCGGATTCCAAAAGTTTTCAACTCTTCGACAGTATAATGGAAACTCTTTAAAATTTCGAAAATTGATTTTTTTTATGATTGTGTTATTTGTTAAATTATGAAACAATTATAAATATAAAAATTATAAATAGTAAACAAAATTTTTAACTTTTGATATTGATGAAAAGATTTTACAAACTATAAGGCAAGTTATGGATTCGTGCAAAAAAAAGGTTTGAGATGACATGACACTACGATGATAGAGATGTCGAATAAAGTGGGTCTGTCTGTATGTATGAGCAACTGCACTTTAAACACCTGAGCGGATTTTCTTTAACTTGGTATGTATCCATGGTATCATTGGTATCATTGCCATGATAAGTGCATCGAACCTAACAGTTTTGGTGTTTTTTGGTATGAAAATAAAAGAAATGATAGTATAGGTAGTTGATAGTATATGGTAGAGAATACTAAAAAAAGTAAATTTCGTAATTTCGTCAGCCGGTCTGTCTGTGCGGATGTGATTATGTGCTTTTTGTAGTACATTTTGGTGATTCCCTAGAGAAAAAATACGGTGTTTTGTTTTAGCCCGGCTATAACGGGTTCCTGCCATATAATGGTTTTAGTTTGCTGCAAGAGGAAGTTCGTGAAACCCAGTCGTGCATTTAAATTGTTTTCGCACACAGAAATATTTCGGACTGAACGAAACTAATACTTACCCTATACAAAAATGTTCCAAACTTTTTGAAATTCAATAAATAAATAAAATAAAACTTTTTTTTGCATTTAACTAATTTTGTATATTTTTTCTATTTATTAATTTTTGTCCACTGGTAAGGAACATCACCATAGTGACACAGTAACGTACCAAATTTTCCCGAATTTTTGACGCATATTTATAGTTTGACGGTTCCTGTGTTGCCAGACTCGACATTGTTTGTGGTAGGGCTTCAGATGTTTGCGTTTCCACATTCGGACACGCTGTTATTAGAGGCGAAATGTAGTTGTGTAAAACACAACAAGCTTTCACCACAGCTTCGCAATTTTCCAAGCTAAGGTCGATGGGACGATGAAAAATTAGAAACCTCGATACCAACCGTCCGAATGCCATCTCAACCGTCAGGCGGCATCGACTTAGCCTGTAGTTAAAAATTTCCTGCTGCACAGTAAGCTTGGAATTTCTTCCAAATCCTTTCATTAAATGTTTGTCCAGTGCAAAAATGTCGTCTCCAACAAAAAAAAAAAGTCGTTTGACTATTTTGCCCTTTCAGTGGCTGTGCCTCTGGAACGTTCATTCGTCCTTGGGTTAGCCCTTGATAAAGGCTACAATTTTTGTATATTATTACGTCGGATGCTCTGCCGTTTCCTCCAACATCAATGTATACAAATTTGCTGTGAGCATCCACAACAGCAAGCAAAACTATGCTGAAAAAGCCCTTATAATTATAAAAGTCGGAACCCGAATGCGGTGGTGCCACAATCCGCACATGTTTTCCATCAATCGACCCGATTGTATGTGGAAAATCCCAATATCGTTCAAAGTCCTTGGCCACGTTCAACCATTCACTTTCAGAGGTTGGTACCTAAAATCATAAATAAAATACCTTTTATGTGCATTGCTTTCTAAATCAACCTGCATTTGTTCGTTTTGAAGCGAACTATATATTGCGTTAAGGACGTTAGGGACAAACTTGGAAATAGTTTTCCGAGACACCCTCGATAGGAACTCCAACGATCTGTAAGAGTCACCTGTGCCAATGTACCTGAGAGTGATGGCTAGCCGCACTCTTGGTGTAATTGCAAAACGCATTTTGGTGTTCTGTCTTTTTGTTGAAGGTTCAACCTGCAGTCAATAAACCAATCGAATTAAAAGAAAAATATTCTTCCTATCAATTACCAAGACTAAGACAGCGGTGAATCTGTCTATTGACATCCTACAAACATTTTTATTATCCTTTCCTTCATCCCAGAGTATGTTTTTCAGCAAATGCTGCTCCAAGTCATGAGCATCTCTAAGTTGAAGAAAAGGATTTACCCAAAAACGGTGCTTCCTTTTTGCTTCCTGCTCTTCCCTATTTTCCAACTCTTCTAGTTCTTCCAACTCTTGGAGCGCTCTTAGTTGTCTAATAGCACTGAAATCGCATTCATTTAGTTTTTCGGCCATTCTTCTAAATTCTAAAATAAACGTAAACAAATCTTCTAATAATTTTTTCCTTATTTCCAGTTTTAAAATAACATACACATTACATACTTACAAAACATTGAATAAAATGTAATATACATATATAAGTTTAATTTAATAACTTACCTACAAACAAAAATAATAAAAGCTAACAAAATAATAACAAAAATTATAAAAAATAAAAAATTGGATGACTGCACCACTAACCACGAATCAATTTCTCGTATGTCTGAGAGAGATACATACACTTCAAACTTCACTTGCAAAAATAAAACGTCAAGACATGAATTGCCCAGCAAAGAAATATGGAAATGCTGCGATAAGGATATCTAATATTGAGTTAGCAATTCAGATATCTTGTGGAGTCGGCGTGTTAGACTGATGAAGTTGCAAAAATGTGCATTAAAAACTCACACCAGTGCAACCTAATCAGTCTACCACACTTTTCCCCTGTGGAGAATTAATTTGTCTGTTATTTTAGAAAATCGGCAGTTATTTTCAAAAAATGATGATTTTCGTGGGGTGCGTTCCGGGTTCAAACTATTAAACTGCGCTTTCACTGGGAGTCACGACTCACGACGGATAGGTCGACTCGAATCTGTCTTTCCGCTTTCTTGAAAAATGTTTTGAATACGTGTCGAAATTCACTGGCTCACTCATTCATATATTTAAGATTTGTTATAAAATCAAGATCTAGCCTGTGTGCAATACATTATATTATTATTTGTTATTGCTTGTCAGTGATTTTGGTATGAAACATATACACATACCTAAATATTGAAGATATTGCTCTACACGACGCAGTATATTGAACAATTTGTTGCAGATGATTTAATAATGCATATTCATAGATGTTTGACAAGTTCTTTTTATACTATGTTTCCACCAAGCACTTAATCTTGGTTTGAGCAGATGTATCCATAATTTTCTTTTAAATCACTAGATTTACCATACAAATTTAATCCTAAATCTTCATGATTTTTGTGAAATAAGTGCATTTTATAGTTAATAAATATAAAATTTTTGAACGAAATGTTTGTTGTGTTTTGAAGTTGTAAAACTTCTTGTCAAGTAAATCACATTTTAAATCTTTTTGGTCAGTGGAAACGCTACTAAGGCCGTGTGCGAACAGCGTTAAAATTTTATCCTCTGGCTAATTTTTGACGTTTGAGTTGAGGTGAATAAATGTTTAGCTTTTTGGTGTGCGAATAGGATTAAATGGGATTTTTAACACTAATATATTTTTTTAATTTCCCTACAAGAATTGAAAATTTTCCTCTTCTATTTCTTGGTACGGAGAAATGTAAAAATTTGTTTTGGAAAAAACGAAAAAAAGAACGCAGCATATAGGAAAGTTCTTAGCTGATTCTGGAATAGTAGCAACCATCCGATTCGGTTCAGTAGTTTAGAAGGTATGGCCCCATTTAGCATTTTCAACGCATACCTACATTTTGTAAATCCTATGAATTGTTTTTTATTTTGAACCAAAAAAAAACTGACTATGCAGAAAGTAGCTCGGTCCAAATGTGTGTCTGGAATGGTATCTATCATCCAGATCAGTTCAGTGGTTTAGAAAATATGGTCCTGTTTAGTATTTTCAACGTCTTCGTACCTACATTGTCCAAACCTTATGACCTTTTTTTTGTCCTAATATAAAACAAAAAACTAAAAACGCAGCATTTTTTTATTATATGTATACTAGCTGTTACCCGGCGCGTTGTTGCCGAGTTAGTTTTTGAAAGAGTTAATATAAATCATTGGTTCAACATTTTGTCCAAAGCTTTCAAACTCATAATATTTATAAGAGTTTTGAAAAAGCGACCTCAGCCCCATCTATTCAGTTATTTTAAAAAGCCTTAGTCATTTCGTACAACATCAGCTATCCTACAGTTAAAGCCACTTCAAAATCGGTACATCCGTTTCCCGTCGTCGCGTTCGTCAGTTTAGAAATAAAGTTTTACCATAGCGCCCACCTAGGGGATAATTTGCGTCATAAGTTACTTCCTATATTATCAGCCATCTGGCACTGAAGGTCCGGTCGAAATCGGTCCTGTAGATTCTGATCGGTTTATACGAAAATGCAAAAAAATGGACAATATCTATCGGTCAGTGAAGGTCTCGTCAAAATCGGTCCAGCAGTTCTCGAGATTAGCCAGGACAAACACACAGACAAACATTTTTAAAAAGTGTGTTTTGTTATAAGGGCTGTGTATGCTCTCATATGCGTGTAGTAAAATACTGTTATTTTGACATTACAACAGACACTCCATTTTTATTTATGTATATAGATTTATTTTATTTTGTTAAAGAAAACAAATAGAACTACTTTGTAAGATAATTAAAATTATGGGAAGTTTTAAAGCGGTACAGAACACTGGTTTGGCAGCTGAACTTTAAAAAAAAAAAATGTTACACAATGAATATTAATGTACGATATACTTTTATCGGTTAATTTTAGTAATTATTCGTACGTAACGAAGTAAAATTAACGGAATTTACAAAAACACAAACGGAAAATTCGACATTTATGATTAATATAAAACAAACAAAAATAAATGCAAATGAAAAGAATCCAACAACTAAAACAAACACAATACACTGGTTTGTCAGCTGAACTTCCAACATAAAAAGAAACCAATTTGTTTCACAATAAAAAGGAATGTAGAAATGTGTAATCGGTTCATTGATCGTTAATATCAGAGTTAAATATAAAACACAATTCACAAAAAAACAAATAAAAACAAACACACTTCTCCGACTGTCTCCCTCACTCCTTTATAAGCATAGAAAACTATCCACTGGCTAAAATTTTAGCCTGCTCCAGAGCAGGCTAAATTTTTGTAGTTTGTATTCACCACACGAGTGTCATAATTTAGCCAATGGATAAAATGTTAACACTGTTCGCACACGGCCTAAATCTTCTTCTCTTAAATCAGGGTTTTATTTTTTGTGGAAACATAGCATTAAGTTGTTTTTAAGCTAAATTTGCATCGCGAAATACATAATAATAGTTTTTAATGTTTATCTTCTTTCATAAAATGCAAAACAATTACTTTATTACAAAACAAATAATAAGAGATAAATGTAGTGTAGTACGCGCCTTAAATGAGTCGCAATTAAGGACAGAGCACCCTTTCAATTTTTTTAACATCCATGAACGCACATCAATGTTTGTGGTAAAAAAACGAAATCCACTACATCTAATGACTAATGACCTTGACGTATTAGGTATTATTATTATCTAGTACGTCAATGCTAATGACAGTTCAGTTTTTTTCTTTATTTTTGTTTTTGTTCTCGACGCCTACTGCCCAACAAAAAGAAATGATTTAATTCTTTATCTTTAAGTTATTCATTATAAAGTATAAGATTCCAATGTAAAGTAAATCAAAAATTTCAATAAATACTACTACTACTAGCTACTACTTTAAATAAGTTAAAATTAAAGTAAAACTACAAATAAATCGTAGATTACTAATAAAAATAATCAATAATAAATTCAAAGAGGTTCCTAGCTATCATGCCAAAGCTGTATTTTATAAAGGCAATATTTTATATAAAGAAGATGAACCAAAAATCTTGGATTACATCAAATTGATGATAAAGTTTACCCACACTGAACCTGATATAAAAAGTGAAAGAAATAAAGAACAAATGGTCTCGGGTACAATATGTCCAACCAGGGAAAATATTTATGAAATTGATGATAAACTTTTTACTTTATACGGAAGATATATTTATGGATATGATGACTTTGAAAAAGTTACATTTTCTAGTGAGACATCGAAAAATAAAATATATTTAAAACGTGCTGCAGATGAAAAAGAACATGCTGTTTCTCCTTTTTTGTGTGAATACAGTTATTCGTTCAAAATTGTTGATAAAACAACTCAAATTTTATATGCTTTTGGATTGTATCGATGAATTGAAATAAACATTTATTAAATATAGTTTAATCATTTCTTTGAGTCGATGAATACTTGCTTACTGTACTTTACATTGTATTTAGAAGCTCAACCATCATGACTCTCTAGTTATCTAGCCAGCTCTGTTCCTAGCTAGCCGCTTCCAATTTCGCACCTCAAATTGGCTGAGGATGTTTTCCAATTATGCGCCATCTACTGGTGCATACACCATCCGGATTTGACTCCAAGACTTGTCGGGCTGGTGCGTTAGTGTCCTTACAATCAACGTGCCCTAACCATTTCAGCCGCTGTATTTTAAGCTTCTTGACTTATACTTGAAAATTAAAAAAAAAACATCTTGCAACAGGTTGATTCGCTTGGTATAAACAAAATATGAGATGGAGATATTTTTGTCCTCCGTTTTCTCTGGCACTTTTTCAGTAATTTTTGTTATTATTCAAATTGCAAGCATGGTTATTTTTTTCTTCCGCCTAAATAGAACGGGTTGCTTTAATGACGTAGACCAATTTTTTCACAACATTAATCATATCAAATTTAGGTTGTTACCTAATTTGTTTTATTCATATTACAACAAAAAAAGTTTCACTTTAAAAAACTACTAAGGGCCAGTTGTACAAACATTTAAACCGCAGTTCAGATATTTTTATCTCCCAAACTCGGCTACTTAATTCAGTTTTTTTTTCGTATAAAAACAAACAATTACCACAAATAAATATATTTAATCAAGGCCAATCAAAATCAAAAACAACACAATCAAAATGACATAATATGGGTGCCATTGACGTACTAGATATGGACCGCCAGTCGGTTGAAATTTTCATACAAACAGCCAAGAAAAGTTGTTCCAGCTAAAAACAGCTTAAAAACGCCATAATCTTTTAGTGTTAAATACGTGTACTAATTTCGCCATTAGAATTTAAATGAAAACGATAATATTCATTAGCTCGATCGCCCCACTGATCTCAATATATAGCTGCATAGCGTATTCCATACACTGATCTCAATATATAACTGGATAGCGTATTCCATACAATGTATAACAGTTTTTTTTGAAGCAAATTGAAGATAACAGATGGATTATGGATTTTATCATAATTTGACGTCTACTTTGAGAAAAAAAAAATATTTCAATGTTAACCAAACAATTTAAAAGCAAGGTGGGTTTTTCTATGATAAATTAAAATGTCTGAATACTGCTTATACATTATCTTAGGTATACAGTTTTTTTTTATTTTTGTCTAAAACCAAAATGTAATGATGCAAATAGTAGCGCTAACTTATTTAAAGTCAGGAAGTGCAAAAATTTTATCTCTGAGTCAAACCGTTCGGGCATGGCACCAAAATATGTTTAAGACATTACCTAAATTTTCATAAAAAAATTAAAAATGAACGAAAAACTGGGTAATGTCATGAACATATTTTGGTGCCATGTCCAAACGGTTTTACTCACAGACAAAATTTTTGCACTTCCTGACTCTAAATAAGTTAGCGCTACTATTTGCATCATTACATTTTGGTTTTAGACAAAAATAAAAAAAAACTGTATACCTAAGATAATGTTTAAGCAGTATTCAGACATTTTGATGTGATATTTGCTTTTGCAGTAACTTTTTTTGTTAATATTGTCTGGATTCGAAATGTAATGATGCAAATAGTAGCGCTAACTTATTTAAATTCAGGAAGTGCAAAAATTTTATCTCTGAGTCAAACCGTTCGGGCATGGCACCAAAATATGTTTAAGACATTACCTAAATTTTCATACAAAAATTAAAAATGAACGAAAAACTGGGTAATGTCATGAACATATTTTGGTGCCATGTCCAAACGGTTTTACTCACGGACAAAATTTTTGCACTTCCTGACTCTAAATAAGTTAACGCTACTATTTGCATCATTACATTTTGGTTTCAGACAAAAATAAAAAAAAACTGTATACCTAAGATAATGTATAAGCAGTATTCAGACATTTTGATATGGTATTTGCTTTTGCAGATTCAAAATGTAATGATGCAAATAGTAGATTACGCACAGGGTCCTCTTTTGTTGGTGGCCTAAAAAATGCAAATAAAAGTGCATTTGTTTGCTTTGCGTATGCTATATTTAATATAAGATTTATAAATATACATTATAAATATACATTAGGGTGCATTGCATATCTTTCCTAGTTTTGTACGAATCTTTAAATCTGTTATGGTGCTTCTTTGGTGACATTGCGGACATAAAAGCAAAACATTATGAGAGGTATGCGATTTCATAACTACTGAAAAATGTTTTCTATATTCTCTTGGAACAATTTTTTTTTCTAATATAGGCATCTTTTCGGCCGCACAAAACGCATTGATTTTCTTTTGGTGTTTGATAATAACGTCCAACTTCACCAACGGCTCGACCAACTGTTTCAAAATTCAAGCGCACCGTATACGGATTTGAGTTTACTTGTTGTGCAAGGTTTTGATCAACGTACCTTAAATATGTAGATTATATAATAATATTTATATGTAATAAGTTCTGTAATATTTAAAAATCATTTAAAGTTAAAGAATTGTCAACCTTCCAATTTTTTCATGTTCACAATTAAAATACAATTTTAATAAAAAAACAAATGCTTACCATTGAGCTTTTTTTCGATCGCAAGTACATAGTAGCTCACCATCTGGTGCTTCCAACAAACAATTATCATACAAAGTTTTAGATCTTGTACTGATTCCTCTGCTCAGAGGCTTTTTTATTACTATATGAGCGGATTTCTTTAAATCGGATGGATTTCCTACAATTGCACCGTGTTTGGCAAAGCTATCTTTGAAGCGAACATCTAAAAATGGATCACATTCTTGTAGTACAAATTCCAAATTTGAATTATGTTGCTGCCAAAATCGTCTGCAAAATGAAAACAATTATTTTACTATAAAAATCAATTAATAATATTTAAAACTTGCATTTACCTCTTTTTCAAAACATTAGACATGGATTTGAATATTTCTATTACAACCATAGCATCATTGGCAGCATATTTTTTTTGAGTAGTAGTCAAACTAGGTGCTTCCCAATCAGAGCAAACTAATCGCCAACTTTTATCAAGATGAAAGTTCAATATTGACTTTGATATCTTTGCAAGACCTTCAGCTTTTTGATTGGTAAAGGAACTGGCCACACCAACACCATAATCTTATGCCAACTTCCCTGCATCGTCATAAGCACCAATGCCAACTTTGATAACTTTGTCGTCTTCAAGAAGTTATCTTAAGCTCATGCGAATAGTTTTAATATTGCAAAAGACGTATTAAAGCACGATACCTTAGTACCATGTTAGTTGCAACATGCGGTAGGTCTTCGAATCCCAAAACTCTGTAGGTATTCATTAAAATTTCTAAAAAACGGGATAAAATAAAATATTTTTCTAGAAATAAAAACTTATTTAATTTAAGACCTTTGGAGCGTTGCTACAATCCTTTGGCAATCGTCTGTTGTTTCGATAATTTCGATTTGGTTGTTCCGAAAGGTACGAAAGTTATAGGCATATTTTAGATGTTGTATTATTTTGACGATTTTTATTACAATACAAACAAGACCGAGACTAATTGTTTTGGCCAAGCGGTAGGTATTTGAAATTTTTCTACTTTCAGGAATGTAGGTTTTTGTTAAATTTTGAGTATTTATTCCAACTTGTTTGTTTGGGCCCACTGATCTCTTTATATTAAACAATAAATTCTTAAATTAATTAATAACTTTTTTTTTTGCGCATTTTGAAAACTACCACACATTTTAAATTGCACGATTTGCGTTAATTTTTACTTTCTTAAAAAATATTCTTCGATCTCAAACACAAAGCAAAACGCCATTTTCAGTATTTTGACATTTGTTAAACTGTTATAGTGGTATACTGTTATACAAAATTGGGGACTTTTTCATAATATAACACATCTTCAAATTGCTTCATCTTTTTTATATGCATCCGCTATCCAGTGTATATAGAGATCAGTGTCCATACCTAATACGTCAATGATCCAGGTATATATAGAGATCAGTGGATCGCCCGTGTGTTTCCTTAGGGCGCCATTTGGCCCCAGGTTAATATCGCTGTGTAGCCCGTATAGCTCGTCATTGAATCTTATTCTCCATACTCCTTCTAAACATACAGGACCCCATCAGGACCCAATCATGAATGAAAGAATACAAGATTACGACACTTGTTTTTTTGTCAGCTTTTTGTTGTTGTGTTTTGTTCACTTGTGACGTAAGCACAAACAGAAAAACAATTAAATGGTAGAATCTTGTTATGAATTTACCCAAACCAAAGGGAAAAATAGTGCAAGGTGGTTAGGTCACAAGTGAAAATTACGTCACAAGTGAAACAACAACAAAGTGAAAATGACAAAGTGTCGTAATCTTGTATTCTTTTATTCATGGGACCCAATTATCTTTTCATCCGAGTCCTCTTACCAAGTATGTGGAATTGAATTGAATTGAATTTTATTGAGTCTTTTAGTTTCGAGTTACATTTTTGTCTTATTCTAATTCTAATTCTTGTTCGCTTTAGCGAGTACAAAAGTGGCTGTAATGTATGGCCTTCTTTTTCAGTTGTGTATAATGTAAAGCCTCGTGGCGAACAGTTATTATATAAAAGATATATAGTTACACTACTTTTGCTCATAAGTGTTATTTTTTTTGCTTGAGACGGAAAGTCACATATATATTTACAAATACCTTAAAAACTAACACTAAAATAAAATAATTTACATTGAGAATAAAATTTCTTTTGAAGTTAGAGCGAGAGCTCAGTACTTTTACTATATATGCAATGCATATATTATGTTTAAATTATTAACACTTATAAATGGTATGATTAGATAGCTTGATAGAGCGAGACCGCCCTAGGAATATACGTAAATAATTAATTATTAAGTTTTCAATGAAAATTTAATTGAAACAAATTATATTACATTAAAATATCAAAACGATAAAGTGAAACTATCACAGTATACTTAAATATTTGAACACTTTATATGTATGAAGACAGAAACACTGTTGCACGCTGGATTGTCACGTTATAAAATTGTTGTCACGTTATAAACTTTACTGTTGTAGTCGATGCCTGATGTACCGTTGGGTATCTAGCAGTAAAATATTAGCTGGGTGGGAAGTTTTCGTCCATCGATGTCGTTATATGGAGCGCTATTGTACATCTCTCACAAAATGTTACTTCCATCCTGGCCATTGCTGGTTGCTTGGAGCGCTGTTGAACACCAATCCCTAATGTTGCTTCCTAGCTCCGTATTTGCTGCTTTTATAAGCAGTCCGAATTACTGGGGGACAAGCCACCCTGAAACTACTAACTTGAGTTACGTTTTTATCTTAAAATTGACGGAGGTCCAAAGACCACCGTCGCTACCACTTAATTGACGGTTTTTTTTTTTTTTTTTCTAGTTACTTTTTGCTTTTTACTTTTTATTACTTTGATGGTGGCGCAAAGGCAGCGCCACCGTGTGTACCCTACAAGGGTTCCGATTGATCTCTTACCAAGTATGTGGTAAACTACTTGAAGTGAAGTTAAAATATTTTGTTATACATCGTTTGCCTGGTGTGGTTTTGAATATAGGTTTTATTATACCTATTTTAGTTTTGTAATAATTTTTTTTATTTAAAAATAAAACCAAAGTAGTTATTTCTTCTAGAGAATAATTAGTTAATATTTTAATTGTTAACATTTTATATTTTTAACAAAAACTTACTTAATCAAAATCAAATCGGTAGATATTCAAAGTAAATTAAAAGTTTAAAAAGACTATTATGTAACTTCAACACTTTTCCTTCTTAAATGAATGAAAGAAACGAAATCAAATAATACATATTAACTTAAGACTATTCGTCTTTGTTGTTATATTCGCACTTTACAGCCCGTTCTTGCATAAACATAGAGGTACTTATCATCGGAGATTTTAATCAAACTGTCTTACTTTCGGTACCATCATAGCATGAATCGTTTTTGTTCCTATTTCCGACATATTTCCTCTGCTATGTTAATATCGAGTTTCTCTTTATTCAAGTCTATTCATGGTTCGAGAAAAATTAAATTTACATAAATATAATTTTTCTTCCTGTTGGTATTACTGCAATCAAAACAAATAAAGCCACAATATCTGCGGTGGTGATGAGTACAAACCGCTTTCCTCTTTACGTAATGAATAACGGAAATGTAAAGAAGGGATAAATACTTTCCTAAACACTTTCCTAGCAACATGTGGTCTTAAAAATCGGTGTTGAAAGTGATTTAAATTTTTTTCAAGTCAGAAAAATGCTTAAGTGAGCTCTAGACTACACTTGAGCCTCAATTTTACTTAAGTGAAAGCGAGAAATACGTTTAAATGAGACAAATTTTGAATTTTGAAATTTCAAGAAATCCTCCAAACAATGCGTTACAACATATTATTGCTTGTTTTAAGATCTATAAACTTTGTTAAGCTTGCAAACTATCTGTTCCATCTTCGGAGCCTGCTCTTTATCTTAAGAATATGGCTGCTATTCTCTCCTAACTTTAATGTTCCCTAACTTTATAACTTTTAGGGATCATAATATAGTTTGTTTATTAATAACTGAAACATCCACTGGCATTGTAAAGCTTTATTACCTTCTGGTAGTTTTTTTCTTCGCCTGTGACTTATTCTTAGTTTTTTTGCGTAATCAAAGTTGGAGACTAGACCACTTAAAACTAAGACTAACTCTCGGAACTGAAGACTTCTTTGTCCTGGTTGAAACGCAAATAGCTGTGTTAACTACCTAGTTGATCCCACATTGCATTGAGCATAATATTGCTTATGAACCAAAAAAAAAGAAAAAGACGTAAGCTAATTTATCATTCCAATTTACATACCTCGTTTATAGAATTTCACGCCTTTTTATTCTCTTTACAACGAGGAACATTTAACAATTTTCTGAATTAACCAACTTACTAAATATAATGTTAACTTTCTAATAATTTCAAAAACCGCCAGCTACCATTATTTCAGTCTCTTCTAAAAAGAATTCTTCTTTGATTTCATCTCCCTCAGCAGGAGATGATGTAAGAGATGGACTTTGTTTTTGGAATATTGTTTGTTTTTCAGCCACGAAATTTGAAGCCGCTGGTGTTTCGAACTGAGGCTGGTCATGTTCGTAGAAGTTTTCATAACGACCTTGTTCATGAGCGATTCGTTCTTCGCACAACATTTGCTGGATCTTGGTTTGTACATTCAAGGCCTGCACAAGTGGTAGGGAGCTCAATTGCATGGCAATATTCATGCCAAAATGATAAAATTCCCCCTTTTGCTGGGGTAGATTTCTGTCATATCTTTCCATAGGATAACAAACACTGTTTCTCGGTGGTTGTTTGAAATAGATGGGTCTTCCTTGGTGAGGTGGTCTGAAATGTTGATGGTGGTCTGAAGCATGAACTTGAGGCTGTTGATGAACAACTTGGTGATTGCTTATCATTCCATAAGCTGGAGGTGCTTCCAAATCGGGGTACACAGCTTCTGGCTCTGAGAATTGAACATTGCCTGTATTAGATGTATTAAATGAGTTTCCGATTTGAGAATCGTCTACAGACAACTGGAATCAAATCAAAATATCAATCAGTTTGGATGCGAATATCAACAAATCTTACCCTAAAGTCAATTTTTGAATTGCCTTCTGGATTATTTAGAAACGAATCTACCAAATCGTACCAGCGCAACTTTGGTTTATATACTTCGCAAGGATTTCTTGCAATTATCATGGATTTTCTGACTTTAGCCCTCTCTGAAGCATATGTATCCCGAAACGATTTTATTTTTTGTTTGACTTCCAGAATGCTGAACAAATTCATTGCGTCTTTAATGCGAACATAAGCTTCGTTTCTTTTGGATTTTATTCGATAATACTTGTGATGGCATTTCCACAAGCATTCACTTCTTTTGTAAAGTTCAAGAAATTTGCATATTTCATTTTCTTTAAAACGACCCATTTAAGATTCGATATATGTAGTTATTTTTAATGCTAAAGATTTTGAATGCAGAATACATTTATAATTCAAGTGAATCCTGATTTGGTGTTTCGGAAAGTGGATTAGTCATATTATCGAAATGGTATGTAAAATGGTACTTGAACTAGCACAGCTACTGAACATTGCCATCTGCTGGTAAAGCATTCAGTCATGGACGTATATATATATATATCTATTACGTCCATGCATTCAGTAATAACTGTCGTGTTCAGAATTCGGTTCTTTTTGAAAAATAGGAATGCTTTGACTGCTTTTAAATTAAGCTACTTCTGCGTTACGACTTGTGTCGATTTTCTTTTTGTGTTGCTTCCGAGTCTCAGCATCACTTTTAAACTTTGCAACTGAATGCAGCAACTTCTCGCCAATGTTTTTTCTAAATCCTTTTCATTTCATTTTCTCTATTTAACAGCACGAACAAATCCCATACAAAAATCAAAGATTATCTAATAAAGATAAAAATCTGTAGTTACGTCTGTCCCTCCGGTTACCCAATGTTTAGATTTTTTGCATTTCGCGTCTATGAATACGTTTCCCCTTAAAATCATGAGCTGTGGTGGATTTCGATCATGAATGGAGGTAGGATTCTTCCGAATAAGGGTGTGTTCATAAATTGTGTTCATAAATGTACGCTAAGCTAAGATCACACTTGTATTTTCAGCTGGTACTATTTTAGCCCGCATATCTCGTAATAGAAGCAAAACAGCAACTTGTATTTTTATTTCGTGTTTTTTCAATTTTTATTTTTATTTTTCAATATCGGATATCCTTGTACTTTATTTACGTATCTAAGCTTTTTAAGACACGACACAAGTGCAAGATCAGATACAGCTTTGCGCATTCCCGGATTATAGCTAGGTTATAGCATTGAGTTTATAAACATAGAGAAATCAAGATGGTTTCAAACTCACCGAACTAGATGTCGCTAAATGATCATATCGAGTAATTATTATTGCAATAATCCCATGTAACGAACATCCCTCAACCCCAACCGAACAATTTTTTTCTGTATACATTTGTATTTGTTTTTCTTTATTTCTTTTGCCTTTTAACTCACAAATAATTGCTACTCGAGTAAAAAAACACAATTCGACCCAACTAACAATTTAACTTGTATTAGGTTCAACACAAGCTATTTTCAGACTTCTATAGAAATAGTAAAAGGCTCTATACAAGTTATTTTGGCGCACATTTCGCAAGCTATATAGCTCCTATAAGACTTTTGGTGGCAGGTTCTATATCAAGAAATAGCTTGCTTTGGATGTTATAAAACCGCTCTATACAACCCATTTAATGACAGCTTATACCTAATAGCTTGTCTTGGATGTTGTAAAAAGGCCTTACCCAAGCATTTTAGTGAAGCCTTTGCTAATAGCTTGCGTTGGACGTTGCAGGAAAGACTTACCCAATACATTTTATTAATGACAGCTTGCCTTATAACGGCCATATTAAGAAATTAATAAAAAATGTAGGTATTATTACATTAAGCAATATTTTTATTTTTGTATTTGCATTTTTAGATATTTCCTCCTTCGCAGTCAGGGCCCAAAAATATTTTGACTGTATTCTGTAAAGATTGAAATTATATTTTTAATAAAAAAGAAAAGTGATTGTTTACCTGGATTTTGAACACAAAATCGAGAACTTCCACGCACAACTCCAGCAATCTACCTCTACGCCACATTATGAAGAAAATGTTAACGGTGAAGGGAGAGAAATAATTATCTTTATTAGTTTTTTTCATATTTTCTCACGAATAATTGCACTCACGAGTAATTGCTACTCGAGTAAAAAAATACGAGCAAAGTTTGAAACTTCCAAATGATTTCTCTATGTTATAAACTCAATGGCGCAAAATTATAGGCAACCTATATTTAAGGAATTAACGTCACACGACTTAACATTATTTCAATTTTAGAACAGTTATCTAACTTTTACTCAAGAATAAACAATTTTTTAACTTCCAGTTATATATTCCACTGAAAGGGGTCGTTGATGAATTTATGCAGTATTTGTGCGTAGTTACATTTCACAAAAGCGATTTCAAGAGAGTGAGCTGTCAATCTATCAGAGATTTTATTGTGCTGCATTAAAAATAGAATGCTAAGGTTTGCTGTTTTTAAAGTTAGACAACTTTATTAAGAAAATGTATACTTTATGCCGTTTATAATACGGAAAAACGTATTTTTAACCAAGTTTCACATTAAATTGCTTTTAGTTTCGAGTTAAATCGAGTATAATTTTGCACCAATGGTTATTGTTATAAGCAAAAACAATCTTTAAATTATGAAAACAATTAAAAATAATTTTTTTTTTACATTTGCGCGTTTATAGCATCAGTAGTAAAAAGAGACTGTATACCTTTTAAACTTATTTTCTGGCTTCAAATTGCTTAAGTAAAATGTTTACTGATGTGTTTGAAATAATTAAAAAACGGAAAAAATATTCTATGTTATTATTGTCATCGATTCACTTCCATATTTTGTATCAAATAGTATGAAAGCGACTAATGTCGATATTAATGGTGCCAAAAGAGAACTGTTTTTCGTTTTCTTTTGCAAGTAGGTTTTGAACTGATAGTTTAATTGAAGGGAATTCGTTACCTTCTTTTCTTTTTATATCGAAACAAACAAACAAATGAAAATGCAAATACAAATATAGTATTTCTCATTATAAGCCTAACTTTAACTTGTGAGTCACCAGTGTAGAAACAGCCTAACCAACAAATAAACAAGTTTATGAACAGACCCAAAAAGTTTGAATCTTGTTTAAAAACTCTAGAAGTATAAATATAAAAAGCATATTGATTTAACCAGTATTTGCGGCATCAGATTTATTTTAATAAATGTTTCTGAATGTTTTTAAACGTGTTGTAAATATTACAGATTGTTTTATTAAATAAAATTCCAATATATGTAACACGGCAATCAGTTTATGATTTTTTTTTTAAGTTTCACGTTTCCCCTTAAACTCATGAGCTGTGGTGGATTTCGTTCATGAAATGAGGTAGAATTCTCCCGAATAAGGATATGTTCATAAATGCACGCTAAGCTATGATCACACTTGTATTTTCAGCTGGTACTCTATTATACGCCATTATCGTAATAGAAGCAAAATCGGAACTTATATATATATATATTTATTGGAAATATATTTTTATTTTGTGTTTTTTCAAAGAATATTTTAGTTTTTTTCATATATTTTTTGGTTCGGGAGACGGCTTTTTGTGCGAATAACTGTTTGATAATTTCTTAACATTAAGAGTTGTAATGAAATAAAATTTTTTTTCAGTTTGGAATGTTTCTTCTTGTAATTGGCACTTTAAACAAATTATTTCAATTATTTCTTGTATATTCTTGTATAATTTATATTGAACTAGAACACAACACCAAAAATAATGTTTCGCTGCATGAATGTTTGCATTTCGTGTACTAGGAAACCACATTTAAATGTCAAATAGTGTGCAGTGAAACATTTGACTACATGCCATATACAAGCAATACGTAAGCACCAAATATATGTGCATTCTTATGTAACCACATCGAATGCAACCCTTCTGGTTACATTTGCACATGTGCCTTTTTGGGTAAACATGCGGTGTACCTACTACCGAAATATTCATGGATATAACAACATCGCTAAATGTTGCGCTAGTAACACAAATACACCATTGGTACGGGACGTCAGAGACACATTCGCATGTGGTTTTTTATATTCCGTGTACTACATTCTTAAGTTTTGATTTTAGTATTTTTGTTGTATATGATTCAACCTTCTAAATATTAGGTACTTATATTTCAATGGAGGTAAATTTCTTACCCCAAATTTCTTTTTACACCAAAACAAACAAACGAAAACGCAACTTGTGAAGTAATGAGTTACTGGTGTAGGAACAGCCTCACCAAAAAATAAACGAGTTTGTGAACAGACCCAAAAATCTGATGATTTTGAAAAAGGCGGAAAAATTAATCCACCACTCAGCTTAGGTGAGAGTGTGTGCAGTTTTCCTTTGTTCTCACGCACACTTTTTCACCTAAGCTGAGATCAGCTGATGTCGAAGCTTGTAGGTAACGTCAAATAAAATGACAGGATTACCCTCTCTGTTAGCTCCTCTGTGACAAAAATCAAACACCCGTCTACGAACGACGTAGGTGGAATAAAACAAATACAAAAAATAAAGAATAACAAAGCGTACACACCGATAGAGTGTTCCACTCGAACTGCCCGAGCAACTCCGTCTTCCCCGGCCACCACATACGTTTCTCTCCATCAAACTCAAATCAACGAGTAAAAAACTAACGAGTTGAACACAGGAGTTGCTTAATTTAAAAGTAGTCTTTGACTGCTTTTAAATTAAGCAACTCCTGAGTGCAACTCGTTAGTTTTTCACTCGCTTGAAGCTTGAAGGAGAAAACTCGTTAGTTTTTTACTCGTTGATTTGAGTTTGATGGAGAGAAATGTATGTGGTAGCCGGGGAAGACGGAGTTGCTCGGGCAGTTCGTGACGTTCGTGTTGCACACTCTATCGGTCTGTACGCTTTGTTTTTCTTTGTGTTGCGCATTTGTTTTATTCCACCTTCGTCGTTCGTAGAGGGGTGGTTGACTTTTGTATGGGATTTGTTCTTGCTGTTAAAAAGAGAAAAAGAAATGAAAATGATTTAGAAAAAACATTGCGGAGAAGTTGCTGCTTTCAGTTGCAAAGTTTAAAAGTGATGCTGAGATTCGGAAGCAACACAAGAGAAAATCGACATAAGTCGCAACGCAGAAGTTGCTCAATTTAAAAGCAGTCAAAGCAGACATAGCAAACTTTCTTCGCCTATGAACATGTCATGTGGATGGAGTGGATGCTAAAAAAATGTCAAAACCAAAAACAATCCACAAAATCGCCATATCTGTCTCCCTTTAACTCAAACATATGGGCGCTGGTGAATATAGTACTAGATTATTAATGAATAGCTGTCACAGGGCGAAAAGTTGAAAAGTTTACTGAGCTCGCAAAAACATAAAAGTTATTTTGTTTCTTTGTTGCATACAAAAAAAAAAGAAGATAATCCACATGAAAATTAAAATTCTTCACTCTCGCATTGATTGCTGAAAAATATCAAAACGTGAAAATGTGATTGCAAAAATGTACTTGTTTACCGACCCATTTTAAAACACCCGAGCAGAGAACAAAAAGTGAATTCCCAAGAACTTTTTTTTTTTTTCATTTAGAAAAACAACATTAAAGTTCGTTTTATAATTTGTGAATAACTATATTAAATCAAAACATAATAATAATATTAATAAGTACAAAAATCGATCGTATTAAGTGAGCCGACGAGAGGACGTCATTTCGTTTGCATGGAGTGAAAAAATGGTATGTACAAAATAAAAATCTATTTGAAGTCAAACAAAGCATGGGAGAAAATCTTCAACAGTAATCACCAAGAGGGTAAGAATATGCCCGAGGGGGTGTAATGTCTGAATGTGGATAAATGGTTCTAAAAACTTTTTCAACGTTTACCTTCTCACTGTTTTTCGAGGTTGAAAAGTTTGTATTTGTGTTTTCTTTTCAGGGGCTCGATGCAAGATGTTTTTTTTATTATTAATATTTATTTTATATAACTTTAGTCATACTTTTGTTTTGTTGATAATCATTTCGAAATTCTCTCTTACTCGAATCAAGACAACTTGTTTTGAATTATGTGTATATATTTAATTAATTCTTATCAGTGTATAGCATTATCTGACGTTATTTGTTGTTTTTTTTTTTTTTTTTTTTTTATTCGAGTTGCCTTCCACCTAAATTTAATTATTTAATTAGATACGGTATATTATGTCCACTTCCTTTGGACTCCAACATCGATCAGTGTCCGTCGCTTTCGGTTGTCGTTGTTGTCACATGATACAGAAAAACAACTAAAACTGAGAGAACAACCTCTAGATTCGGGAACTCACTTTTACAACAATGCATAAAATCTATTATATCTATAAAATAACTACGATGAGAAGGTTTCCAATGGATTTTTAGATGCAATGTCTGCACATCTGAGTAATGGTTGTCCCCAATTAGAGATTCGAACTTTATTTGAACGTAGCAGTATTTTCCAATTGAAAAAAAAAATTGTGGGTCATAGGACCCTCGACAGAAGTGAAACTTTATTATTGTTTTCTTCTAAAAAAATCATTTGACGTCGTATTTTTTCTGGACCCTTTAAAAGAAGTAGGTATAACTGAAGCACCTTCAAGACAAGTCTAATCCAATCCCAACTGACGAAATCACAACCTTGAAAATCCCGAACAGTACCTACCTATACGAAATGAATATCCCGAATTTTTTTATGTAAAATAATTCGTTCTTTTTCCTCGAAATTATAAAAGAATTATTACTTTATGGTATTAAACTATTCGGGATTTTGTCAGTCGGGTTTTATCATTTAGGAATTCGGTAGTCGAAATTTTGTCTGTCAGTATTTCGGTAGTCGGGATTTTGGTTGTCGTGATTTTGGTAGTCGGGATTTTATCAGTCGGGATTACGGGAGTCGGTATTTCATACTCGAGATTCATAGCGTTTTTAATTTACAAAAAGATTTGCTCTTTCCTTTAAAAGATTTGATTATTTTGATTATTTGTGTCTCATTTAAATAAAAAGATTTCCCCTCTTTTCATTTAAATGAAAAGAGTAAATCTCAACAAGAAAGAAGCGATCTCCCAAATTTGGCAGATTTGATCTAAACACTGACACATGAAAACATTTTAATGGCGGATTTTTGCTTGCTTGTTCCTTTTTATCCTAAAACTATTGATAGCTTTGAATTGTTTTACCTTGTTGGACGGTATAGGTATATTATTGCACTCAAGAAAATATAAATTCATAATATTTTTCATAAATCTTACAATTTTTTTTACGTATTTGTACAAATGTTCAAGTAAACAAACAATTGTTATAATTTTACTTGTAATTGAATGGAATTGTAAATATAAATGACATACAAAAAACAAAGCTATCCTAATGATTGTATGATGATCGTTTGGAACGCAGGCATATTATTCACACAGCCTATGCGTGTTTAATCTCTGTCTTCACACTACGAAAAAAGCAGCCCAACATGTTTCATTTAAAAGAGCAGTTCTTGATTCTGAGGGCAAACCTTTGAGATTTAAATGAAAAACGCTATTAGAATCGGAATTTTCGTTGCTCGGTCAGTCAGAAAAAGCATAATCAGATTTTGAGTTTGACAATTTGAAAAAAGCGCGATACATAATTTCAATCTGTCATCCGGGTAGTGTGAGCTGTCATTTATTTTTTGACAATATGGTGTGAAATTTGAGATTTACGTGACTAAAAGGTTTAATAACACAATATTCACAATTTTCGCGCAAGTTACAAAGGTACCCATTCCCATGGCCACACCACAGTTGGTACCTATCCAGATGCCAATGCCCCAGACTAAACAATAATCGTAGACTAAACAAAGGATAAGCAAATTCAACAAAAACACATAAACTTTATCCAATATAACTTCAACGCATATACAAAGACAATCAATTCGGCATCGTAGGTTAAGTTATAAAATGTATCTTAGTTTTAAGTCAGTTCTTATTATACCGTGAATAAAGAAAGATCGCCTTGATCTCATTCTTGAAATTAAAAGTTGTGTTTGCGTTTTCATTTTGCCTCCACGTTTAGGAGAAGATAAATTTATATTTTTTTTTAAGATCCCGGAGGATCTGTTACTTAACTGGCGCAGTCGGTAGGATACCCAGTATCCGCTCGAATACAAATAATATCGGTTAAATCAAAATCCGATCTAATAAAAGTGAAAAAAATGTTCTGATCTTAAACTGAGTAAATTGGGGTTGTGTGACCTTATAAATAAGGGAAAGCCATATAAACACACTCTTAAAACACCTACTGAGACTGGTAGGTTTGACCCAAAACTCTGATCAAATAATATAAATCAAATCACATAAATTCGACAAATTACATAATATACCTAAACATAAAATGTTGCAACAAATTAGTCTACTTTTAAACGCGACGGCGGAGCAGAAAGAACTCCTGCGGCAGCAGCAGATATTGCAGCAACAACAACAACCAGATCTACAGGAACATGACCAACAGCAACAAGACCAACAGCAACAACAGCAAGAACAACTACCTGATATCAAACCTGTTTCAATTGTTCTACCAGAAATGGAAATTGTAAAAATAATTCAAAGAGTTAAACCGTTTAATGCAGAAGGGCCAAGAGACGTGGCATCCTTTATATATGACATAGATATTAACTTACAATATCTAACACCAGCCACAAAGGCTTTTACAATACAAAATGTAGTCAGGGGACTAATACAGGGAAGAGCTCAACAACCAATTCGAATGCTAGGACCATATGCAGCATGGACATCAATGAGAGAAACACTTATAAAAAACTTTGGACCCCAAGAAAGTTACATCAATATATATCAAAAAGCCGTAAGTTTACGAAATAATAATTTAGAAACATATTATTTTAAGTTGTGTGAATTAATGGATAGAATTAATATTAAATATAATTTTGAATTGGTTAAATGTAATGAATTTTCACCCGAAAATGTTAAGGGTATGTTTTTTAGAATTTTCTGCTCTCAATTAAATACAAATCAGGAAAGTTTCGTACTTAGTCAAAACATAAATTGCATGCAAAAAGCATACGAACTATTAAACAATTATAGAAATTCGAATCCACAGTTTTTAGAAGGACACCCTTCTAGACCTAGAAATTATAATGATTCCAACCGAAACAATGGTGGAAATTTCAACAATAGAAATTCAAATAATAACTTAAATAGATTTAATAATAATTTCTCAAATAACAGAAATTTAAACAGTGGTAACTTTAATAGTAATAACGCCAATAATAATTACTCAAACTTTAGAAATTCTAACAGTAGAAATTTTAATAATAATAATTATAATAATAATAATACAGGGAATTACAATAGGATTAATAACTACCCGAATAACAATAATAGTTATAGTAATAATAATGAGTATAACAATAGAAACAATAGTTACGGGAACAATAATAATAGGAATAATTATAATAATAATTTTTTTAGAAACCAAAATCAAAATACAAATCCAAGAAATTTGAGTACAAATACGAATCAAAATAATGAAGTAGATAACCGTGACATAAATTTTCAGGAGGAGGCCTCAGAGGTCCTTTACCCATAGTAAATCTAACAATTGAAAATGAAAATATACCTGTACTAATTGATTCCGGAGCATCAACTAGTAGCATTGATATAAATTGTCTAAAAACGTGTCCAAGGTATAAACTACAATATCCCCAAGATATTAATGGTCTAACAGGTGTAACTACAGTAACTGAACAAATTAAAACATCCTTTCCTAAAGAATTTAATGCACCAAAAAATAATAAAATGATGTGGAAAATTTTGAACCTTTCTGGAAAAAGTTTCAAAGCTATAATAGGACAAAATATTCTGTATCCTTTAAACGCCACCCTCAATTTAGGGGAAGGTTCTTTTAAAATTTTTAATGACACTCTATTTTTTAACTATGCTTGTCCACAAGAAATTAATTGTTTTGAAGAACTTACAGAAATAAATAATTTAGATTGTCTTTACAAAGACTTAAATAAAGAAGAAAATGAATCCTTAAGAAAAGTGTTAAGAAATAATAGTGAATTATTTTACAAAGAAGGAACCGATTTGAGTTGCACGTCTAATACTAAACATAGTATAACCACTACAGATAGTATACCTATCTTTTCAAAAATTTATCGTTTTCCTAAAATACATGAAGAAGAGGTGGAAAGACAAGTTCAAGATATGCTCAAACAAGGCATTATACAAAAGTCTAATTCCCCATATAATGCACCAATTTGGGTGGTACCCAAAAAACAAGATAATTCAAAAATAAATAAATGGCGAATAGTAGTCGACTATCGCAAACTAAATGAAAAAAACTGACGAGGACAAGTTCCCTCTCCCAAACATTGAGTCAATTTTTGATAAACTTGGTAAAGCCCTGTATTTTACCACACTAGACCTAGCTAAAGGTTTTCACCAAATTTTAGTCAATGAAAAAGACAGACACAAAACCGCATTTAGCACTCCACAAGGTCATTACGAGTTTAGAAGAATGCCGTTCGGATTAAAAAATGCCCCGGCCACATTTCAAAGAATGATGAACGAAATCCTTCGAGAACACATTAATAAAATTTGTGTCGTATATCTAGACGATATTTTAATATTTTCAACTTCACTCCAACAAATGGAAGTGAATATTAAATTAATTTTCCAAGAACTAAAAAAGCACAACCTGAAAATTCAAATCGACAAATGTAAGTTTTTTTCAAAAAGTACTGAATATTTAGGCCATATATTGACCGACAAAGGCATTAAGCCAAACCCATCTAAATTAGAAGCAATACAAAAACTATGTGTACCCAGAACAACTAAACAAATAAAATCCTTTTTGGGAATAACTGGCTATTACAGGAAATTCATCGAGAATTATTCCAAAATAGCTATCCCATTAACGGAATGTTTAAAAAAAGGTAGTAGGATTGATGAAAAAAATCCGCAATACATAAATGCCTTTGAGAAATTAAAACACTTGATTACGAGTCATCCAATATTAAGATATCCTGACTTCAAGAAACGTTTTACTCTCACTACTGATGCTTCCGACAAAGCTATCGGAGCCGTTCTATCACAAGACAATCACCCAATTTCATTTGCATCTAGAACTCTCAACGAACATGAGATAAACTATGCAACAATTGAAAAGGAACTATTGTCTATAGTTTGGGCAACAAAATATTTCCGACCATATCTTTATGGAATAAAATTTACAATCAAAACAGATCATAGGCCATTAGTCTGGTTAAATAACCTCAAAGACCCTGGCTCTAAAATGATAAGATGGAAGACAAAATTAAATGAATATAATTATGATATAGAATACGTCAAAGGTAAAGAAAATAAAGTGGCAGACTTTCTGTCAAGGATAAATACAAACGAAAATGAAATCAATGTGAATGAAGACACTAATAAAAGTGAAAATGAAATAATAGAAAATGGAGGAATAGTGAATAAGTTTAAAACACAAATAATTTTAGTAAAAGAAAAAGAGCAAGTGTATAAAAAAGTACATAGTAAAAAGAAAATTTTTATTACAGAAAAAGAAATTAGAAATGATGAAATAATTAAAATATTAAAAGAATATTTACCAGAAAAAGGAGTATTAGGAATTTATTCAGAATTAGAAGATAACTTATTTGAATTATTTAAAAAAATTTTACAACGTCACATTATAAGTTAATAAAATGTGCCTTATTAGCAGAAGATTTACTTAACAAAACCCAATGCTTTGAAAAGATAAAACAAATTCATGAGGAGACTAACCATAGAGGTATCCATGAAAACTACACAGAACTAAAATTAAAATATTATTTCAATAAACTTCAAGAAGTAATAACAGAATATATTAATAATTGCGAAGTCTGTAACTTAGCAAAGTATGATAGGAAACCCCCTAAACCAAAATTTAAACATACGGTAACACCAAACAATAAAAACGAAATAATTCATTTAGACATATTTCACATTGAAAAGAAATATTATTTTACAGTAATTGATAAATTTTCAAAACATTTATACGTCAAAGAAACTGCAGAAAAAGGCTCAACTACCTTAGTTGAAATGATAAAAGAATACATTCAACATTTTGATAGACCCAAATTAATTGTGGCAGATAACGAATTCAATACAGCTAATGTAATAGAATTTATAGAACAAGAAAATCTATCAATTCATTTTAATTCTCCAAATAGCCATACAGGTAATGCTGACATGAGTAGATGTCATTCTTCTCTCCTTGAACACATAAGAATACTTAATATCACGGAACCGAATCTTGAAATCACAGAAAAGATTCTTAAAGCAGCTACGTATTATAACAATACAATACATTCAACCATAGGTAAGAAACCAATAGAAGTACAATTTGGAAATGTAGATATTAATGAAATTTTTAAATTATTAGAATCAAAGAAAAATCAATGGTTAGACTATCATAATAAATACAGAGAAACAAATAAAGAATACCCCTACGATAAAGCTTATATTAAAAAATTATGATCAAGTAAGACATAAGGAAAAACCAAAATTTAGAAAAGTAGATATTAAACCAGACGATGAAGGAAATATTAGACATAATAGAGGCAATAGAAAATTAAAAGTCCATCCTACACGGATTAAAAGACAGAAAAAGTATTTTAAAGGACCAAATAAAGATAAAATTCCAAAACCCACAAATCAACAAAACCAAAATCAATAAAATTCTTTTATTACAGATTTTCAATCAACTCAACAGAAAAACAATCTTTATAATTGTAACATTGTTAACTATGAGTCAAATAACAAGCATAAATGCTGATATCCAAGTAGAAAACATAGAAGATGAAGGAATCATCCTAATAAAAGATGGAGACATACCAATAATAAGTGATTATTATCGAATTTATCACAGAATTAATTTAGAAGAATATTTAGACACTATATATAACTTAACTTTATATATACACCAAAACGCAGATATTATAACAGTTATAGGAAACGACCAATTCCTTTTTCATAAAATTTCGAAAATTCAAACCAATATAAACATGCTTTTAAGTATTAATGAACATTCTGTAAAGAATAATAAAACACTAGTAAATAACAGAGTTAGAATAGGTTCAATTTTTAAATTACTTTACGGAGTAATGGACAACGATGATAGAGAAGAAATATTAGAACATTTAGATATCATAGATAAAAATGACAAAAAATTAGTAGATGCCTACAACCAACAAATTTCTATTAATGGAATTTTTCAAAACAATTTTAAAAATATCAGAGATAACATAGAAGAAGTAAAAACCCAATTTTTTAAATTAACAGAGAACGTTAGAGACGAAATAAATGAAATTAAAAACGAAATTACACTACTTAAACTCCATAATTATATTTATGAATTAGATAATGAAATTGAAAAAATTATTGATAATGTAAATGCAGCAAAAGAAGGAATTATGTCTAGATCAATCCTGGATATAGATGAAATTGAAGAAAATTTTATAGGTTTAAATGAGCTAAAAGAAATCAAAATTAACATTTTTGGTAAAGAAAATTCAAATATTTTTATAATTATAATAAGTGTACCAATATTTTTAAATAAACAATTTCCAACTTACTACCTAAGATTAATACCTTTTTTAAATAATTCAATTATATCAAATATAGAAGAACAAAAAGTTCTAAAATACGAAGATAAAATCTATCCTATTAATAAATATCTTAAAAATTTAATTAAGCCAATAGAATGCTCGCCGTGTAAATCAATTGAATATAAAACCAAGAATTATGTAGAAGAAATAGATAAAGGTCTATTAATTGTCAAACATTTTGAAAATGCTATTGAACAAAATTGTAACGAAAAAATATACCATTTACATAAACATTTTATTATAAATTTTAACAAATGTACTATTTACCTAAATAATAAACAATATCATAACAAAATACAATTTTTTAATCATAAAATTGTAATACAACCAAACTTAAATATGAGCATAATAGACTCAGAAATTGTTATAAAAGACCTAATTATTCAGGATATAGAGCATCAAAATAAAATAAAACTTATAGAATATAAGAATAACCGTAATACGATTACATTTTCAACCATAATTGTTATATGTACTGTAATAGCTATTTGCTACTTTCTATTAAAATATTTATATAAAAATAAAAATATTAAAATTATAAATAAGATATGTGCCGAAGAAGTAAAATCTGAACAAATAAATATGCCACTTAATGAAATTAAAATCATGAAGCCTCAGGAGAGTCTTCAATCTAAGGCGGGGGGAGTTACAAAGGTACCCATTCCCATGGCCACACCACAGTTGGTACCTATCCAGATACCAATGCCCCAGACTAAACAATAATCGTAGACTAAACAAAGGATAAGCAAATTCAACATAAACACATAAACTTTATCCAATATAACTTCAACGCATATACAAAGACAATCAATTCGGCATCGTAGGTTAAGTTATAAAATGTATCTAAGTTTTAAGTCAGTTCTTATTATACCGTGAATAAAGAAAGATCGCTTTGATCTCATTCTTGAAATTAAAAGTTGTGTTTGCGTTTTCATTTTGCCTCCACGTTTAGGAGAAGATAAATTTATATTTTTTTTAAGATCCCGGAGGATCTGTTACTTAACTCGCACAACATTAATATTTCCGCTCTTATTTTCAATCAATTGTTCAACAATGATAAAAATATGCTCAGCTGTCATCCGCGTACTGCTGATTTTGACACTGCCTTGCGAAAGAGAAAGGGATATATCGTTGTTACCTAAAAATACCTATCTATATAGGGAGTTTTACCATCTTGTCAAAGCTCACACTATGGAGAAGACAGATTGAAATATGTATCGCGCTTTTTTCAAACTGTCAAACTCAAGATCTTGGAGAAAACAATTTGGAAATAATTTTTAAATGCGGTATTCTTTTTTGTGTGAAATTTGTGATTTCCGTGGCTTAAAAATTTATTTTAATTAGCAAAACCAACAATTTTCACAATTTTCGCGCACAAATCTTTAAAATTCCCGCTTTTGTTTTCAATCAATTTTTCAACAATGATAAAAAAAAAATCAGCTGTTCACCATACTGCTGTTTTTGACAATTCTGTGAGAACGAGAAAGAGATATATCGTTGTTACCTAAAAAGCCCTATTGTGACAGTTTGCGCTATGTGTACTTTATTTTATTTCGTAAACTTAACTATTTAACTACCTCTGTTTGGTACATAGAATAATAAATAAATAGAACATCAACTCAGGAGGCTCCACCCACTTTTGCCAACAAAATTTCAAAACTGCAGAGATTTAACTCTGTATGCGTGTCCGTGCATTTCAAATGGGACTGTAAAATTTGGATAGACCATACATTCTTACAATTTTGCATTTTGCTGTATCAGAAGTAATAAATGTAGTTTTTCAAGAAAAATAGTTTTTTGCCATCTCTGCGCAAAACACTTTTTATTTTCTGTTTAACATTTTGCTTATTGTTTCATTGCTTGTGTTGTGCTTGTGCATATGAACTTGTGCACCGAGAACGAGTGACCGAGACCCATCCATTTAATTTTTTTTTCTTATTATTTCATTGTTTGTGTTTTGTGTTGTAGTTGTACTTGTTGTGCTTCATTCAACTGGAAAACCCGAACGATAACGAAGTCAGAAAAAACGAAAAGGGCGACCGACATACGAATCGTTGCGCTATTTTATATTTTAGTCCCCCTAAAGAAGTTTCACTTGAAAAAAAATTATTTGGATCGGGTCTTACCATTGAGTTTATAAACATAGAGAAAAATTAAAGAAAAACAAATACAAATGTATGCAGAAGAATTTTGTTCGGTTCGGGTTGAGTGTTTTTCGTTACAGGGCAATAATAATTAGTCGATATCTACTTCGTTGAGTTTGAAACACAGAGGAGCTAACAGAGAGGGTAATCCTGTCATTTTATTTGACGTTACCTACAAGCTTCGACATCAGCTGATCTCAGCTTAGGTGAAAAAGTGTGCGTGAGAACAAAGGAAAACTGCACACACTCTCACCTAAGCTGAGTGGTGGATTCATTTTCCCGCCTTTTTCAAAATCATCAGATTTTTGGGTCTGTTCACAAACTCGTTTATTTTTTGGTTAGGCTGTTCCTACACCAGTAACTCATTACTTCACTAGTTGCGTTTTCGTTTGTTTGTTTTGGTGTAAAAAGAAATTTGGGGTAAGAAATTTACCTCCATTGAAATATAAGTACCTAATATTTAGAAGGTTGAATCATATACAACAAAAATACTAAAATCAAAACTTAAGAATGTAGTACACGGAATATAAAAAACCACATGCGAATGTGTCTCTGACGTCCCGTACCAATGGTGTATTTGTGTTACTAGCGCAACATTTAGCGATGTTGTTATATCCACGAATATTTCGGTAGTAGGTACACCGCATGTTTACCCAAAAAGACACATGTGCAAATGTAACCAGAAGGGTTGCATTCGATGTGGTTACATAAGAAGTCACATATATTTCGTGCTTACGTATGGCTAGTATAAGGCATGTAGTCAAATGTGGTTTCCTAGTACACGATATGCAAACATTCATGCAGCGCTATCATTTTTGAAACATTATTTTTTGTGTTGTGTTCTAGTTCAATATAAATTATACAAGAATATACAAGAAATAATTGAAATAGTTTGTTTAAAGTGCCAATTACAAGAAGAAACATTCCAAACTGAAAAAAATTTAAATTTCATTACAACTCTTAATATTAAGAAATTATCAAACAGTTATTCGCACAAAAAGCCAATATTAATTTTGTTTGGATTATATTTAGACACAACTTTATCTTCCATTAACATAATACATACAAACAAATTTTAAAGCATTTTAAAGGATCCTTCTGCCGAACCAAAAAAAATATGAAAAAAACTAAAATATTCTTTGAAAAAACACGAAATAAAAATATATTTCCAATAAATATATATATATATAAGTTACGATTTTGCTTCTATTACGAGAATGGCGTGCTAAAATAGAGTACCAGCTGAAAATACAAGTGTGATCATAGCTTAGCGTACATTTATGAACATATCCTTATTCGGGAGAATTCTACCTCATTTCATGAACGAAATCCACCACAGCTCATGAGTTTAAGGGGAAACGTGAAACTTAAAAAATAATCATGAACTGATTGCCGTGTTACATATTGGAATTTTATTTAATAAAACAATATGTAATATTTACAACACGTTTAAAAACATTCAGAAACATTTATTAAAATAAATCTAATGCCGCAAATACAGGTTAAATCAATATGCATTTTATATTTATACTTCTCGAGTTTTTAAACAAGATTCAAACTTTTTGGGTCTGTTCATAAACTTGTTTATTTGTTGGTTAAGCTGTTTCTACACTGGTGACTCACATGAAAGTTAGGCTTATAATGAGAAATACTATATTTGTATTTGCATTTTCGTTTGTTTGTTTGTTTCGATATAAAAAGAAAAGAAGGTAACGAATTCCCTTCAATTGAACTATCAGTTCAAAATCTACTTGCAAAAGAAAACGAAAAACAGTTCTTTTTTGGCACAATTAAAATCGACATTAGTCGCTTTCATATTATTTGATGCAAAATATGGAAGTGAATCGATGACAATAATAACATAGAATATTTTTTCTGTTTTTTAATTGTTTCAAACACATAAGTAAACATTTTACTTAAGCAATTTGAATCCAGAAAATAAGTTTAAAAGGTATACAGTCTCTTTTTACTACTGATGCTATAAACGAGCAAATGTAAAAAAAAATTATTTTTAATTGTTTTCATAATTTAAAGATTGTTTTTGCTTATAACTATAACCATTGGCGATATAGTCGATTTAACTGGAAACTAAAAGCAATTTAATGTGAAACTTGGTTAAAAATACGTTTTTCCGTATTATAAACGGCATAAAGTATACATTTTCTTAATAAAGTTGTCTAACTTTAAAAACAGCAAACCTTAGCATTATATTTTTAATGCAGCACAATAAAATCTCTGATAGATTGACAGCTCACTCTCTTGAAATCGCTTTTGTGGAATGTAACTACGCACAAATACTGCATAAATTCATCAACAACCCCTTTCAGTGGAATAAATAACTGGAAGTTAAAAAAGTGTTTATTCTTGAGTAAAAGTTAGACAACTGTTCTAAAATTGAAATAATGTTAAGTGGTGTGACGTAAATTCCTTAAATATAGGTTGACTATAATTTTGCGCCATTGAGTTTATAACAAAGAGAAATCATGTGGAAGTTTCAAACTTTGCTCGTAGGATGTCGTTACTATCGACTTGTGTTTTTTTACTCAAGTAGCAATTATTCTTGAGTTAAAAGGCAAAAGAAATAAAGAAAAAGAAATACAAATGTATACAGAAAAAAATTGTTCGGTTGGGGTTGAGGGATGTTCGTTACATGGAATTATTGCAATAATAATTACTCGATATGATCATTAAGCGACATCTACTTTGGTGAGTTTGAAACCATCTTGATTTCTCTATGTTTATAAACTCAATGTAATAATTCGGGAATGCGCAAAGCTGTATCTGATCTTGCACTTCTGTCGTGTCTTAAAAAGCTTAGATACGTAAATAAAGTACAAGGATATCCGATATTGAAAAATAAAAATAAAAATTGAAAAAACACGAAATAAAAATACAAGTTGCTGTTTTGCTTCTATTACGAGATATGTGGGCTAAAATAGTACCAGCTGAAAATACAAGTGTGATCTTAGCTTAGCGTACATTTATGAACACAATTTATGAACACACCCTTATTCGGAAGAATCCTACCTCCATTCATGATCGAAATCCAGCACTGCTCATGATTTTAAGGGGAAACGTATTCATATACGCGAAATGCAAAAAATCTAAACATTGGGTAACCGGAGGGACAGACGTAACTACAGATTTTTATCTTTATTAGATAATCTTTGCATTTTATACTACACACACACACACACACGTCTGTACACACCATCAATTATTATTCGTTAGCAAGCATAAGCAACAAAATAACCCGACATTCACCGAGTTATAAAATGGCTCGCTGACTCTCCTTTTTCCTTCATACATCATTCATTCTGTTCGAATTCGACACCTCTCTGTTCAACAGCCGTCTTCTTATGCGACGTTGTAAGACGGTTAACAAATAAAGGTACAAAAAATGTTTGAGCATGCCAATTTTAGAAAACTGTTTCACATGAAAATAAGTTTTCAATAATCCATTAACCCGTTTTCAAATTATAGAATTAATCTTTCTTTTTATTATCATTAGTTGTGTTTGTTGAATTTTACCCAGGGTCGACCCAGGTTTTCTTGACAGCTCCAAGCTGTCAAAATAACCAGGGGTGGAATCGCGTAAGATGATAGTTGATTGTCACATTTTTGATCATTACTTGTGATCAAATTGATTTTTCCTTCTGCGTAAGGTGATCGCATCCACCAATTCAACTCAATTCAAATTTGTTCAATTTGTCAGTGACATTTGTGAAAAACATTATTGCCGTAGTCATATTTTCAAATAAATTCATTGAAATTGTTAATTTTTTAGTGAATAAATGCAATAAATCTAAATTTAACCATTTATTTTCGATTGTTATATACTCATATGGAAAAAGAAACATTGTTTTTGATGATTTGGTGAGTAAAATTGAAAAAAAGTTGAAAATTTTATAATGTTTTGTATGCGTGTGGTAACTCTAGTCACATTGCCACAAAAATGAAAATGAAACGTCATTTTCATTAGAAGATGACTATCACAATATTTTGGTGATTGGTTTTTAGCTATCACTGTGATGATCACCTTACGCAGACAGAAAGTGTAGATTTTGACTGTCACTTATCACAACTCACCTTAGCCGATTCCACCCCTGGGTTTTTGGGCATTCCATAACATAAAACAATTACATTTTGTTTTATTTGTATGTTTTCTATTTATTTTCATTAAAATAAATCTATAATTTCTATTCTTTGCATTGCAAAAGCAAAATAAAATATTCAACTGTTTGACAACACACATGTCAATTTGCTTACCTCAACTCGCCCCAACAAAATACCTAGATTTACTTCAATGCGAGTTGAGGGCGACCCCAGGTCTAAAAAAACAGAGAATTTGTTACCCAGGGCGATTTGAGGTTTTTCAAAAAACGCTTTGGGGCGACTCCAGGGCTCAACGAACACAACTATTATCATTCGCCAATCTAGGGCTTTTTAGAAATATAATTTGGCTAAGATCCATTGGGACGTTAACGAGGTAGTCAAAACTAAACAAAATTATTGTAAGTGCCGTTAAAACAGTTCTAGGTAATACGGCTTAAACCATCTGAAAAGTATTCATTACGGCAATGAAGTAAAATTTTATCAAAATCTTTCGAGAACATTTCTTTTTCATAATCGTTATATGGAAGGTACCGTTATGTTATGATCTAAAATTCCAATTCCCTAGACACCAGTAGCCCGATTAGGGAATACGAAGCGAGTCGTTTTTAAATCGATATCTCTATTTCGACCCATCTTTGTTTAATTACCGAATTCGAAGCGAATCCTTCCAATCATTCCAGCCAATATACAGCTCGTTTCTACGGAATATTTTTTTAGTTGAAATCATCGTAGCCGTGGCAGTAGGTACAATTTGTTGCCATTTGCTTTGTAGCAAAATACAAATATTCCTTGAAAAGAAATGTATATTGTGTTGCGTGTTGAATTTTATTTAATTTTCTTCACTTTATAAGAAAAATAGCTTTACTAGTTTTATTTGCTCTTTCGCAATGTGTTCATTTTCCCATTGTTGCTGTTGCCGTGTGTTGCTTATTTTGTGACCTAAACGTTCTTTATGAAACAATTTTTTTTTATCTCTTTAGAGATAATTTTTTGGTTAAAACTAACCAAAAAACATTCGCCGTCAATACACTAATCCGCCGAAAAAAGTTATCCAAAATATAAAACGAAAGAGAAAGCAAAAACAGCAATATCAAATTTTGTTTTTGCCAACAAAAACGACTCGCTTCGTATTCCCTAATCGGGCCACAGGTCTGAAGAATATCGTCCCAACCGTTAAGGCCACAAGTGCTTTTGACAGACTGACATACAGACACGCGGGCTGATTTTCCAGACTCACTTTTTTACGAATAGTGTCAAGTGTCATGGTTTTTACTTGCGAGTTGTTTTTAAAGCAAGTTATGCATTCGTGCAAACAGAAATGTTGAAATAACAATCAAACATGACATTACGATGATAGAGAAGACTAAAAAAGTGGGTCCGGGAATTCTTGTCTATCTGTCAGTCCGTATATATCAGCACCTACAGCCTAAACGGCTGTACCGATTTCCTTCAAATTTGGTATGTAGGGTTTGTAGCCCATTCCTTAGAGGAGAAATTGAAAATTTTTTTTTTTAGCTCAAAAAATAACGGTACCTGCTATATAATGGCTTTCGAAAAGCTTAATTTTCTCGAAAACGGTATCAACGATTTTCTTCAAAAAAATCAGAGGTGGTTTTTATCTAATTGTCTTTTGTAGAGTTGCAAATAAAATTGTTTTCAAGACTTTTAACGGTAATTCCAATAGAACCGTTATTTTTTTCTTGAGCTATCTCGTGAACGGTTTAATCGATTTTAATTACAAATTTTTTTTTTGAAAGATCTAGATGATTTGAAAAAACTTTGATACCAACATTTTCAAAAAGTGCTTAGTTTCAATTTTAATTATTTTTTTAACCTATATTTTTGTTAATTCAATATTTGGAAAACGGCTTGACCAATAAATTTTATTTTTAGTACAGTAAATGTAAACTATTTAGCACTTTAAATTGCCATACTTAAAATTTGAAAAAATAAAACTTATAAAAATTATTAAGTAAACATCGATTTATTCAGAAACCGCTCTTACGATTTTTGAATTATTTTTTAGGTAAACTCATATTAAGTAAACAACCATTTCTGCATACTTTGATTTTGGCTTGAATCTTCTTAAAAAGAAGTTTTAGCACTTTTGTGAACAATTCATATGATTTTTTTTTTCATTTAGGTACATATATGTATATAAAAATAAAATGCTAGTTAATGCGATTATATTTACAATGCAAGTTATGCATTCGTGCAAAAAAAAAGTTTTGAGATAACAATAAAATTACGATGATAGAGAAGACGAAAAAAGTGGGTCCGGTAATTCTGTCTGTCTGTCTGTCTGTCAGTCAGCTTGTATAAGTAACTACAGCCTAAACGGCTGAACCGATTTGCTTAAAACTTGGTATGTAGGGTTTGTGAACCATTCCCTAGATAGGCCAGTCGGAATAAATTAAAATAAATAGCAAATCAGACATAATTCCTACAAAAGGTTTTATTGTTTTAATGGCTTCATTAGTTGTTCAATATGACTATCCTAAGTTTTCTCCCTCCACGGAGTTGTGTATAAGTGGTGGGGGGGGGGTGAAAATGTAACCCGAAAGGAAAATTTTTGCGGTTTAACGGTTATATTTCGTAAAGGACTTCGTAAAGGACGTTATCGAAAACTGTTCTTCATTAAAAGTGGAATGCATTTAATCCTGCATAAAATGAGGCCAGATTATTTTTTTCGGACCACACGTTTTCATACTAATGCTCATCAAAATTAAGCGTATTTTACATATTTATGAAATATTAGAACACAGCATAGTATTTCAGAAAGTACTCTGAGTAGATAAATCCTGACAATGCCTGCAACTGTAACCATAGTAACTCTGGACTAGTATAACAAACGATTTTTTTCATTCAAATCTTTAGGTAATTAGAAAGTACAATTGTATTTTTCATTAATTTATTTCAGACTTCATAATATAAATTAGTACATACTTCACTTTATAGAATAAAA
Organism: Baccha elongata; assembly: GCA_951217065.1. Taxonomy (NCBI): domain Eukaryota; kingdom Metazoa; phylum Arthropoda; class Insecta; order Diptera; family Syrphidae; genus Baccha; species Baccha elongata. The sequence continues at coordinate 5,203,692 of OX578273.1, forward strand.
AACACATATTTAACTTCATTTACATATAACTATATATATTGAATGACTCTGTCCGTAAGCTTCTTAGAACTAAGACTTTAGAGTTTTCAATGCCATTTTGTTCTGCCCTTGGATTCAATTGTCAAAATTTCCGATAGCTTCGTGATGACTTACTATTTGAACTTCAGTTTCTGAGCTAGCATTTTCATCACTATTATTATCCACAATTTCGATTTCTTCAATATTGTTGCTATCAATATTTTCGGGTTCATGGATTACTCGATCTACATCATTCCAGGACTCCAAATCATGTGTAGTGAATTCTGAAAAAAATTATGTAAGACTTCATAGCTTACACAACAGTTTTTTCAATTGAAAATTGTGTTTACCTCTGGGAAAATATTTCTCATAAGAGCCACCGTATTTGCTACAACGATCATATCGTCTTGTTTACCGAGAGCTGACAGAGGAATATAATCCTCCTCTGCAAACTCCTCATCTGAACTTTGAGATAAAATGTTCTTCCAGCACTTGTGAAGCACAACCGCTGATACTTTTTCCCTTGACAAGGCAATGAGTAATACAGCATCGTAAAGATTAAGATCTTTTAGACAAAACCTAATGGGCTTGAAAAAAGTGTTTGTAATATCGATCATTCGATCACCACTGTATTTGGAAAACGGCTTGACCAAAACATTTTGTTTGTCAGGAAATGTAAACTAAATAGCACTTTAAATTGCCATACTTAAAATGTGCAAAAAAAAAATTATAAAAATTATTAAGTGAACATCGATTTATTAAATCAAATTTCTTCATACTTTGATTTTTGCTCGAATCTTCTTAAAAAGAATTTTTAGCACTTTTGTGAACAATTCATATGATTTTTTTTTCATTTAGGTACATACATATGTATGTATATAAAAATAAAAATTATTGAATTGAAATTCGTGCAATCCAGTCGTGCACCACAAAAGCAAGTTCGTGCGACCAGCAATCGTGCACTTTATTTTGTTTGCATTTATATAGAAAAAAAATTATTTAATTTAGTTTTATAAAATTTAATTTTATTTTCGTGGTAACTTGCCTCAAGAACAAGTTCGTGCGACCCATTCGTGCACTTTATTTTGTTTGTACTAATCCATGCCTTGACTATAGTACCGGTAATCACAAGTAAAAAGAAACACATGTTGAGCGCTTTAAAAAAAGACAGATTTATTTTTGACAGCTCCACTGCTCTGAGTTTAAAAAGAAAAACGCCAACTGACGGATTTGCATTAATCGGCCTAATCTTTATAAAAAGGTTTAGTTTCCGGTGAAAATTAGATTTTTTCAGTTTAATTTTTTGCTTCTGATTTCCGTTAACCTAAATTGTTTAGAAAATTCTTTCTGATGATGGTGGAGAATCACCATCATCAGAAAGAATTTTCTAAACAATTTCTTTCAAGGGTCCCGTGATGCGGAACTTTTTACAGAGTTTTTAGTGAAAATTATATCGCCATTCTTCGCAACAAGCAAGCAGCAAAATCAATTCGACAAAATATTAAAAAAAAACTTTAAATACTGAACGAAATAAATAAAACTTAACAATGAATATTAAAAGTTTTTGTAACAAACAAATTCCTTATCGTCGTAGCAGTCATTGGTTTTGGTTGTCTCCATGAGCTTATTAATTCAAGTAGGTGGTTGAACCTTCTTTTGTCCAACAATTATAACTTATTATCGCTTCCATTAAATGAAACCAACTAAATTGAATGTGTTTTAGTTAAGGTGGTGTGCATGACGTATTTTGTTTTGTCATAAAACATCGCCTTTTTATGACTATGATTATGGCTTTGATTGCTTTGTTGTGCCAATTATTTAATTATTGCATCAAATGATTAAATATTTAAAAGCTCTTATGAGAAAAAAACGCACGCAGAATAATGATGATTATTTTTACTAGGGCAAATATTGGTTTCGTGTAAAAAAAAATTCTCTTTTAACAAACCTGACTAAGAAGTCTTAAGTAGGTTTCGTCATGCCGTCCCTCAATCTGTCTGTGTGAATGTGCTGTTGTCTGTCCACAGATCTACAGGCTGAACGGTTTGACGGTTTTTCGAACTTCGTGTTTACTATTTTTTGATGATTCCCTTGAAGAGAAATTCGAATTTTAGCCCGTCTAAACAAATTTTCTCGGAAATGGCTCTAATGAGGTTCAGAAGTTTTTGACTAAAAATGCACATATCAGAGATTTGGTGTTAACGATTTTTACTAATTGATAACTTAGTATAGCATTGAAGTTAAACAATTTATCACATGATGGCATTTAAAGTTTGAAGTTAAACAACCGTTTTATGATAGCTACTATTTTTTTTTTAATTTGTCTCTTTTCTACATAATTTGGCACCTATTATGGTTGTCAATGAACCCAACAAAGTCTCCATCTGTCTTCCCTACGAACATTTCGAAAACCAAAATTAAACAATTTATCAGACTACGACTTGGCCACACCTCTGCAACCCACCTCCACATCCTTAAATAAAGTTGTGGGTCATGGGACCCTCGACAGAAGTGAAACTTTATTGTTATTTTCTTATAAAAAAATTCTTTGAAATCGTACCTTTTCTGGAACCTTTAAAAGAAGTATAACGGAAGCACCTCCAAGACAAGTCCAATCCAATCACAACTGACAAAATCACAACCTTGAAAATCCTGAACAGTACCTACCTACCTACAAAATGAAAATCCCGAAATTTTTTATGTAAAATAATTCCTTATTTTCCCTCGAAATTATAAAGGAATTATTAGTTTTAGTATTAAACTATTCGGGATTTTGTCAGTCGGTATTTTATCATTCAGGAATTTGGTGGTCGAAATTTTGACTGTCAAGATTTTGGTAATCGGGATTTCGTACTTGGGATTTTGGTAGTCGGGATTTAAGATCGTTCGGGATCATTTCTCAAGATTTAGATTCGGGATTTTTGTTGCTCGGATTTCGTCAGTCAGAAAAGGTATCATCAGCATCCCCTATTGCAAGTTAATAATGAAATGATGTGCTTGCTTCACTGCAGTAGCAGTTCGTTTTTTCGGGAACGTGAAGAAGAAAATCAACCAACCATAACCAAACAACCAGAGATATCAGAGTACTTGAGGTACGCGATTAAATTCGCGTAGTCAAAATGGCAAAAATGCTACCTACTTTTGTGAAAACATAATTTGTTAAGTCTGTTACGACTTACGTGGTAGTGTTAATGTGCTTAGTGTGGTAATTAATATAGTTAACGTAAGTGTAAATAAATGTAGTACACGTGCTGTCAATTTGAATATTTTCCGCTCAAAAACTAAATTTAATACATTTTATATTGTTTTATCATGTATTGTAGTGGTTCAGATTGTTTTTACAATAAAAAAGAATTCCGACTTTTTAAGTTTTTTGGCTATTTAATTTGACAGTAGAACTGAAAACCCAATCTATATTTTGACAGTTTACGTTAGGTAGTCAACTACGCAATTAACTACCTGTAGCGTATGCTTTTTTTTAATAATAATAATTTTTGAAGTCTGTTACGTAATTTTAGTACCTAGCTACTGTAAGTAACTTAAGTTTAAATAAATATGGTAGGTACACGTACCGCGAACTGTAAAAGTATAGATTGAGTGCTACTGTCAAAGCGAATATTTTACGTTTAAAAACTATCGTTTTGTCTTGTATTGTAGCTCATCAGATTGCTTTCACATATAAAAAAAGCAATGTGTTTAGATTATTTTACAAAAAATTTAATTTGACAGTAAAATTAAAAACTCAATCTACATTTTGACAGTTAGCGCTATGTGTACTTTATTTTATTACGTTAACTACCTGCATTTACGTATAGGGGGGTTTACACTCAACTGTAACCAAGGCATGACCATGACCGTCAACCACCATAATCGTCAGAAGAATATCAAAATATTTTGAAAACCATCATGCCGCTTGACCAGCCGCATGATTAAGTGCAGTTAAATGTGAACCCCCCTTATCTAAAGTATCAAAAGTAATTTGTCAAAAAAAGTAGTATTTTTGCCATCTCTGGAGCCAAACCTTTTCATTCTCTATGTTTTTGTTTTTGTTTATCCACTTTATCCCTTTATTGCTTGTGTTTATGTTGTGCTTGTACTCTAACTGGATACTGGAGATGGAGAATAGTATTTCTGCCATGTGCCATATCTACTTCTGCTTCTGCAGCCAAACCATTTAATTTTTTTTTTTTGCTTTTTTGCTTCATTGATTGTGTTGTACTTGTGCTTCAATCCGAACGATAACGAAGTCTACCGAGCAAATAGGAAAAGGGCTACTGACAGACAAATCGTTGCGCTATTTTATATTTTAGTCCCCCTAAAGAAGTTTCACTTCAAAAAAACACATGCAGTAGTGTTCGGATTCCCCTAAAAAATGTGTTCCACTATTGACTGGAAACAAATTTAATGATCTCATGTTTTCTATTTTTGGCGGTCAGCCATCAGACGAATAGGGGGAATAACATGTAGCATATGAAAACATGCACGTGCCGTAACTATTCGGGACTGGTGGAAGTGTGATCATAGCCTCTTTGCGGCGGCCGCTAGTAACAAGCCTTTTAAAAAAGGTTTGGCTAATATGATCAGGCTAGTTCCTCAGGTTGGCAACAGGTTAATTCCCTGTTCCGTAAAATTTTAGAATTACGAACCCGACAACAAGCCTCGGAAACGGACTGATCTCACGACGACAACCAACGCAACGAAAACGGCAAAACGATTTACGAATTTTCTTATGGAACGTACGATCGCTCTATAGAGCTCGAGCTGCTCAGCAGCTAGCCGATGCCCTGTCAAAATATAGAGCTGACATAACAGCACTACAAGAAATCAGATGGACAGGGAATGGTGTTTTACAGAAGAAAGAATATGACGTATACTACAGCTGTCATACAAAACACCATGTGCTCGGGGTAGGCTTCCTAGTCAGCGAAAAAATGAAGTCTACCATCATCGGCTTTAACGCTATAAGCGAAAGGCTATGCACCCTTCGCGTGCGAGGCAAATTTACGAACATTAGCCTCATTAACGTTCACGGACCTACGGAGGAGTCCTCAGACGAAGAAAAAGAGACTTACTACGAACAAGTCGAGAGGACCCTCAATGCCTGTCCAAGGTATGACGTAAAAATCATCCTTGGGGATTTGAACGCAAAAATAGGTCGGGAGCCGGTATTCAGGCATTACGCAGGCACCCATAGTTTGCATGAGAACACTAATGACAATGGACTTCGAGTCTTAGAATTGGCAGCATCGAAAAACATGGTCGTTGCGAGTACCAGGTTCCCGCGAAAAGATATCTACAAAGCCACCTGGGTATCACCTGATGGAGTCACTCGTAACCAAATAGACCACGTGTTGATAGACCGTCGCCACTACTCGAACTTGATGACGGTACGAACGTACCGAGGCGCCAATATCGACTCGGATCACTATCTTGTTGGTATGGTCTTCCGAGGGCGGATTGCCTTGCGAAGACGTATTGCATCCGCCGATCAAGTTCGAATCAACACGGCTGCCCTGCGCAATGAAAATGCCAGTAACACCTTTGGTAATGCGTTAGGACTCGCCCTAGAATCGCTTGATTTAGGGAGAGTAAGTCCTGGGGCCAGTATGCTGGGCGTAGATGAGAAGTGGACACGCCTTAAGAATACTGTCATTAGTACTGCCAACTCCATCTTAGGCAGCAGTCGTAGAAATCGGAACGACTGGTTTGATGATGAATGCAAGCTAGCGACTGAACGTAAGAATGTTGCGTACCGAGCAATGCAGCAATCTCATAGAACGCGGGCACGCGAAGAAGAATATAAAGAGCTCAGAAGAATAGAAAAACGGCTTCACAGACAGAAAAAATCAGCCTGGGAGAAGAACTTAATCTGTGAAATAGAAAAAAGCCGAGAGCGAGGTCAGCACCAGGCGCGGAAGTTCTACCAATCCATCCGAAACATGACGCAGTACACACCACGCTGCACATACTGCAAGGACGGAGAGGGAAATCTGATCACCGATCCACAAAGCATACTGGAGCGATGGGAAGTGTACTTTAATGAATTGCTAAATGGTCAACTCACTGCAGAAGTGGAGGCTCCACTGCTTCAAGACGAATACCCTATGTTGCCGTCACCAAGCATAGAAGAGGTTGAGAAGGCTATAGACCGGCTAAAGAAAAACAAAGCCCCGGGAGCTGATGGTATACCAGCCGAATTATTTCAACACGGTGGGCCAGCTCTACGTCAGGCAATTCATGATATTATAGTGCACGTGTGGGAGCGTGAAGAAATGCCAGAAGACTGGCGAAAAGGTATAATATGCCCCATACATAACAAAGGAGATGTCACAACGTGCAGCAACTATAGAGGTATCACGTTGTTGAGTACCGCCTATAAGATACTCTCCTCTATCCTACAAGACCGGATAACCCCATACGCTAAAACCATCATCGGACAATATCAGTGTGGTTTCATTCCAGGCAAATCAACAACTGATCAGATCTTTACCCTTAGGCAGGCGATGGAAAAATGTCTAGAATTTAACATCCCAACATACCACCTGTTTATAGACTTTAAGGCCGCCTATGATAGCATAGCCAGGGTAGAACTTTACAAAGCCATGAGAGAATTCGGCATCCCAAATAAATTGACACGACTATGTAGGTTGACCATGACCAACGTAACAAGCCAAGTAAAAATAGCCGGATTGCTATCCAGACCAATCAACATCTTTAATGGACTCCGACAAGGGGATGGTTTGGCCTGCCTCCTCTTCAACCTGGCGTTGGAGAAAGCAATCCGTGACTCTGGCACGGCAACAAGAGGGACCATCGTCAACAGGTCCAGCCAGATACTGGCTTACGCAGACGACATCGACATCATCGGAAGAACCGAGCAAGCTGTACACGATTCCTTCATCCAGATCGAGCAGGCGGCACAAAATCTGGGGCTGCACATTAGTGAAGGTAAAACAAAGTACATGGTGGCGTCGAATGCGAGAGGAACAGTTGGTCAAACAATCAAGGTAGCGGAGCACGAATTTGAAGTGGTGCAATCCTTTAAATACCTTGGGTCAATAGTAGCAGCCGATAACAATATAGAAGAAGAAATACGCGGGCGGCTTCTCAAATCCAACAGAGCCTACTACAGTCTGTCAAAGCTCTTCAAATCCAGAAATCTCACCATAACTTCAAAACTACTGCTGTACAGGACCATGGTTCTGCCAGTACTCACATATGGATCCGAGACTTGGGTGCTTAGCAAAAGGCACTCTGACCTCTTAGCCGCGTTCGAGAGAAAAGTCTTAAGGAGAATTGTTGGCCCCATATGTGAGGAAGGACGATTCCGGAGACGGTACAATCATGAATTGTACGCAATCTACCTTGAAGCAGATATAGTGACAAAAATTAGGCTCGGTAGACTTCGGTGGGCAGGGCACCTAGCTCGCATGAGCGAAGAGGAACCTGCTCGGAAAGTTCTTTGTGGTACATTCTATGGCAGACGACAGCGTGGTAGACCATGCTTGCGCTGGAGAGATGGCGTAGACCAGGACGCCCGGAGCCTTGGGGTGCGCAACTGGATGGCGTCGGCTCGAGACCGGGATAGGTGGAGAGACTTGTTGAAGGAGGCCAGGACCGGACCCCGGTTGTCGAGCCGATGATGATGATGATGATGTTTTCTATTATATATGTATGTATACAATAAAGAGGTTGTAGAGTGCGTGAGCAGGAACCTAAGTTGTTCAGGATGCTTAAGTAGTTAACTACTAAAAGTCTGACGTCTGAAAAGTGAGTCTCTTTTAAGGGCTTACGCTTATACCACGAAAATGGTGCGTCGTACGGAAAAATTATCTAAGACAAAATTAAAGCCCTTCAAATTTTCTACAATGTTTAATTTTCTTTGATCCTCAACCGTTTTTGAGCGACACGCATCGTAAAGCAGAACAGTTACATACAAAAAGTAATTTCCCCATATTTTTCAGCAAGCATTCCGTCATATCGTCTAAACTATTAGTCTGAAAAAAAAACCTTAGCAAGTTATAGAAAATTTAATTTCCTGTAAACTCTTGAAATTGGATTGTTTAATGCATAAGAAAAAATCATTTTATTTGAAAAATTGAAAGTCATAATTTTACTAGTGAAAAATATCATCAATAAAGGGGTTGTAGAGTTCGTGAGCTAGAACCTAAGCCATTCCTTTAGAAACCTGTTAAGGGTGCTTAAGTAGTTAACATACTAAAAGTCCTGACTTCTGGGAGGTGCGCCGGAAAGGGAGAACGATATTCTCTCTTTCAGGATTTCGGAGATGGTAAGTCTTAGAAAAATTATTCGTGGTTATATTAAAGGACAATATCAAAACGGCTTTTTGGCGCTATTTGGGTTCTTTAGAAAAGGCGTTTCCGAGCTTTATGCATATTAAAGAGAATATTTAAAAAAAGTTTTTATCTCATATTTTTACTCAAACTTTTAATCGGAACAAAAGATGTGACTGCATCTTTAGGGTCACTATGAATTATATTCTATTCTATTATTTGTGTACTCCATGATGCCTGCTGTCAATCTTAACTGATCCGTTGCTAGCGCGAGTTATACTACAATAATAATTTACTTTTAACATGCAGCTCTCTATTTGTTTTTTTTTTTATTTTTTCAATTCCAGATTCACATCACCAGCAGATTTTCCTTTAAAATGCGATTAATCTGTTAAGCTTCCAAAAAAGAGGCATTCGACATTAGCCCTCAAAAACCTCACACGGAGCACATTTGCAATATTTTTTTTATTATCTTCACATAGCCCGGCAAACGACATTAATAAACAAATTCCAACACCAAAATGTCAGCTCAATTTGTATTTCTCACTTTATGCTATTGCTTAGCTCAAATAGCAGAGGGAAATATTTTAGTCTATAGAACATTTACCAATCAGGTAATTCTTTTTTGTTTGCAAATTTATTTATTGATTTATTTTTAAAAATATGTGTATTTTTTTTTTAGTTTTTACAGGAATATTATGCTGAACCTGCTCTATTTGGTGCCGAAATACCAGCAAACGGACTGAATGTGTACGGCGTAAGAGCCGGTGATGATGGTTTTGGTTGTAGTGATCTGAATCCGCCACCTTCTACAGAGCCAAAGGAACGTTTTGCTGTCATTATTCAAAGGTTTGAGGAATTGATTAATAATACAAAAAATGTATCTATGATTTCTTTGAAAATTGAAGGGGAGGAAATTGCAGTTTTGAAAAAAAAGTACGAAATGCCCAAGAACAAGGCTATGTTGCAGCTATAATTTACAACTTTGTGAACGATGATAATTTAGGTAAGTTGCAGTTTGATTCCATAATTTACTGATATCAAAATGTAAAAATGTTTGGGTAGTCTTTGACATTTCTTGAATGTTCCTATAAAAAATAAATGGGTAAAAACTGGCCCTTGCGCCAAAACTTACAAACAGTATTTTTTTCTAAATAAAACTGCAGTTACCAAAGAAATGAAGTTCAACTTATCACCTTTTTCGTGTATCAGAGCTTTTAGTTTGAATCAAAATCAATGAATTCCACCTAGCTAACATCAACTATAAAAACTCAATCAACTATAAAACTACAATCGGATACACCTTACGTCGCGGCAAAGTAGTTAGTGTATCGGACTCTCGCGCCAGAGGTCAGAGACTACAACGAAGTGAAAGGCCTCTTGTGAGGAATTGAAATTTTTTTGAAATGAGTATCTAGTTTTCTATGTAAAGTACATCTCATCCTATCCGTTTGGATTCGGCGGTAAATTGTAAATGCCCTTCAAACCTGTAGAGTTAGAAACACACTCTTGCTCTTGTCGTGATGCCTTCGCGTTAAACTTAATTATTATTATATTACACCAATTCTGTTGAGACTAGTAACCGGTAAATATTTCCGTAAATTTCAAAGTCTGATAAACACGAACATCCAAATCAATGGCAGCTAAATAAGACTGTTCAATTTTTTTTTTAAATTACAGAGTTTAAAAAAATAAAGGGTTAATCAATCAAGTGGAACGCCTTAATTTAAAATATCACTTAAAAACCGAATGTATCAGTGTGTTGCTGCTGAAGGCCACCATTTTTCTGAGATCATTTTTAACCCCAAAACAGGATTTATTTTTGTTGCATAATGACTGGTCTCATTTGGATACCATGCCTCTCGTTTTGTATCCACCGTGCAGTGATCGCATCATCAATCGCCAGTCAAAATAGATTCAAAATATCTTCTTGTCCATTATGCAAAACGAAACACCTTTCGTTATTGTAGGGCTCTTTATTAATAGTTGTGTTCGTTGAATTTTACCATTTTTACTCAGGGTCGACCCAGGTTTTCTTGACAGCCACAAGAGCTGTCAAAAAACCTGGTTTTTTTGGTTCTCAAAAAACGCACAAGGGTAGGTTTTGTGTTGTTGACAAAAGGAAAGAAACAAAAAATATTGGTTTCCGAAATGAAAACTTGAAATTTGTTGCTTTTGGTATATTCCAAAACATAAAACAGTTACATTTTGTTTTATTTGTATGTTTTCTATTTATTTTCATTAAAATAAATTTATAATTTCTTTTCTTTGCATTGCAAAAGCAAAATAAAATTGTAAACATATGTTTGACAACACACATGTCAATTTGTTTACCTCAACTCGCCCCAGCAAAATACCTAGATCTACTTCAGATCGAGTTGAGGGCGACCCCAGGTCTCAAAAAACAGAGAATTTGTTACCCAGGGCGAGTTGAGGTTTTTAAAAAAACGCTTTGGGGCGACTTTAGGGCGACCCCAGGGCTCAACGAACACAACTAATATTTCCTATCTTTCTTTAAATAGCTCTAGCATTGAGCGATCTCTAAATGCATCCGCGATGAGAGCGACAGAAGACCTTTTTTAACTCCGACTGTAAATGTTTCTGTTTTGCTCCATTTTTGCAATTCTATCGATATTTTTGATGTTTTCTAAAATAATGCATGTTTTTTTTTTTGTTATTTTTTTTAGAGCCAATGAGTGCGGGGAATTCGAGTGGTATAGATATAGTAGCAGTATTCGTTGCTTATTCATCTGGTATAAATCTTATAAGTGCATATACTTTTTTCAAAGAATCAAGATTGGTTATTAACGATGATCTGCCTTTCAATATCAATACACAACTGATTCTGCCATTTTCAATTTTAATTGGATTGTGTTTTCTAATAATGGTTTGTTACATATTTAATCTTGAAATTTGTAGTTGCATTAAATTTTTAATTTAAAATAGATATTTTACATGATATACAAATGTGTCAGAGAGGAGCGACGATTAAGACTTCATCGTTTGCCAAAGAATATGCTTAAAAAAATTCCAATTACAAAATATATGAAAGGCCAGCCATACGAGATGTGTGTTATTTGTTTAGATGATTTTACAGAAGGCGAAAAACTTCGCGTTTTACCATGTGCCCATGGTAAGTACATATTTAAGAATTCTATTTGTTTTTTATTTAACAATTGTCTTTCCATTTATGTCTTTAAAGCATATCACAGTAATTGCATAGATCCGTGGTTAACCAAAAATAAGCGGGTTTGCCCAATATGCAAGCGGAAGGTTTTTGCGAAGGGCGAGACCAGAGCAAGTCGGAGACGGCAGGCTTCATTGGATAGTTTGACAGACTCGGAGGATGATACGACCCCTCTATTACGTCAAGTTGAAAGTGCAGTAGCACCTCATAACCATGGAACGTTTTCTGCAGGCCAAGATGATGATGACGTAGCTGGAAATGCACCTGTTACCGATGGTGATATTTTGTCTTCAGACGATGAAAATGGTACTTAATAGTCATCTTTTAACAAGTTCTTATTACGAACTCTGTTTTGTTGTTTTTTTTTTCAGTTTTATTGACCAACGACTCACCCAGTCATAGTTCATCCCGAATCAATCCGTTTGATCGGCAACCTAATTTACCATCTAATTTGGAAGATATGTTAAATAGTAGACGCTCCGTTTGGGATTATCCAATTTTAAGGTAATTTTTTGTTTTGGTTAGATGGGTGTGAACCATCGAATAACGGCTCTAAATCATCATCGTTCATCGACTTTACATTGTATATAAATTTCTATAGTACAACCATGGAGCAGCGCCATCTAAAGAAAGTTGTTAACTGCACATTTGGAGGTTCTTACATTTACTAAGTGTCTATTCTGTTACCCTAACAATAGTCGTCTACGAAACAAATTAATAATATATAATGTATTTAATTGGCTCTAAAATCCATATTTCCTTGACAAGAGTCGTAAACAAAACAAAAATAATATATGTTTACGACTGTTGTCAGAGTTACAAAATAGACAACTATTAAATGCACGAACCTAAAAATGTGTTTATCACACGTTTCTCAAGATGGCCAGGCGGTGATTATTCAGCATGAAAATACTATAGAAATGTATATACAATGGACTTTATATGGCTCAATTTATTTTTTAATGTGTTAAGAACATTACAAATATGTTTGTACTCGGATAAAGACACGATAATACAAGTCTCCCATTTAAAATTAGGTTACCCGGGTTGACCCTAGAAAGCCATAGAAAACATATGCATATATATATACAGGGTGATTGGTATAAGATGCACCAAAAAGCTTGAGCGTGTAGGTGGATTTAGGACAAGAAAAAAATCGTAGGGGAGGGGGGTCTATTTCCCCCCGTTTAGGCGGGAGGGGAAATTTTCTAAAACATTGACTTGAATCAGAAAAAAAAATTATTTAAAAACAACGGTGAATGATGACATTAAATAAAAATTATTTTTGTGTGTTAGGGAGTAATAAAATCAAGTAGCTATTTATTTAGATATAAATACCTACGATAGGTTCCCCTTATGCAATAAAAATCCTCTTAAAAAATATTTATACCTATTTTGGTTTTATGTACTTAACAAACAAGAAATTTTAAAAATGCTCTAATGTAACGATCCTCACTGTATGTTGGAAAAGAAAAGTATATTTTGTGCGTCGACAAAAGTATACTACTTAACTCGTCCCACTTCTAGAAACATACGCTTGAGATGTACTAATGCATACAAGACACCGAAAACTGTTTTTTTTTTACACGAAACCAATACTTGCAGATCGAAAGAATTGTATGTTTCCTATGATAACTGACTAGTAGACTTGATTTTTTTTTAAAGAAAACTTAATTTTTGATATTTTATTTTATATCCTTTACTAGCAGGTACCCGTGCGTTGCTACGGCTCGTCGGAATAAACTCAAATAAGTGTTTTTTTCACAATAAAAACTCCCATAGGAATCGTAACTTTTCTGGTCGCCTTTTTTAACAGTTTTCTTAATAAAAAGTACCTGTATGGCCCGTTTCGCGGGTTCAGGAGATTTTAACTTCCGGATTTTCGTCCCACGGGAATAGTTATAAAAAGTAATATCTCTTTAAATGCAATGTCTCATCCATCTACTTTCTGGATTTTATCCAAATCCGTTCAATGGTTGAGACTTGGAAGCGAAATAAACACCCAAGTATATATATTTTTTCACATTTGTTCGGTTTTCAGTGATAAAAATACACTACCTGTTGGTCCAGTTTTTCATTCATTTACCTTCCATTCATTCACATCCGTTCTGTGCGGCTTGAATGCCGAACTAACATATTTCCAATTATTAAACACTTTAATAATAGAAGAATTATTTACTAACATTCGTTAGTAGTAAAATGTTTGTAGTAAGAATGTGTAAATAAAACCAAGTCCGTATTTATCGAGCGCTAAAAACCTGATCGACGAAAAATAAATAAATAAATAATTTTGCTCTTTGAAAAAAAGAAAAAATCTATCCATAGGAACCGTACGTTCTCGGGATAAAAAGTACATAGCCTATGTGTTATTCCAGACTATAATCCATCTCTGTGCCAAATTTCATCCAGATCCGTTCACCTGTTCTGGCGTGATTGAGTAACATACACTGTTCCAGTGTAGGACACAATTGTTACTGCAATCCCATAGGAACCACCCATTTTTTAGTCACTTTGCAAAAATTCAGTTGAAAATTAAGCATCAATTGTTATTTTTCCATTTTCAAATCCCAGTTTAGGTAATTGTTGTAAGAAACATGTTGGAATGGATCATTTTGCATTAGAAAGTGTTGAACTGGGATTAACTGTAATGTTTAACCGAAATTACCTGATAATAAGGAAGTGCTTCACTAAAGTAATATTGATTTCTTCTATTTATAACGATATACTCTATTAGTGTATGAAATAATGAAATAAGAATAAAATGATTTTTCCAAGCTTTGCATCGATGATTTATACCTAGGTAATTCATTAATTCAAACTGAAGTAATTAAGAGGCTTTACACATCAAAAGAGCGATAAAAGATAATAAACGCAGACAAATGCGATTCTTTACCATCTTATTTCAACCAAACCAACCTCTTAAATATGAACTGAATCGATTGAGGTATTACCTATCAAAAAACCGAAAAATTATAAGAAATGCAAAAAAATGCAATTTTTTACCATCTGCTTTCTTAATTTGTTTTTCTCTTAAACATTCCCTGTATTTAAACGAATCAAACTTAAAAAAAAATATTCGAATTGGTCCAGCCATTTTCTAGTTTTAGCGAGACTAACACAAACAGGAATTGATTTTTATATATAATAAGATATGTTTAAATTTAATTTTCTTGAACTGGGATTTGTTTTTGATGTTTTTATTTAATTTAATCTATTATTATTAACCACAATTTTATTTGCTGTGCTAAATGCCAAGCAATATTTGCAAGTAAAAAGCGAAAGTAATAAGTAATGTGGAATTCGTTCAGTGCCAAAATCCAGTGTCAAAATGACACTCAGTGCTATATTCAGTTCACCAATATTTTGGTTAGAACGAACAGAATGAGAGTCGTTTTAGTGTTATTTTTCATTTGTTTCAAAGTATTGCATGTTTCCAATGTGAACCGACTAGTAGACTTCTTGATTATTTTATAGAAAATGAACTTTTGATCTCTTCACTTTATTTGTTTAAATTTAATTTTCTTGAATTGGGATTAGTTTTTGTTGTTTTTATTTTGATTAATCCATTATGATTAATCACAATTCTATACTCTGAGCTAAATACCAAACAATATTTGCGAGTACTCATTTCCACACTCGCTTTAAAACGAGTGTAGCCAAAACGACACTGAGTGCAGCAAATAACACTCATCAGTTTAGCTAGAACTGTCAATTTTGGGTAGCGCGAACAACGCGAGTGCTACACTGACACTGAGTTCTACACTGGCTGGGTAGAACGAATTCGACATAAATAATGCTGGCAGAAACGTCAAATACTTTTGTGTAAACAAACTTATGTGGATTTCGTTTTGGTTGGCCAGTGGGAAGGGAGCCGAAGGGACCGGTGCAGAAGTGTTCGGGCCCAGAATCAAATGCTTTTTAACAATGGGAAAGTCCTTTAGCACATTTCAAGGGAAAGTTAACGCTATAAGAATATGTGCGCAGATAAATAATGAAAAGAAGTACCGGAAACGGAACACAGCCATGCCAGACAGCCAAGCTGCACTCAAAGCACTAAATTCCTGTGCTCGAAGCTGGTCTGGGAAAGTGCAAATGAACTCAACAAGTTATGCAAAAACAACGACGTAACACAATCCTGGGTTCCAGGACACATTTTATTTATTTAGTATAATTGTTCTCTGTATAAATAAGAAATTACATCTTTTAAAACGCATATACAGGAGTTTAAAAACATCAGAAAAAAAACAATAGCAAAAGTGAAATTAAGAATTATATAAGAATATTAATAACAATTTTAGAATTAAGATACTTTAACATAATGAGAAATTTCAGTTATCATGAGCAAACAAAGAGAATAGAGGAAATTCTTTCTGTGATCGATTTTACGTCTTGTATCAATTGGAAGTATTGGAGATGGTTCCTAAGTTTTTAATTTTGTGCACAAATTGAATTGGAGCGTTGTTAAGCAAAATTTGAGGAAAAGAGAGTTGAATTTGTTGTCTTTTGGAAATTGGAATTATTTTGGATTTGGTTGGATTTCAAAAAAGTTCATTTTGTATAGCCCAGTCATGTATTCTACTCAAATCAGCATTAAATTGGGTAGAGGCTTCATCTAAGTTCTTCGCTGAAAAATTGTGGTAAAACTTCACGTCATCAGCATAAATATGAAAATTACAAAAAGAAACACATTGCGGCATGTCATTTATGAACAAGGAGAACAAAAGAGGATCAAGAATCGATCTTTGGGGAACACCCTTAAGAGTGGGAAGAAAAGCAGACTGACAACCATTATGAGATACTGTTTGGACGCGACTAGAAAGATAAGAAGAAATAAGTTTTACAAACAAAGGGAATATCATCAGTTTTTAATTTTGTGCACAAATTGAATTGGAGCGTTGTTAAGCAAAATTTGAGGAAAAGAGAGTTGAATTTGTTGTCTTTTGGAAATTGGAATTATTTTGGATTTGGTTGGATTTCAAAAAAGTTCATTTTGTATAGCCCAGTCATGTATTCTACTCAAATCAGCATTAAATTGGGTAGAGGCTTCATCTAAGTTCTTCGCTGAAAAATTGTGGTAAAACTTCACGTCATCAGCATAAATATGAAAATTACAAAAAGAAACACATTGCGGCATGTCATTTATGAACAAGGAGAACAAAAGAGGATCAAGAATCGATCTTTGGGGAACACCCTTAAGAGTGGGAAGAAAAGCAGACTGACAACCATTATGAGATACTGTTTGGACGCGACTAGAAAGATAAGAAGAAATAAGTTTTACAAACAAAGGGAATATCATCAGTAACTTTGAGTAGTACTGAAATGCAACTGTGTCTTGATCTGAAACCAGACTGATAAGGGGAGAGTAGATTATTTGTATTGACATGATTTCTAATTTGTTTATTTTTAATATTCTCTAGGACCTTAGACAAGTATGGAAAAATGGCAATATTTCTATACTCAGGCGTATTTGACTTTTTGGGAATAGTTATCACTTTTGCCTTTTTCCACTCTAAAGGATATGTAGAAGAGATCAATATTAGATTGAAAATATAAGTAATGTGGAGAAGAATTAGTAGAAGGAGTATCTTTATGAAATTATTGGAGTTGAGGGAAATGAGGAAGCTGATGGAAAAAACTCCCAAAATTGAGACAAGCCAAAATGCTTCTTGGGAACTGTAACCAAAAACGATTTGTAGCTTGAATAAACCTAAGTAGAAACAAACTTAGAATCATAACGGGTTTCCTCAGTGGTCACTGCAAACTTAAAAGACACCTAAATATCTTAGGCATATACAGCATTGCAGCATGCAGATTCTGTGACGACCAAGAAGAAACGCCAGACCCCCTACTAGGCAAGTGTGGGCGATAATAAGACTAAAAAATCTGGGAAGTTACCAAATAGAAAACAGTGAACTACCCTCTCTACAAGTACTCCAAATACTATAATTCCTTAAAGAGATTTCGTTGGAGGAAGAGCTGTAGAATGAGTCAATCATCCAGCCCTAGTAAAGGGGGCACAATAGATCTAAAGGTCACAGTGCACCAAAACACCTAAATTTATTCATTCATTCATTCAAGCAAAATTGACTGGCTAACGAAATTGTACTAACCATAGATTCTCTGGTTAAAATTTGGCTGAAAAGACCAAATCTCTGTCAACCGACTGGAATAATGACATAATCAGCTGATTCACGTAAACTATGGTAACCATAGATTCTCTGGTTAAGATTTTGTTGAAAAGACATAACCAGCTGAAATAATCAATAATTAAACTTAATCAGAGCTGAAAAGACTGACCCTTAGGGCCGGTCTTTTCAAGTATGATTAACTATAATCATGGGTTATTTCAGTTGCTAACCATACCAAAAAACTTAAAAAATCAGCGCAATGCTTTTTTATTGTTAAAACAATCTGATCCACTACAATACATGATACAACAACATAATATCTATCAAATTTAGTTTTCGAGCGGAAAATATTAAAATTAACGGCACGTGTACTACGTGTACTACAGTCGAGTCAAGTGTGTTGTGGGGTACACGCGTATCGGCTAGCCTTCCGCAATCTCTATCTTTTTTTTTTCTGTATAATAAGTGATTTCAAAGTCAAAATCTCTTATAAATTGACAGAATTACACAGTGTGGATAGTTGGCATTTTATATAACTTTTCGAAATATTTTGTGTCTATACAAACAATTAAAATGCATTGCCTTTGTGAAAGAAAAGTCCATCGAAATGAAAGCAAACTCAAGTGCAATGAATGCAATATTACTTTTCATGTAAAGTGTGTAAACGTGTTGGCCGCTGAACTCGAAGCAATAAAAAAACTCCGTAAGATCTGGAGGTGTCCAAAGTGCATTTCTGTGCGAAGAAGTTCTCTCTGTAATGAAAATACTTCCCTCTCTTCTGATAAAAAAAGTCATGCTAATACCCAACAAATCAATGAAAAAGAAAATAATCCAAATGGCATCACAATTGAAATGGTGTTTAATGAACTTATTGAATTAAAAAAAGCTAACCAAGACTGCCTAGCAAAACTATCAGCATTGCAAAATGAAAACATCTGTGAGTTTACTCCAAAAAAGAATTAATTTCTTAGAACAATCGAATTTGAGAAACACAATTGAAATATGTAATTTGACTAGTGCTGACAATAACACAGCTCTTGAATCCGCATTGACAATCGTTCGCAATGGTGTGGGCTATGAGCTGAATGAGCACGATATAGACTCTTGCTACATCAAAAGAGTAAAAACAAAGAGAAATGGAACAAATTCACCAAATTCTCCAGCCTCTTTTGTGAACATCTTGTCTCTTCGTCTTAATCGTCACATTATTAAAGAACAAATCATGAAAATCCGCTAAGCAGATTAAAGTAGAGAAAAAATTTAAGTTTCTGTGGATAAGGAATTTTTTTGCGTAAAAATGAAGGTGATAATGTCATCAAAGTGAGGTGTCTTGAAGACCTCAATAATATATAAATAAATAAGATAAAATGATTAATAATACCAACAATTATAAAAAAAATTATGCAACTCCGCTTTATTTTAAATTTTTGATTTTGCAAAATATAAGAAGTATGAGATCTAATTTTAATTCTC
Source organism: Baccha elongata (assembly GCA_951217065.1). NCBI lineage: Eukaryota > Metazoa > Arthropoda > Insecta > Diptera > Syrphidae > Baccha > Baccha elongata. Next base: position 5,222,792 of record OX578273.1, read on the forward strand.
TATTGGCTCATTTAAATGCTTTAAATATTGATGCTCATTTTATTGTATTAACAGAAATATGGTTGTACGACTATGAATTATCTAATTATTCTATTCCTGGATATGAATCTTATTTGAATTGTAATAATTCTTATAGCGCTGGTGGTGTTGCGATTTTCATAAAAAAAGACTTCGAATGTGAAATTGAAAAAGTGAGTTTGAATAGTGCCGATCTACTTAAAATTGAGTGTAACATTTGTAATGAAAAATTTACTATCTTTTGTATATACCGTTTGCATGAACGTAACCTGAACAAAGATATTTTTATAAATCATTTAAATAATTTACTTAAAGATGTAAAGACGAAGAATTTATTGGTCTTAGGAGACATAAACATTGACATTCTAAACAACAACTCTGTTACGGACAATTATCTTCTTTCAATGTCGTCTTGTGGTCTAAAGGGTTTAGTTTGGGAACCTACGCGTATTATAGAAACATCTAAATCATGCATTGATCATGTGTTTGTAAGACTGAACTCAAAATTCTTGCATCAAATGTCAGCGGAAGTTCTTGATTACAAGATAACAGTTCACTGCATGGTTTATCTGTCCTTCAACCTACCTCAGGAAAAAGTAACTAGCAAATACATACCGTTTCCTATCACACATAAAATTAATTATGAAAAACTAGTTATTTGCTTAAAATTTGAACTATGGGGTCTAGTGTATGGTGAAAATAATCCCTCTGATGCTTATAATATCTTAATGAAAATTCTACAAACTCATATCGAAAATTGTACTGAAGTCGAGTCTCGAAGTAGGAATAATTTGAAGCGTCTCAGGCCATGGATAAATGAAGGTTTATTGACAAAAATTTCAAAAAAAAATATTCTGTTACCCTAACAATAGTCGTCTACGAAACAAATTAATAATATATAATGTATTTTATTGGCTCTAAAATCCATATTTCCTTGACAAGAGTCGTAAACAAAACAAAAATAAATAAATGTTCAAACACATTCAAAAATAATATATGTTTACGACTGTTGTCAGGGTTACAGAATAGACAACTATTAAATGCACGAACCTAAAAATGTGTTTATCACACGTTTCTCAAGATGGCCAGGCGGTGATTATTCAGCATGAAAATACTATAGAAATGTATATACAATGGTAGTATTCTGAATAAACAAAACGAAAATGAAAAAAATTGTAAAATTGAAGTTGAAGGCGAAGTAGTTTCAAAACCAGTCGTTATTGCAAATCAATTCAATAAGTTTTTTGCTTCCATTGCGTCAAAATCAAAACTTTCTATTTCACAAAATAATTGCGAATGCAATTTTTTGGTGGACCTTATTGATGACTCTTATCAAACAAATAGTTTTGTGTTTGACCAGTTTACTGCACTTGAAGTGCATAAACAAATTCTGTCCCTCGATAATAAGAAATCAAGTTCTTCTGATAGCATTACTAACTGTCTACTTAAACAAATTTCTTTCTTTGTTGTTGATGTTCTAAGTCATCTGTTTAATCTAAGTGTCTATTGTGGAATCATGCCTTCATCTCTTAAAATTGCTGAGGTCATTTCGCTGTTCAAAAAAGGAAATCGAAGATTATTGACTCAGTATAAACCTATTTCAATATTTCCGACACTTTGCAAGGTAATTGAAAAGCTAATAAAAAAGCGTGTTATGTGTTTTTTAAATAAAAATAAGTTTTTTAGTAACGATCAGTTTGGTTTTCTCGAAGGCAGATCTCCTGAAGACGCAATTTTGAAGCTTTGTAGTGAAATCTATGACAGTTTTAACAATAATTCCAATTGTTTAACTCTGTTCATAGATATGACCAAAGCTTTTGATATGGTAAATCACAACATACTTTTGAGTAAACTTTACAAAGCGGGCTTTAGAGGCGTAATTAATAACTGGTTCTCGTCGTATCTATCAGGACGAGCTCAGCGTGTAAGACTTGATGGTGTTTTTAGTGATCCTACTTCAGTAAATATTGGTGTACCTCAAGGATCAGTTCTGGGACCGGTTTTGTTTCTTATTTACATAAACTCCATATTCAAGCAAAACTTCAACAGTTTGATCACAGCTTTTGCTGATGACATGGCTTTTTCTTATGGAAATAATAATAACTTATTTGAATCTGTCATATGTCTTCAGAAGGACTTACAAATACTACGACAATGGTTTGCAAAGCATGAATTAATAATAAGTGACAAAACTAAATTGATGGTGTGTAATTTAAAAGGCCCTTGTCCAGTTAACTGCGACACAATTTTTCATTATTCTTCTTGCCAGAAACTATCACTATGTGCCCATAGGTGTGGTAAGCAAAATTACTCTGATGACTTGTCTTGCACTTCGAGCTGTTTTAAAATAAAGGGAGTTGAAAGTTTTAAATATCTGGGAGTTTTAATAGATAGAAACCTTAATTGGAAAGCTCATGTGGATGAGCTTAAAAAATATATGTTGGCTGTTACTCGCAAATTATATTTACTTAAACCACATTGCAATAGTAAAATACTTTCAATGGTATACTACGGACTTGCGCATTCTAAGCTACAGTATGGCATAGCAACTTGGGGAGGGACCTATAGCAACACTATTGATGTATTAAAAACAGCACAAAAGCACATGATTCGAATTATATGCAATTAAAATAGATTGACCTCAAGTTGGTCTCTTTTTTGTAGCCTTCAGATTCTACCAATAAACCATCTTTACATCTTTAAGGTACTAAAAGTTTTTTTTTTACGTAGTGGCTACAGTACAACTCTAAGGAGTTCTAACTCGTACAGTCTAAGAGTAAATACATTGGTACTTGTTCAAATTCCGATTTGTAATAAAACTCACTACTCAAAGTTCTATACAGCAAATGGACCTTCGCTCTTTAACAAACTACCGCATAAAATAAGATTGTTGAGAATTCAGACATTGTTTTTAAGAAAAGTAAAAAATTGGCTTTTTAGTCTAGATAATTCTGCTGTCAAATTATTGCTAAGCTCCTTTTAATTCAATGAAATGTTCGATTACAAATACTAGTAAGATCTTATATATTTTTGTTTTCTCTTTTATGATATGCATTTTTCATTTTAATGAACTTCGCTTTCAATATAAACCCCACACACATTACTTAAAAAAATTGTTAAATTATTTAAGAAGGATCATTCACCTCTAGCCTTTTAAGTGCTACATGACACCGATTTATTCTTTTTTTTTCAAAATGTTAATATAATTATTATTACTTTGATTTTTCTCTTATCTTACTTTGTTATTATTATATTTTTATCATTTTTGTCAACTGAATAAATAAATTACAAAAAAAAAATGTATTTACACTTACGTTAACTACAATAATTACCACATTTACGTAACAGACCTAACAAATTATGTTTTCACAAAAGTATGTAGCATTTTTGCCATTTCGACTACGCGAATTAAATCGCGTAGTAGTCTAGAGTGTAGACTACCTCACGTAAACTATTCAGCTGACATCTCTGGTTCTTTTAGTTATGGTTGGTTGATTTTCTTCTTCACTTTCCCAAAAAAAATTCTTCGAGGAAAACTGCGGTGAAGCAAGCACGCCATAATTGCATTATTAACTTGCAAATTTGCAATAATTATGCTTTTTCTGACTGACAAAATCCGAGCAAAAATAATCCCGAGTCTAAATCTCGAGTAAGAAATCCCGTGTCCCATAATCCCGACAACAAAAATCCCGAGTACGAAATCCCTACTACCGAAATCCCGACTATCGAAAACCGACAGACCAAATTCCTGAATGATAAAATCCCGACTGACAAAATCCCGAATAGTTTAATACAAAAAAAGTAATAATTCCTTTATAATTTCGAATGAAAATAAGGAATTATTTTACATACAAATTTTCGGGATTTTCATTTCGTAGGTAGGTAGGTACTGTTTGGGATTTTCAAGGTTGTGATTTTGTCAGTTGGGATTGGATTGGACTTATCTTAGAGGTGCTTCAGTTAGACTTCTTTTAAAGGGTCCAGAATGAACAAAGGTGTACCGCATTTAAGATGGTGTGTCCAAGTATTTTATCACATTCCACTGTCCTTAACGTTATAAGTTTTTTTTTTTTGAAAATGCAATGGGAACTCATACGTATACATGTCCAAAGTGGACTACATTTTCCTGGCACGAAAGTGAAATATGTTGCAAAAAAGCGTATTTCTTTGTACACACTAAACACATCTTTAGCTATGTCTCCATTTTGTTCCATTTAGTTTACAAGAAAATTTTTGTTGTTGTAATTTGTTTCGAGCTGCATTAATAAATTATAAAATGCATTGATTCATCAGTATTTCATTAAAAAAAAAAAATTGTCCGCAAATAATTGTTTCACCACGACGCAACGACGCAAAAATTGCAACAACAACGAGTGATCATCGTAAAATTGATTCTTCAATTTAGCGTTCGCTGATCGTGTTTTATCGATGGTCGACCAGCAATGGTTCGATTAACATGCAATGGGCTGTTGAACCTTTATATGGTGGTTTGTGTCTGGTTAGATCTGTACATGGAACATGGGGTGTGTCAATGGTCACTAGGGATCGGTTGGGGTCCTATCGAAGTCCGTTTATTGATGTATAAGATGATAAAAAACATGAAAGTATTTTTCTTTAAATCGAAAAACGCATTCAGTTGATTATAAAAAAAATTAAAAAAAAACATTTTTACCTAAAAAAAGAATTTAAACTTACATTTATAAACCTTTCTTTTTGTATTCACCTTCTTTTTAGACTCTTCCGCAGACGATCATCAAACGCAATAAGTATAGCAGCGCCACCAATGGTTATAAGAGGTAGCGCAACAATTCAACGCTCACGTTCTGAGTCAAATGCTCCAATTAATGTTCCTGAGACTTTATCAGCTGCAGCTAGGGGTGATATTGCAGTGGGCTCACAAGCAGCTTCGAATAATATCTTAAATCCAAATTTGAGTGGTTCGTTCAAGGATGACGACGAGATGGAAGCACACCAGAGTATTTATGAGCCGATCGAAACCCAAACACCGTCCGCTGCTGCATCGACGTCAAACTTAGTGGGCATCGTTATAATGGGTAGTAATTCTAGGCAAAACCAAGCTGATAATCACAATGGCCAACAAGATTCCGTATTCATTCAAACTCCATCCCAGGGCGGTATCGGTGTGGTTGCTCTACCCAATACAAATCTCCGCAGTCCATATGCTCAGAATCAGAATCGTCAATACTATGCTTGAAGATTTTCTGAAATCAGAAAAACAAACCAAAAGCCAATGGGGTAGTGCTTTTTTCTCTCTCATGTCCCTTCCAGCTACCCCTCCATTTTTAAATGTATTGTCATAAAAAAAAGAGATAAATTGTGATTTAAGTTAGTAATTGTTATTGATTTATTATTATTATATGTACTATTAACCCATGGAAACCCGAATCCAAATTATAATCGACCTCTACATATTCTATTACTAAAATACTTTATATTGAGCCTATAATTTTAAATGTTATGTTTTTGAAAACTTGACACTCAACAATTATTTGTTGTATGTTTTATTTTATTGAAGGTATATAGAACAAGCAAAAAGAAAAAAAGATAGAAAATTCAAGTCCATAATCAATAAAAGAATAAATCATGTGCGTGAAAACGTGTTTGTAAAATATTAATTTAATTAAAACAAAAAAAAAAAACTTAAAAATAAAATAAATAAATGTAGAAATAAAGTAGAAAAACAAAAATACATATATATTTGAAATTGAAGTAGGTGACGTTATATATTATACAAATGTAATTAATCCTTGTAAAATATAATTTATCATTTCAGATTAAACTAAAATTAATGCGCAATTATTTCCAACCTAGAAAGCGCCATTCGTGTTCGTTTCACAAATAAAAAGCAAATGTACTGTTGTTATTCAAAGTCACGAAACAAGAAACATTAAACAAATATTTTCTTATTTTTTTGTTTGTCTTGTTTACTGTAATCATAGTTTTACTAAGAAATGAAATAAAAATTATTTAACTTTAAAATTTTCTAGTTTGTTTTTGTATGTTACAGTATTAGCTATGAAATGTTAAAAGAAATGTGTCTATTGTGAATTTGCTAAATCTGCATCGAGTTTGAAAATTCTTTTGCGTCAAAAACGTATGTGAAAAATGTCTTCTTAAATGAACGTGTTCTCACTTAAATGAAGTCGAATCAGTCAAAAAAGATCACCTTATGCCAACGGAATATTTAATGTGATCACAAAAGACTATCAAAAATGTGACAGTCAATTATTACCTTAGGCGATTTCATTCCTGAGAGTTGTTTCAGATTGCCACGCGAAAACGCCATACATAATAGACCAAGAGCCGAGAGAAAATTTTTGACGTGGAGGTATAACCAAAATCTATTAACCTGTATGCAGAGGCATAAATGTCGTGATATCCAATCTGTCAGTTTTTTTTTGGGTACCGGAGTGGGGGCGAGGGGTTGAAGACTCTGTTTTTGTCGATTTAGGGGTTGGGGTATAACCACTTATTAAGGGTGGGTCTTCATGACAATAGAATTTAAAATTCATGTAAACGTATTTCAATGTGGTAGTGCGATATTCTTTTCTCTTCATTATTGTTTTTGATACGCTCAACTACTCTTGTTCTCTTTTCAAAATGGGTTTGTTGTTTTGTCATCCTTTCGATTTGAATGGGAATGATGAGTTCTATGCTTTCTGTTTATGGAAGGGTGAAGGGATATTTTTCAATTTTGTTTTCAAAACACATGAGTATAGCTAAAATGTGAGTCATTTTTTTTCTCTTTTCGTTTAGTTGTTTTTTCTTCAATTTCACTTGCTGTTGCTGGAACTGGAAAAACAGTAACAAAAAAATGTGAACTCGTTTGTGACTCGATCGAGATCTTGATGAAGGTCAGGACACATCAAATGAACATGCATAAATATACGTTACACATGTAGGTAGGTAGGTACATTGAAATAGTTTTTTTTTAGGAAGCTTTATGTAAGATAAGTGTGAGGTAGGTCAATGTAACTATTTGACCTGTTTGAAAATTACTTTAGGGTTTATTGCAAAGGGGTGAATTTTGGAGTTTACAAGTAAGGATGTTGGAAGAATAAGGTAACTTGTTCATTTGTAATGTGCGAAATTTGAGATTTCCTTTCGATTTTTGTTGTTGTCAGATTTCAAACAACAGCACAACACTGTATATTTTTGTTTTGCAATTGAAACATTGTCACTTCATTGTCACGTGGGAAAACCTACCTACCTATGTACATTTTGTTTTCAGAATAAAAATAAAAATGACCAAACAGAAAAGTCGTGCAGCATTTACATTCCTAGCTATGTATATAGGTATGCCCTATGATCATTTTTTGATGTTTGGAATCAGGGAGGCATAGATATGTTAATAAACATGCGAAATCGCCCAACTCTGAGTTTTTAGAACTTGTATCATCTTGGATGTAGGTACCTACCTCTAGGTGTAATATAACCTAATCTATACAGGGTGAGTCATGAGCAATGCGACAAAATGCCAGGGCGTGTAGGTTGCGTTGAGACAAGAAAAAAATCGTATGGGAGGGGGGGGTCTATTCCCCTCCGTTTAGCCAGGAGGGGCAATTTTCGAAAAAACTGACTTAAAATGGGAAAAAAATTATTTAAAATCAACGGCTTCATTCACAATGCTGTGCGATACGTTTTTGAAAAGCCAATAACTTTTTCTTTCATTCTGTGTTTAAATAAATCTATTCTAAGAAATAGTTTTTGAAATATTAATTTTCAAAGTCAAAATTTTGAAAAAAAAAATTGAAAAAAAAATTTCAAATTAATTTTTTTCAAAATTTTACGTAATTAAGTGCTAATTGTAATTTCAAAATTCAATGCTGTTATTAATTTTAAGTCTAAATAAGAAAACCGGATGCAAAAATTTTATGTCGTTCTCAAGGAATTAAAAAAAAACCAAAACCACCTTTTTCTAAGAAAAACATTTATTTTTATTTTTACGTTACACATGTAGGTAGGTAGGTACATTGAAATAGTTTTTTTTAGGAAGCTTTATGTAAGATAAGTGTGAGGTAGGTCAATATAACTATTTGACCTGTTTGAAAATTACTTTAGGGTTTATTGCAAAGGGGTGAATTTTAAAAACTTTCAAAATTGCGAAAACTAGATCCAAAAATGTGATTTTCAGAAATTAGGTGCTTCCCCCCATTTTTTCAAATTTAAATTTTTTAAAAACTCTACAAGGTTGTGGTACCCTAATACGAAGTTTTTTCTCTTTTTATTTTGAAAAAAAAATCGAAACTGTGGATAAAAAGCTCAAAAAACATGTCACAGTTATTTTCCTGTACATTTTTTTTCTGAGGCTCTTTGTGAACAAGTTACTTTTTAACATTCACAGATTTTGATTGAAGTATATTAGTTATTTGGCAAACAACAATTCAATCATTCAAATTGCATTTTTTTTAATTATTTTCCATTTATTTTTTCAACAAAATCAACCCCAAATAATTTGGAAAATAATGGGTAAAATCTGATAGTTTTCATTTCTGATTTATTTTTACCTAATGCTTTTATTTAGGTGCCAGTGAAGAAAAATGAGTATTTTCATTGCAGGCTAGGTACCTACGTAGATCGTCATCATGATACCCTTTCCCTCGGCACATGCCAAAGGCCACGCAAAGACATTTCAGTCACACACATTCTTATTTGCAATTACCTACCACTCCATGTCCGTCAACACGCGAAACGAAAAAAAAAATCGCTTCTAAATAAAAAATAGGAACATAGATATACAATTGTAATATACACATTCCCTCTTCCCACTATCTCACAATTTACTAATCGTGTCCAACCACACCACCAAAAACAACGATCATCATCATAAACATATGTATGCTTGTGTAGCCACCAAGAAAAACAAAACAAAAATCGATTTTCTTTTCCTTACTGGCGCTATCCAATTGACAACGAAAAGTTTTATAGATAGGTTCCGATAACCTATTATGACGTTCTTTGTATGTGTAGGAGGTCATCTCCAATATTTTTGTTTCTTTCCGTTGTAGGATAACAGAAGAGGAGGTATCTCCAATTTAGGTTTAATCGCAAACAAAAATTGAAGTGCCCAAGCCCAAGTGCATACGTCAATTATTCTGATACAGAAACATAGATCTCAATTTCTTCTTCCTTTTGACACCTCAACCTTGAAGATTCGATAAGATTAACTCATTTTATAGACGATTCTCTGAGACTCTATTTCTATATAATTAACGAATAAAATCTTTTTCAGCATTATTCCCACATCCATAAGTTTCCTTCCAAAACCAAGTAGAAAAAAAAACAAAAATATCATATACCTACTTGGACGACAGCGACGACGACGATACCTACGAATCGTACGTACACCAGCGTTGCCGAAGTTAACCAATCGTGCTTTTTTGACACGACAATTTTTTCTTGTGGCACAGTGGCACGAAACATTTCAATATCGCACACTTTATCATTGCCTATATCTTACTTTAATATTGATGGAAAATTATATAATAAATTACAGAAATAAAGTTTTATTTTTTTAACAGAAGATTTATAGTTTTTTCATGGCAAGCAGTTTTTAAAATGTGACACGGCATTTTCTTTTCTCGGCGGCAACGCTGATGTACACCATTCACCATACCATTTGTGTTTTGTGTATCACCACAAAAAAAAAGTTGATTCTAAAGAGAGTGCGAACAGCGAAAATATAATATTCTCTTTCGACGGAAGTTTCGTGAACTAAATATCGTTGTGTGCGTATTTTGATTAACAAAATCGTTAAAAAGATGCTTTTTCAAAATTAAATATAAAATTGTTTATGCGTGTGATATTGTTTTCTTCACTTGGAACTTTAGCAAAAAATATTGAAATAAAATACAAAAATAATAATAAAGTTGTACATGGCATTTCAACCTGGGAAAACTACCATGTGTATAGATACTTTGAATTGTAAATTTTTACGTCTAAACAATATAAAATTGCAAAAAAATTTACAGCAGGATTTACAAAAATAATAAGAGATTCGAATAAATTAAAAACAAAAAATATTAAGAATAAAACATGCCAGCCCCAACGGGGGAAAGAAAAAAGTAGTATTGTTTGTGTATATATAAGTTTTTCAGACGTATAAAGTGGAAAAAAATAATTTTTTGTTTTGTTTCAAATAAAGTATCTACTTTCTGTTATAAAAAAAAAATATTGTTTGGCTCCGTTGAAAATTTAAGAAACTGCGCCAATAAACGAGCTTTAAATTAGTGTGAACTTACGTCCATTTTGTAGCTCAAATAATTTTTTTTTTTTTTTTTTTATCCTATGAAAAGCATACATTCATTGACTGTTGAAAAACATTAACAACAAAATAAAAAAACAAATCACACGAGAGCCCCTTGAGGGAATGCATAAATCAGCCAAAATAAAGGGGACAAAATGTGTAATTCCTTCCCTAAAAAGCACAAACTTTTGTAAAACATAAAATTGAGGACATATGTTTTAAGATATGTTCATGGACTAAATAATAAATTTTATTTCATCAAAATATCTTTTCAAATGTAGGAGATATATTAAGTTTTGTGCACGTAGTACCCTACATTTACGAGGAAGACCCACCCTTAAGAATATTGGGGTCCCAGACGTTTTAAGTGGTGCCTTCACCTTTCCAGACGCCTTCCAAAAGGGGCGAAAAATCCTTTTTGGATTTCAGAGGTATAACCACTTAAATCATAGGTCAAAAAATCTAGTAAACTCTCTTTAATGGTGCAATGGTCAGACGTCAGACCAAAGAGTACATAAAAATGAACATGATGTAGGTATTCAGTTTAGCAACTATTTTGTTAACATAGCGGAAGACATCCTTCCAAATGTTAGATCAGAATCTTGCTTGAATTGCAATCGTAGTAAACACTATGGAAATAGTAATAGTTTTTTTTTTTTGAACCCATCACAGCACTAGAAGTGTCACAAACTATAAATAGTCTGAATAGGGCTGATTGGGAAATTTGGACTTTTGGAAATCACGTTTGAGTTTTTTTTTGCGTTGTATGTTTTTCAATATTAATTAAAGTTAAATTAAAGTTAAATAAAGGTAGATAAAGCCTAAAAATTAAAATAAAAAGTATCCCGCCGACTTAAATAGTTCCTGTCGTTGGATGCTCTATTTTTATACGGATTTCGAGTGGATTTGTTGGACGCCTCCTCATTTCTACCACCAGTAACGTGGGGTGCACGCCTTTGCGACACCTCCTTGGATTAGCATTGTCCCTTCACAATGCCTCATGAAGACAAAACCCGTGGCAAAAAGCCAGGTAAAAAGAAACTGGCTGCTGCTCAGCAACATCGAACGTTGTCCTAAATGAATTAAAAAAGTTTCAAATGTGGATAAAGTTTCCATTTTTGAAACTTTAAAATCCAAAGCAGCTAAAATCCGCTACAAGTTATTCCTAGTTCGTTTAATACCCGGTACGAGCCCCGATGAGCTCATTAAAATCAGACATCTTTTTAATACGCGAGTGTATTGGGAGAGACCTAGGTGCAACAAGGGTTCGCTTCAGTGCAGATGGTGTCAGCAATTCGGCCACTTAGCTAAAAACTGTGCTAATAATTATAACTGTGTCAAATGCACCTCCAAGCATGAGCCGGGTTGCTGCGCCGTCTCGAAACAAGAAGGCAGTATAAGGCCTTATGTGTCAACTGTGGAGATAATCATCCAGCTAATTACAAAGGCTGCATTTCGTATAAAAAGTACGAAGCCAATAGGAAACAGGAAGTACGAGCTGCCAATGAAAAAATCAGCAAAGCTAAAATCTTCTCCAAAACAGTTGCCAATGGAAGCCTTGTTGCCCCTGGGGTTTCTTTTGCTAGTCAGCTACGCGGCTCTCAGTTACCTCGAAACCCAAGCTCGGCTAACGATCCTCCCCTCTCAAACTCTAAAAGTAGTTACGGCCAGGTTTTAATTAAAGATTTCTTATATGACTCCCCTCACTACTTTTCAGAAAACAATTTAACGTCCATCGGGCTCCTGTATGCGGATTATACCATTGCGTACTGTAGCCATGATTTTTCAATCGTGGCCTCCCGCTACTTAGAAAAACACCTTAAAGTCATTAGTGATTTTTACAGTACCTGGGGTATCAAACTGAATGCTCCTAAGACCGAGATAATATGTTTTCGAAATGCGAGTGGGAAGGGCCCAGAAGGAGTGGTCAAAGAAAGTAAAAATATCTCAACTGGTCTTAACGGCAACATCATCAAGCCTAAGAACAGAATTAAATACCTTGGGGTTAATTTCAACAATCTTTTTAAATTTAATGTGCATGCCAGAACTACTCTGGAAAAATCCAGGAAAATAACAAATATGCTAATGCCTTACTTCAGACATAGAGCTCTGAACAAAAAACCCTAGTTACTTTTTTACAAAACTCTTATCAGACCAATAATGCATTCCCTATTTGGTTTTCTATCTCTCCCACGGCTGCCCTTGAACTGGAGTTGTTGGAGCGTAAGATTTTGAGGTACTGTGCCAGTATTTACTTTGAGAGCCGCACTAAGATATTTTCTAACTCCCATCTACATAATGAAACCAACACCCAACACCATTCCGTTTTTGAGATATGCTCTTCTTCTAATGAAGAAAACCATCTCCAAACTTACTCTTTCGGATAATGACTTGATTGAACAAATCATTATATCTCAGTCTGGGTCCTCTTGGGACAGCGATAATTATCTATCGCCCATCGGAATTTCCTCAAGGGATCTAGATATTACCGAAATAACTCCTCCGCGTTTTTATCTTAACGCCGCGCCGTGTCTAACCAAAATCGTGGCTAAACTGACTTTATTATGATATTTATTTCTCACTTTAGCTACCACTTCGTTGATGGTTTATATAAAAAGTAAGATCCGATTATCTCTAAAGATTTTAAAAATTAAAAATAAAAAAAAAGAAGAAAAAAAAAGACTGAATTCATCTCCTGCGTTTTCAATGATTGGGGGGAGTACTTTCAGCCATAGGTTAAGCTTCTTTATTCTATATATTAAAACACTACGCCAGTACAAATTTTTTATTGAATGTTTTAATGTTCGTAACCTTTATGTTCCTATACTAATTTGTGATATAGGTATCTAGTATTTTATATCATAACGTGTAGAGTACATTATCTTCTATATTCAACCTCATATATTTTGATATATTCATTAAAAAGAGAGAAAGACCTAGTATACCATAAATGTATCTAAATCTAACTAAATATCTGAAATTTGTTGTTTGAGTCTTCCACTCACTCTTAATATTCTCATATATTAATACACATACTCATTAACATAAGTATACTGTGATAGTAAAAATGTGGAAACATTAATAGAGCGCTCTCGCTTTATAAAAATTTAAAAAATAACCGTAAGAAATATATCTCGCAATGCACTGGCGCATTTTTCGTTTAAATTTTAATTTGTAAGTTAGTATAGGTTTATTTTGTAAATATATTTGTGACTTTCCGTCTCAAGCGACAAAATAATCCTTATGAGCAAAAGTAGTGTGACTATATAACTTTTCGCCACGAGGCTTTCCATTACACACCGACTAAACTTGATATCTGTATCGCTTAACTAGATCTCTGATATCTATACCAGAGCATTTCTTTTTTCTTTGCTGGGCAATTCATGTCTTGACGTTTCATTGATGAAAGAGAGGTTAACGTGTCAATATTGCGGATAAACGACAAATTTCTTTCGATATTTTTTATTGCTTTCCTTAGAAATAATGGCTGAACACTTTTTTATCAATGTTGAAAAATTGATTGAAAACAAGAGCGAAAATATTAATGTTGTGCGAGTTACAAAGGTACCCATTCCCATGGCCACACCACAAACCATTCCCATGGCCACACCACAGTTGGTACCATCAACATAAACACATAAACTTTATCCAATATAACTTCAACGCATATACAAAGACAATCAATTCGGCATCGTAGGTTAAATTATCAAATGTATCTTAGTTTTAAGTCAGTTCTTATTATACCGTGAATAAAGAAAGATCGCCTTGATCTCATTCTTGAAATTAAAAGTTGTGTTTGCGTTTTCATTTGTTGCCTCCACGTTAGGAGAAGATAAATTTATATTTTTTTAAGATCCCGGAGGATCTGTTACTTAACTGGCGCAGTCGGTAGGATACCCAGTATCCGCTCGAATACAAATAATATCGGTTAAATCAAAATCCGATCTAATAAAAGTGAGAAAATTGTTCTGATCTTAAACTGAGTAAATTGGGGTTGTGTGACCTTATAAATAAGGGAAAGCCATAAAAACACACTCTTAAAACGCCTATTGAGACTGGTAGGTTTGACCCAAAACTCTGATCAAATAATATAAATCAAATCACATAAATTCGACAAATTACATAATATACCTAAACATGAAATGGAGCAACAAATTAGTCTACTTTTAAACGCGACGGCGGAGCAGAAAGAACTCCTGCGGCAGCAGCAGATATTGCAGCAACAACAACAACCAGATCTACAGGAGCATGACCAACAGCAACAAGACCAACAGCAAGAACAACTACCTGATATCAAACCTGTTTCAATTGTTCTACCAGAAATGGAAATTGTAAAAATAATTCAAAGAGTTAAACCGTTTAATGCAGAAGGGCCAAGAGACGTGGCATCCTTTATATATGACATAGATATTAACTTACAATATCTAACACCAGCCACAAAGGCTTTTAAAATACAAAATGTAGTCAGGGGACTAATACAGGGAAGAGCTCAACAACCAATTCGAATGCTAGGACCATATGCAGCATGGACATCAATGAGAGAAACACTTATCAAAAACTTTGGACCCCAAGAAAGTTACATCAATATATATCAAAAAGCCGTAAGTTTACGAAATAATAATTTAGAAACATATTATTTTAAGTTGTGTGAATTAATGGATAGAATTAATATTAAATATAATTTTGAATTGGTTAAATGTAATGAATTTTCACCCGAAAATGTTAATGGTATGTTTTTAAGAATGTTCTGCTCTCAATTAAATACAAATCAGGAAAGTTTCGTACTTAGTCGAAACATAAATTGCATGCAAAAAGCATACGAACTATTAAACAATTATAGAAATTCGAATCCACAGTTTTTAGAAGGACACCCTTCTAGACCTAGAAATTATAATGATTCCAACCGAAACAATGGTGGAAATTTCAACAATAGAAATTCAAATAATAACTTAAATAGATTTAATAATAATTTCTCAAATAACAGAAATTTAAACAGTGGTAACTTTAATAGTAATAACGCCAATAATAATTACTCAAACTTTAGAAATTCTAACAGTAGAAATTTTAATAATAATAATACAGGGAATTACAATAGGATTAATAACTACCCGAATAACAATAATAGTTATAGTAACAATAATGGGTACAACAATAGAAACAATAGTTACGGGAACAATAATAATAGGAATAATTATAATAATAATTTTTTTAGAAACCAAAATCAAAATACAAATCCAAGAAATTTGAGTACAAATACGAATCAAAATAATGAAGTAGATAACCGTGACATAAATTTTCAGGAGGAGGCCTCAGAGGTCCTTTACCCATAGTAAATCTAACAATTGAAAATGAAATTATACCTGTACTAATTGATTCCGGAGCATCAACTAGTAGCATTGATATAAATTGTCTAAAAACGTGTCCAAGGTATAAACTACAATATCCTCAAGATATTAATGGTCTAACAGGTGTAACTACAGTAACTGAACAAATTAAAACATCCTTTCCTAAAGAATTTAATGCACCAAAAAAATAATAAAATGATGTGGAAAATTTTGAACCTTTCTGGAAAAAGTTTCAAAGCTATAATAGGACAAAATATTCTGTATCCTTTAAACGCCACCCTCAATTTAGGGGAAGGTTCTTTTAAAATTTTTAATGACACTCTATTTTTTAACTATGCTTGTCCACAAGAAATTAATTGTTTTGAAGAACTCACAGAAATAAATAATTTAGATTGTCTCTACAAAGACTTAAATAAAGAAGAAAATGAATCCTTAAGAAAAGTGTTAAGAAATAATAGTGAATTATTTTACAAAGAAGGAACCGATTTGAGTTGCACGTCTAATACTAAACATAGTATAACCACTACAGATAGTATACCTATCTTTTCAAAAATTTATCGTTTTCCTAAAATACATGAAGAAGAGGTGGAAAGACAAGTTCAAGATATGCTCAAACAAGGCATTATACAAAAGTCTAATTCCCCATATAATGCACCAATTTGGGTGGTACCCAAAAAACAAGATAATTCAAAAATAAATAAATGGCGAATAGTAGTCGACTATCGCAAATTAAATGAAAAAACTCACGAGGACAAGTTCCCTCTCCCAAACATTGAGTCAATTTTCGATAAACTTGGTAAAGCCCTGTATTTTACCACACTAGACCTAGCTAAAGGTTTTCACCAAATTTTAGTCAATGAAAAAGACAGACACAAAACCGCATTTAGCACTCCACAAGGTCACTACGAGTTTAGAAGAATGCCGTTCGGATTAAAAAATGCCCCGGCCACATTTCAAAGAATGATGAACGAAATCCTTCGAGAACACATTAATAAAATTTGTGTCGTATATCTAGACGATATTTTAATATTTTCAACTTCACTCCAAGAAATGGAAGTGAATATTAAATTAATTTTCCAAGAACTAAAAAAGCACAACCTGAAAATTCAAATCGACAAATGTAAGTTTTTTTCAAAAAGCACTGAATATTTAGGCCATATATTGACCGACAAAGGCATTAAGCCAAACCCATCTAAATTAGAAGCAATACAAAAATTATGTGTACCCAGAACAACTAAACAAATAAAATCCTTTTTGGGAATAACTGGCTATTACAGGAAATTCATCGAGAATTATTCCAAAATAGCTATCCCATTAACGGAATGTTTAAAAAAAGGTAGTAGGATTGATGAAAAAAATCCGCAATACATAAATGCCTTTGAGAAATTAAAACACTTGATTACGAGTCATCCAATATTAAGATATCCTGACTTCAAGAAACGTTTTACTCTCACTACTGATGCTTCCGACAAAGCTATCGGAGCCGTTCTATCACAAGACAATCACCCAATTTCATTTGCATCTAGAACTCTCAACGAACATGAGATAAACTATGCAACAATTGAAAAGGAACTATTGTCTATAGTTTGGGCAACAAAATATTTCCGACCATATCTTTATGGAATAAAATTTACAATCAAAACAGATCATAGGCCATTAGTCTGGTTAAATAACCTCAAAGACCCTGGCTCTAAAATGATAAGATGGAAGACAAAATTAAATGAATATAATTATGATATAGAATACGTCAAAGGTAAAGAAAATAAAGTGGCAGACTTTCTGTCAAGGATAAATACATACGAAAATGAAATCAATGTGAATGAAGACACTAATAAAAGTGAAAATGAAATAATAGAAAATGGAGGAATAGTGAATAAGTTTAAAACACAAATAATTTTAGTAAAAGAAAAAGAGCAAGTGTATAAAAAAGTACATAGTAAAAAGAAAATTTTTATTACAGAAACAGAAATTAGAAATGATGAAGTAATTAAAATATTAAAAGAATATTTACCAGAAAAAGGAGTATTAGGAATTTATTCAGAATTAGAAGATAACTTATTTGAATTATTTAAAAGTAAAATGTTTGCAAATTTTACAACGTCACATTATAAGTTAATAAAATGTGCCTTATTAGCAGAAGATTTACTTAACAAAACCCAATGCTTTGAAAAGATAAAACAAATTCATGAGGAGACTAACCATAGAGGTATCCATGAAAACTACACAGAACTAAAATCAAAATATTATTTCAATAAACTTCAAGAAGTAATAACAGAATATATTAATAATTGCGAAGTCTGTAACTTAGCAAAATATGACAGGAAACCCCCTAAACCAAAATTTAAACATACGGTCACACCAAACAATAAAAACGAAATAATTCATTTAGACATATTTCACATCGAAAAGAAATATTATTTTACAGTAATTAATAAATTTTCAAAACATTTATACGTCAAAGAAACTGCAGAAAAAGGCTCAACTACCTTAGTTGAAATGATAAAAGAATACATTCAAAATATTGATAGACCCAAATTAATTGTGGCAGATAACGAATTCAATACAGCTAATGTAATAGAATTTATAGAACAAGAAAATCTATCAATTCATTTTAATTCTCCAAATAGCCATACAGGTAATGCTGACATGAGTAGATGTCATTCTTCTCTCCTTGAACACATAAGAATACTTAATATCACGGAACCGAATCTTGAAATCACAGAAAAGATTCTTAAAGCAGCTACGTATTATAACAATACAATACATTCAACCATAGGTAAGAAACCAATAGAAGTACAATTTGGAAATGTAGATATTAATGAAATTTTTAAATTATTAGAATCAAAGAAAAATCAATGGTTAGACTATCATAATAAAAACAGAGAAACAAATAAAGAATACCCCTACGATAAAGCTTATATTAAAAATTATGGTCAAGTAAGACATAAGGAAAAACCAAAATTTAGAAAAGTAGATATTAAACCAGACGATGAAGGAAATATTAGACATAATAGAGGCAATAGAAAATTAAAAGTCCATCCTACACGGATTAAAAGACAGAAAAAGTATTTTAAAGGACCAAATAAAGATAAAATTCCAAAACCCACAAATCAACAAAACCAAAATCAATAAAATTCTTTTATTACAGATTTTCAATCAACTCAACAGAAAAACAATCTTTATAATTGTAACATTGTTAACTATGAGTCAAATAACAAGCATAAATGCTGATATCCAAATAGAAAACATAGAAGATGAAGGAATCATCCTAATAAAAGATGGAGACATACCAATAATAAGTGATTATTATCGAATTTATCACAGAATTAATTTACAAGAATATTTAGACACTATATATAACTTAACTTTATATATACACCAAAACGCAGATATTATATCAGTTATAGGAAACGACCAATCCCTTTTTCATAAAATTGCGAAAATTCAAACCAATATAAACATGCTTTTAAGTATTAATGAACATTCTGTAAAGAATAATAAAACACTAGTAAATAACAGAGTTAGAAGAGGACTAATAAATCCAATAGGTTCAATTTTTAAATTACTTTACGGAGTAATGGACAACGATGATAGAGAAGAAATATTAGAACATTTAGATATCATAGATAAAAATGACAAAAAATTAGTAGATGCCTACAACCAACAAATTTCTATTAATGGAATTTTTCAAAACAATTTTAAAAATATCAGAGATAACATAGAAGAAGTAAAAACCCAATTTTTTAAATTAACAGAGAACGTTAGAGACGAAATAAATGAAATTAAAAACGAAATTACACTACTTAAACTCCATAATTATATTTCTGAATTAGATAATGAAATTGAAAAAATTATTGATAATGTAAATGCAGCAAAAGAAGGAATTATGTCTAGATCAATCCTGGATATAGATGAAATTGAAGAAAATTTTATAGGTTTAAATGAGCTAAAAGAAATCAAAATTAACATTTTTGGTAAAGAAAATTCAAATATTTTTATAATTATAATAAGTGTACCAATATTTTTAAATAAACAATTTCCAACTTACTACCTAAGATTAATACCTTTTTTAAATAATTCAATTATATCAAATATAGAAGAACAAAAAGTTCTAAAATACGAAGATAAAATCTATCCTATTAATAAATATCTTAAAAATTTAATTAAGCCAATAGAATGCTCGCCGTGTAAATCAATTGAATATAAAACCAAGAATTATGTAGAAGAAATAGATAAAGGTCTATTAATTGTCAAACATTTTGAAAATGCTATTGAACAAAATTGTAACGAAAAAATATACCATTTACATAAACATTTTATTATAAATTTTAACAAATGTACTATTTACCTAAATAATAAACAATATCATAACAAAATACAATTTTTTAATCATAAAATTGGAATACAACCAAACTTAAATATGAGCATAATAGACTCAGAAATTGTTATAAAAGACCTGATTATTCAGGATATAGAGCATCAAAAAAAAATAAAACTTATAGAATATAAGAATAACCGTAATACGATTACATTTTCAACCATAATTGTTATATGTACTGTAATAGCTATTTGCTACTTTCTATTAAAATACTTATATAAAAATAAAAATATTAAAATTATAAATAGGATATGTGCCGAAGAAGTAAAATCTGAACAAATAAATATACCACTTAATGAAATTAAAATCATGAAGCCTCAGGAGAGTCTTCAATCTAAGGCGGGGGGAGTTACAAAGGTACCCATTCCCATGGCCACACCACAAACCATTCCCATGGCCACACCACAGTTGGTACCTATCCAGATACCAATGCCCCAGACTAAACAATAATCGTAGACTAAACAAAGGATAAGCAAATTCAACATAAACACATAAACTTTATCCAATATAACTTCAACGCATATACAAAGACAATCAATTCGGCATCGTAGGTTAAATTATCAAATGTATCTTAGTTTTAAGTCAGTTCTTATTATACCGTGAATAAAGAAAGATCGCCTTGATCTCATTCTTGAAATTAAAAGTTGTGTTTGCGTTTTCATTTGTTGCCTCCACGTTAGGAGAAGATAAATTTATATTTTTGTAAGATCCCGGAGGATCTGTTACTTAACTTGCGCGAAAATTGTGAATAGTGTGTTATTAAACCTTTTAGTCACGTAAATCTCAAATTTCAAAGGAAAATAAGAGATTATTTACAAAATTCTTTTACAAGATTTTGAGTTTGACAGTTTGAAAAAAGCGCTATACATAATTTCAATCTGTCATCCGCGTAGTGTGACTCTGAAGTCTCTCGATCCACCTGGCTACTTGACCTTCTGGATTTTTAAAATTCAAAAGTCATCTTAGCGCTCCATGATCCGTCCGTAAAAGGAACCTCTGTCCATAGATGTACATATTTATGAAAGTGCTTGGCCAAAACCAAAGCAAGAAGTTCTCTTCTGGTTACGCAGTAATTTCTCTCTGTCTTTGAGAGCACATTGCTGAAGTATGCTACAACTTTTTCTTGACCGTCAGGAACCTGGGAGAGAACGGCTCCTATTCAGACATTGCTTGCATCTGCATCGATTATAAACTGTTTTCCAGGAGTTGGATAGGTAAACACTGGAGCATCACACAAGCGTCTTTTAAGTTCCTTAAAACTTTTCTCGCACTCATCTGACCACTTGAATTGTTTTCCTTTTTCTGTGAGTTGGTGCAAGCTTTTGGAGATTCCGGCAAAATCCTTCACAAATCGTCGGTAATATGTAGCTAGCCCAAGAAAACTTCTAAGTTGATGCTTGTCTTGTGGATTTGGCCAGTTCTTCACAGCTTCCACTTTCTCGGGATCAGTTCTTACCCCTTGAGACGAGCGTACATTTTTCTGGATTGAGCTTGAGATGAGCATTTCGCAATCTCTGGAATACCCCTTTTAAGTTTTCACAATGCTCGTCAAATGTTTTCCCAAACACGATGACATCATCCAAATAGACTAAACAGGCTTCCCAAGTAAGGCCTTGTAGTACGCATTTCATTAAACGCTCAAATGTTGCAGGAGCGTTACACAGGCCAAAAGGCATTACTTTGAACTGCCATAATGGAGTTTTCTCCCGATCTTCTGGGTGAATTACAGCCTGCCAGTAACCACTCTTCAGATCCAATGTTGAAAACCATTGAGCTCCAGCCATCGCATCCAAAGTATCGCTGATCCTAGGCAGAGGATAACTGTCCTTCTTGGTGACATCGTTCAGCCTTCAGTAGTCCACACAGAATCGAGTACTTCCGTCCTTCTTTTTGATGTTTGTCCAAACAAAGACTTCTGACGAAGGAGGTAGGCACATATCTTCTTTGATGATTGCTCTTATCGATGATTAGTTTTGATTGCCATAAACCATTGAAATATCTTTATTTCGGTATTAAAGAACTTGGTTACCAATGTCGAGAATTATTTCATGCTTTTTCATAAAGTCGATTCCAATAATGCACTCATCGCATATATCTGCCACTAGAAATCGATGTTCAAACTCTAGTTCTGCCAAGCGGATCCGAAGACGGACTTCTCCGTACACTCTTGCTGTTTCTCCTGTTGCAGTCTTCAGACAATAGCTGTTGGTGTTGTGTAGCCATGCCATCTTGACCAAGTCCCTTCGTACAATGGAAGCGGTGGCACCGGTGTCGATGGTAACCTCGTATTGCTTGTTGTTAATAGCTGCTTCCACAGTTAGACTTTTATTGTTTCGTTTAGTCTGCGAGACTTGGATGATGTTTCTGGGGCCATAGATACAAGAAACCAGCTTCTGCCCCTCGAAGTTGGTTTTTACTCGTTTCCCTGCTGGGAAACTTGACGAGGTGGGGCGTCGGTCTTGTTTGTAGTCTCATCTGATGTATTATTTCTGCTTCCGCAATGTTGACATGCGCTTCTTCTTGGTGGCATTCGGCACTGGCGCTGGAAATGTCCGGTCTTGTTGCAATTCCAGCATCGGATTTGTCCATCTTGAGGGTTGTTCTGGAAAGCCATTCTTTGGCAAGAGCATTCTTCTATAGCAACTTCTCTTACCCGACGTACTCCTAGTGAAGCCTGTTCGGCTGCTTCCATAGTCAAGGGGAAACTAATGCTTCTGGAAGTGTTCGTTTTCCAGCTGTTCGTACTGCTCTCTGGAAATTAATGTCAGACAAGGCACGAACAAAGGCTTCCGCGGCGAATTGGTTTATGATTTCTTCGCCCGCAGTTGGATATGTCAAGTGAGCTAGTCGTTCAATGTCTGCTTGAAGCTGCTGAAGAGTTTCACCCCGTTTCTAAACTCTGGTGTTTAGTTGAACTCTAAAGACTTCTTGCATATGGCCATCTTCAAAGCGTTTTTTAATTAAAGAAAGTGCACTAAAGTTGCCATCTCTGCTGGTTTTGTTTGCAGTAACTCAGCAGCAGGTCCTCTAAGACCCAGTGTAAGTGCAACAAACTTGTTTTCAGCGTCCCAGCCGTTTGTCATCGCTGCTGCTTCAAATTGTCTTTTATAGATTGACCAAGAAGTTTTTCCATCAAAAGTTGGCGGATGCATTTCTTTTCTCTTTAAATAGTCACTAGAATTTTCTCTTACCTTCAGTTTTCTTACCTTGTCCAATTCTTTGGCAATATTTTCAAATTTTTGCTCGAATTTTCCTTCTAAATTCTCGAACTTCCCGTCAATCTTAGTCTCAACTGTTATGAATTGTTTTTCGACGGCTTCAAATCTTTCGTCAGCAGCAACAAACTTGTTTTGCAACGCAGTGAGCTTATCATCCAGAAGGTTCTTTTGTTCTTCAAGAATGCTGTTTCTAAGTTCTTCGAAAACATTCTTTTAATCTTCGAAACGTTCGAGAAGTTTCGTTTGTTCATTCTTTTGTTCTTCACTTTGATCTTCGAAACGTTCTAGAAGTTTCGTTTGTTCATTTTTGTGTTCTTCTCTTTGCTCTTCGAAACGTTCGAGAAGTTTCGTTTGTTCGTTTCTTTGATCTTCGAAACGTTCGAGAAGAAGAGCCAACATATTGGACAAGTCTGTGTTGGTACTTACTTGTTCTTCTGCCATTTCTATTTCCAAGACGGATGTGTCTGGATTTTCACCGTGTAGTCTCATGGCTTCTTGCAGACGAATATTGAGGTCATTTTTCGTTCCAGCAGTAGAAAGGCCCCGTTAATTTAGTTCTGCTTTTAGTTCAACAGCGTTTAAATCCTTCGGAAGCTTAACCATATTTTTACTTTCAACACGATCACTTTTCCCTAAAGTTTTATTTAATTATACTTCTGACACCAATGTTAGGTTTTATCTAGGTTCGTTTTATTAAATATAACTTATTTCCGTTTTAATACAACTTACTTTACGTCCTTTTACTTTTAATTCCACTTAATATTTTAAAACACTCTTTATTCAAATTATCGACTTGTACACGACTGATTTCAAATTTAAAACTGATTTCTTGCCGCATGGTGCGCTCGTATTTATAGTGGCTGCACCATTCAGCACTCCGCTTTAGAATCTTCTAGTACAGTGCCCGTCAGAGCCTTTTGGAGCTTTCTGTTTTATAGTCTTTCGTTAAGAAATGGGGTTTCGTTAACTTCGTTGTGGCTGTCACTTTAAGTTGGAATCACAATAGGGCTTTTTAGGTAACAACGATATATCTCTTTCTCGTTCTCACAGAATTGTTAAAAACAGCAGTATGCCGAACAGCTGATTTTTTTTATCATTGTTGACAAATTGATTTTTTTTTTTTTTTTTTTTTATTTTTTACACTATCAGATCCTGTTCATAAGGAGCTTAGAGCAAGCTTCAGCTTATGAACAAAGATTTGCCAACACATTATATGTGTTACACTGGCTCATCACTTAGTGCTGGTGTTAGTTGTTATTAATGTAAAACAAATAACTACAATAACACAAGCACTATAATACAATAAAACATATATTTTAACAATACAAAATACATAAAACATGAACTAAAAGCGTGGAGCACTGGTTTTAAGTACATTTTTAAGATTTATTTTATTGTCATTAAAATCAATAATTTTAGAATTTAAATTGAAAAGCATGCACATGCGGGTAAGCGGCTCATTCATACCGTAATTAGTCCGATGGTGTGGACAATGTAGGAGCTCAAGGCTACGCAGATGGTGAGCACCCCCACGATAATTGAGTCCAACACAAGTAAGTAGATCAGGTGCATCTAATGCGCCCGAAAGAAGTTGGTGGATAAAAACTATATCGTTATTTACACGCCTCTGTAACAAGGACTGAATGTGTAGAAGCTGAATTCGGTGTTCATAAGGTGGAAGGTTATAAGGATCTGTCCAGGGAAGACCTTTTAAAGCAAAACGAACAAAATTATGCTGAACTGCCTCTATCCTAGATCTATGAACATCATAGAACGGAGTCCATACCTGCGATGCGTATTCCAGATGCGGACGAACAAAACAATTGTATAAAGATAGGGTAACATAAGGGTCTTGAAACTCTTTGGACCATCTTTTTACAAAACCTAACATTGAGTTAGCCTTTTTAACAAGAGAGTTGATGTGCTCTGTGAAATCTAGACTTGGATTGAAGACGATTCCAAGATCTTTAAAACTAACAACACGGCACAATGTATGTTGTGAAATATTATAGTCAAATATGATTGGTACTCGTTTCTTTGAAAAAGTCATAGTTTGACATTTCGCTGGGTTAAGGTTTAATCCATTCTTGCTGCACCAAGTACAAAAGCTATCAATGTCGGCTTGCAGATTCACACGATCAGCGCTTGAGCATATAGATTTAAAAATCTTCATATCGTCAGCAAAAACCAGAATTTCACTATTGCGAATGCATGATGTTACATCATTAATAGCAAGAATAAAAAGAATGGGACCTAAATGACTTCCTTGTGGTACTCCAGAGTTGGCAGTAAAAGGGTTTGAAAATGTTTTTCTGAATTTCACCTGGTAGGATATATTTCGAAGATAAGAATATATCCAATCAATAAATCCAGCAGGAAATCCAAAGGCCTTAAGTTTAAAAATTATAATGTCGTGGGAAAGTTGGTCAAAAGCTTTTGAAAAGTCGGTATAAATGCAATCTAGTTCCTGTCCGTTTTCCAAAGCATTGGAGCACTTGTGTAAAAACGTTAGAAGGTTCGTTACCGTTGACCGCCTCTGCATAAATCCATGTTGTTGATTACAGATAATATTTTTGCAGAAAAACGTCATACTATTACAAACCACTTGCTCAAATAGCTTTGGAATACAAGAGAGTTTGGCAATCGGTCTGTAGTTCTTTATGTCAGACTTACTACCCTTTTTAAAAACGGGTGTAATAAATGATTTTTTCCATACACTGGGAAATTTCCCCGACTTAAGGGATAGCTCGAAAAGAAGTTGAAGAGGAAAAGCTATAATGGAGCTACATTTTTTTAGTATAATTGGAGGAATGCCATCTGGGCCTGGAGAGTAGTCATCTTTTAGCAATGAAAGAAAATGTAAAATTTTGTCATGTTCCATCGGAACGTTGTTAAAAGTAACTTGAGGACAGTCACGCAAATATTCAAAGAACTCGACATCAATATCAACACGAGTGTCAATAAAAGAGTTACTAAAATTTTGTGAAAATGCATTACAGATATCAGAAGAGCTCGTTAACGAAGAATCATTATAAACAAAGTTTATTGGATATCCGTCAGACTTCTTTTTTGAATTTACAAAATTCCAAAACTTCTTTGGATCAAGTTTCAATGAAACCTCCATTTCCTTTAAGTAGTCAGAGTATAAACTTTTAGAAAGGTTATTAAACTGCTCAAAAAGCGAAATATACACATTATGATCCAAACTAGAAAGACTTTTGATATAAGTTTTCCAAGCCTTATTTCTTTTGTTACGAAGAGATGTGAGCTCCTTTGTAAACCATGGATGTGAAACTTGGGAAGTTTTAGAGAGTTTAGTAGGAACAGATTTTGCTAAGCAGTTATTGAAAATAGTATAAAATTCAGTAACTGCAACGTCAATATTAGTTAAAGAAATATCTGAAATACCAGAGGAACTTAATTCATCATAAAGTAATTGAAAATAAGCTTTACGAAAATCAAGAGAATATGAACAGTCATGAGACTGAGTGTTATTGAGCAAATGGCAGCTCAAATCCAAAAATATATCAAGGGGAGGATGGTAGCTGTCTATATTAGATAAGGCTGTGGCAGATTCTACCACAACAACACTAGCAGCGTCAGATGAAAAGACTAAATCGAGAATTCGATTTTTTAAGTTTTTAATACAGCTTACTTGCTGTAAGTCAGTACAAATAATATTATCCAAAAGAAGAAGCTCCTGTTGAGAGGAAGTAGAGGATGCTTCAAAATAGGACTCGTCTTCTGAGGGGATCCAATTAACGTTAGGCAAATTGAAGTCACCCACCAGTAAAATATTACTATTAAAGCCAGCTGTAACAATTACATGATCCAAAGCTAAGGAGACCTCAGAATAAATTGCTGCTGGACTTTTAGGAGGAATATAAACATTCAGAATGTAAAAATCTTTGGATTCAATTGAAATTCTAAGGCAAATAAGTTCAATTGATACATTAAAAGGGAATGAGACAAGATTAGATGTGAGGTGATTACGAACAGCTATCAAAACACCACCACCAACTTCTTTGGGCTTATCTACATGACGGTCTCTTCTGAAAACATTGAACTCTTCGTCAAAAATTTCCTTGTCTAAAAAGGTGTCATTGAGCCATGTTTCAGTAAGAACAATGATATCATGCGGAAATGCCTGAGATTTTTTGAAAATTTCAGCAGTTTTGCTGCGAATCCCTCTAACGTTCTGGTAGAAGAGGGATAACCTATTTAGTTTTTTGAAGCAGGGATTTCCGAAGATTTTCGATTAACTCTTTGTTTAGAACGCACCAAAAATTCCTTAACAAGAGTATCGGTAGGCCAATACTTGCTATTACAAAGAGCATCAAATAATGATGGGGGAGCTGTTATTTTGAAAGAGGATACGAAGCTATCAGGTTTACTGATTTTAATGCATTTAATGCATGAAGAAGAAGAGATACATTTGATGTCCACCAGATGTTGGAGTATATCACTGGATTGAAGGTTGGGGTCCAGTCGGGACACAAATATTAATTTTGGCCTAGGTACTGCTACAATTTTTTTCGGTGCTACAGAGGTTATCACGGAAAGAGAACTAATGGAAGGATTTTCAATGTCAACTGTTTGGATGGGCGTATCAACGGAAGCTATTGGTTGATCTAAGTCAGCATTTAATATGATGGCGGGTGAAATGTTCATATCCTGGACAGGAACTGAAGCGTTTTCAACAGTTTTATTATTATTGCTCCTAAGGTTCGTACGTTTAGGAGCAGGGTAAGGGTTTTTCGATGACGATGAACCCTCACGGCCTCTTTTCTTGCTCTTAGAAGAACTAGAAATTTTTTGATTTATTATTTCAGTTGAAACTAAGTTTTCATCATCTGTTGAAGTTGATTTAACAGATGTTTCAGTTGCTAACGGAAACGAGTTGACATTTGAAATTATAGAATTGAAATGCACTAAGAGATCTTCAAATGTCTTCGAAATTTTCAAGACATCTGTTTTCAAAGCCGACATTTTGAAAGAAAGTTGGGAAAGAGACAGTTGCCTACAATTAGCACAATACCAAAAAGCAATTTTTGAAAAAATTATCTTTTCAATAAAAGCACTAGTTGAGCCAAGGCACTTGGCGTGGAAAGATTGACCACAAGAACCAAAGCATTCGAAAAGGGGGACTGAGTCCGAATGAAAACAAAAGCGGGAATTTTAAAGAAAATTGTGAAAATTGTGTAGTAATTTTAAGAAATAAATATAAACATTGAGAGAATTTGTCTTTCCACTTATGAAGAAAAAACTTAAGGAATAAAATTAAATCATCAATTGTTGGAAACAGGAGCCGATTACTTCAAGGAGAGTATTAAATTGGAAAAAGATAAACAACAGTATGGAACTCTCCCAATATGCTAGATCCTTAGATCCATGTAGCAAAATTCGATACTAATCGAAAATTTAAAATATTGGAAAAGATCCATACCTGGTTTCGTATGAAAGTAAGATATTTCCAAAAAATGTAACATCTATATTACCCACAGGTATTTACTTTCAAATAAGTCAAACTGCACGGGAAAGGAGAACAAAAACAGCAACAGTGTTTGCAAAGCTGAAGGACTCTTCGACGCAGGATGGCTGAAGGAAATGGCTGGAACTTTCGTCACACGAGCCAATGTGTACATTGTGTTGGGGAAGGTACATAAGTTTTCTTTAAATAAATAGTCAAATTGCGTTTATCAGTTTTTTTTTGTATCTATTCAGGTTTTGCATTCCCAGCGCCTATATTAAAAACCTTTGGAGGCCTGTATCATCATTACGGAGAGTGGAAATGTAGAATCTGCCCACTGGCAATGCAAAGCAGGTCTGTTTGAGACATGCACTCCTGTGGCGATAATTTTGTACGCCCTTAACGGCATACAAAGAGGATTTGCAACCTCAACAGAACTAGTAATCACAAACAAATGTTTTGGTGTCGAAATAATTTGAAAACAAATTCACTACACAATAATCGAATAGTTTTTAGTAACAACTTTAACAATGTTTTTGTGTTGAATAGTTTTTAATGTTAATAATGTTTTTGTCACTATTTCGGCCACTTTTATATGTATATACAGATGTATTTGTTGGTTTTGCTAATTAAAATAAATTTTTAAGCCACGGAAATCACAAATTTCACACAAAAAAGAATACCGCATTTAAAAATTATTTCCAAATTGTTTTCTGCAAGATCTTGAGTTTGACAGTTTGAAAAAAGCGCGATACATATTTCAATCTGTATTCTGTCTTCGGCATAGTGTGAGCTGTCATATTTGTTGACAAGATGGTAAAACTCCCTATGGTGAGTCAGTAGCAGTATAGGGCTTTTTAGGTAACAACGATATATCTCTTTCTCGTTCTCACAGAATTGTCAAAAACAGCAGTATGGTGAACAGCTGATTTTTTTTGTATCATTGTTGAAAAATTGATTGAAAACAAAAGCGGGAATTTTAACGAAAATCGTGAAAATTGTTGGTTTTGCTAATTAAAATAAATTTTTAAGCCACGGAAATCACAAATTTCACACAAAAAAGAATACCGCATTTAAAAATTATTTCCAAATTGTTTTCTCCAAGATCTTGTGTTTGACAGTTTGAAAAAAGCGCGATACATTTTTCAATCTGTCTTCTCCATAGTGTGAGCTTTGACAAGATGGTAAAACTCCCTATTACATAATATAGCCAAAGAAAAAAACCTTCAATGTGTGTATAATGTAAGAACTTCGACTTTTTGTCACACATAATTAATTTTAAAAAAATTGCAGTTTATAGTAACGATAATGAAGGATTTGTTGAAGTAGAAGGGTTAATACTGAAAAACGATGCGGCAAATCGACACGAAGAAAGACAGACCACAGCCAAAGTTTATAAACCAACATTTCATCTAAAACTAAATAGGTAGGTATATAAATATATATAAAATAATGTAACTTTTGATTTTTTTTTCATAGAATAAAAAACGTAATAGGAGAAGAACTAGATATTACATAACGTCACCAATATAAGGATGTTTAAACAGTTATTTATATACAAGGGGAGAGGCCAAACTTATAGCGCCGCAGGTGGCAGTTTAATCCATTATTATTATAATTGTTATTATTATAAACAAAAACACAACTTTTCTAGCAAAACAAAATTAATCAGTCTATTATAAATTGAAAAGATTTCAATCAACAAATAAAAGCATTTCTTTCTTAATTTCCTTAACAATGCGAATTTGTTAGGCGTTTATCACGAAAAAATAACAATAAAAAACAAAAAAAAAAAACGAGTAGGAATGTAAAAAAATTAAACTAATCAGTTCATTATAAAAACATGCAAAAAAGTTTGGTTGTGGATTGGATCACTAAATGTTGTGCAAAGATTTAGCCTTTTTATTTTCAAGGATGATATTCTTAATTTCCAAGTCTTTTCAAAGAGTCTTTATTTTTTATTTGCTCTATTTTCAATAACTGAAGTTCTTGGCTATTGCGGTTTTTGGTCGAAATTTGCTTGCGGGCCTCCCTAAATACGTCTGCACCTGATTTGAGAAGTTTTTTTTTTGTAACCTTTTTAGCTTTTCTATTTGTAAGCGGTCTTATAAAAACAATGTTTATTTCAATTTATATTTTATTATTTTAATAATACAAAATTACACAAATTCCGTGAAGCGGCTTTTACTTTTTTTACTTTCTTTTCTGACAATCAAAACTCAACTGAACTCATTTTTGACACCTGCCCTTTTCTTTCAGCTTTATGGTGTTAACACACTAAATCTTTGTGGTGAGGCCACATTACAATTTATTTTATTCTTTGGGTCCTACCACAGTTCGGCCATCCTGACAAGTAATCGTCCCGATTTTACGTTTATTATTTATTTTCAATGGTTTCATATTACCCACATCCCATACCCCCTCGTAAGGAATTTCGGTAAGCTGAAATCCTGTCACATCTTTTAAGAGGTATCTATCATTGGGCAAAATTTTTATAACTTGATAAGGAACCTTAAACCTGGGAGCTATTTTCCTGCACGCTCCTGGCTGACTGATGAAATTCTTAACTACTGTGGGTTTAGTGTTCCCACGATTAAATAAAATGTTGCTTCGAATTTTTAACAAGTTAATTTATTTCAACGAGGAAAAACAAAAAAATACAATTTTTATTAACTTAAAAAAAATGACTGGATGCTAATTTTTTATTTCGCTGCAGCAAGCACACCACGATCCGTTCAGCACGAGGAGAAAAAGAAGAATGAGGAAAATGGATGATAATGTCAAACATTCATCGTTCTTCTCCCTCTACATCGATTGACTTTAAGTTGACTCGTCTTTACATTCTTGTAGTTGGGTTCAAGTTCAGCTGGGTTGCACCCAGTGCGATATGCAGACTTCCATCCGCCACATCACTCCCCCGCCAGTTGAGTCTATCAACGATATCTGCTTGGGCGCAGAATAGTGCGCCCTGTTCTAGTTTT
This sequence comes from Baccha elongata, assembly GCA_951217065.1. Taxonomy (NCBI): domain Eukaryota; kingdom Metazoa; phylum Arthropoda; class Insecta; order Diptera; family Syrphidae; genus Baccha; species Baccha elongata. The sequence goes on from OX578273.1 coordinate 5,254,469, forward strand.
TTGCTCGGGTTCCGCGGACGTGTGGTTCAGGTTCTCATAAAACGAGACTTTTTTGAGTATCGTTGGTGGTGGCTTAATCTGATCGATTATTTCTTCGGCTTCCGTTTCTGTGAAACACGGTTTTAAACGGTCTATCCCGACGGTAAATTCTTTGCCGTGAATAAGAATTATAAACGTTTTTGCGTTACGACTTTGCACCTTGTAAGGTCCTTCGTACGGTCGTTGCAGGGGTTTACGAACCGCATCTACCCTAACGAAAACGTGAGAACATTTATTAAGTTCTTTGAACACGAAAGGTTTATGGTTGCAATGGCGTGTCGGTGCTGCTGGACGAACATTTTCGAAATGACGATGTAACTCTTTAATGAATTCTGATTGAGGTATTGAGACCTTATTGTTGGAAGAAAAGAAATCTGCGGGTAACCGAATATTCTGACCGAAAACTAAATCTGAGGCGCTTGCTTGGAATTCTTCGCGATAAGTGGCTCTTAGGCCCATTAAAATGTGCGGTAGTCTTTTAGACCATTGAATATCATCGTGACATTTTAAAGATGTTTTTAGAGTGCGATGCCAGCGCTCAAGAAACCCATTGGCTTTCGGATTATACGCCGTGGTACGGTGATGTTTGATACCAAGTCGTTGACAAAGCTCATTGAACAAACCGGATTCGAATTGCGAACCTTGATCAGAAATTATGATTGATGGTATCCCGTAACGAAAAAACCAATTAGTAAACAGAGCGTCTGCCACTGTTTCTGCCTTGATGTCAGGGATTGGAATTGCTTCTGGCCACCTAGTATATCTATCGATCATCGTTAATAGATACCGAAAACCTTCTGAAGGTGAGAGAGGGCCAACTAGATCGATATGAATTTCATCAAATCGATTAGAAACTGGTGGAAAATTTCCGAGTGGACTGTGAACGTGTTTTGAGATTTTCGATTTTTGGCAGGCTATACAAGCTCTAGCCCAAATTCGACAGTCTTTGTTAATCCCAGGCCAAATGAATTTCTTTGTTACGGCTTTGACAGTTGAACGAATTCCCGGATGAGCTAAGCCATGAACGCTATCGAAAATAATTTTTCGAAAATCTTGAGGTATGTATGGGCGCGAAAAATTGGTTGAAATATCACACACAATCGATTTAGTCGAATTTGGGATTAATATGCTCTCAAAACGCAACGATGTTTCCGAAGAACGCATGACTTGAAGTTCATGGTCATTTTCTTGTGCTGACGCGATGCTCTCAAAATCAATCAGAGTTGGCATAGAGATTTCGTCGAGTCTTGATAGTGTATCAGCTACCAAGTTTTCATTGCCAGGAATATACTGAATATCAGTCGAAAATTGTCCGATGAAATCAAGATGGCGGAGTTGCCGTGGCGAGGCTTTAGACGGTTTTTGTCGGAAGGCAAAGATGAGAGGTTTATGATCTGTGAAAATGGTGAACGGATGTGCCTCAAGAAAATGACGAAAATGTTTAATTGAGAGATAAATTGCCAACAATTCCCTATCATATGTGCTGTATTTGGACTGGGCACAATTGAGTTTGGCTGAAAAAAACGAAAGCGGTTGTCAATTTTTATTGTTCCATTGCTGCAGGACACCTCCTACAGCAAAATCCGAAGCGTCTACACATAAGGAGTATTTAGCATTGGGAATTGGAAACGACAGTAAGGTCGCTTGAGAGAGTTCTGTTTTGCAGCGCTGAAAAGCGGAAGTTGTTTCAGAAGACCACTCGATAGCCGATTTATCATTCTTTCTTTTCTTGCCTTTTAGAAGCTCTGTCAAAGGAACTTGTATCTTGGCTGCCTTGGGTATAAATCGTCGATAAAAATTTAACATACCTAAAAATCGCCTTAATTCTGAAACGGTCTTGGGAGGTTTGAAATCTGAGATAGCTTGAATTTTGCTTGGAGGTGGTTTAATTCCTTCTGAAGAAATTAGATGTCCCAAAAAGGTGACACTGCTTTTTGCGAATTCACATTTCTCGGTGTTTATAATCAAACCAAATTTTTCTAACCGCTCGAAAAGAATCTTAAGATGACGCAAATGTTCGGTTGGATTCTTTGAGGCCACCAGGATGTCGTCGATATACACAAAACAAAATGGCAGATTCCTCAAAATGGAATGCATAAACCGTTGAAATGTTTGTGATGCATTTTTCAATCCGAACGTCATCCTGGTGAACTCAAAGAGACCAAATGGCGTCGTTATAGCCGTTTTAGGAATGTCGGCTTCATCAATAGGTATTTGGTGATAAGCGCGCACTAAATCGATGGTAGAGAAAACCGATGTACCATACAATTGATGTGAAAAATCTTGGATGTGTGACACTGGGTAGCTGTCAGGTTGTGTTGCTGCGTTAAGTAACCGATAATCCCCGCAGGGTCTCCATTCGCCATTTTTTTTTCGAACTAAATGCAATGGTGTGGCCCAAGGGCTGCTGCTTGGTCGGCAGACACCTTGTTGCAGCAGGAAGTCAAATTCTTCTTTGGCAGCTTGTAATTTTTCAGGAGGCAGACGACGTGGTTTGTTCTTAATAGGTCTAGAAGACCCTGTCAAAATAACATGTTTAATGTCGTGCTGTATGGGGCGCACAAACACGTTGTTTTTTGAAACTATGTTGTGATCTTTGATCAATTGATGAATGTCGTCATCCACAGAGCCACGAGCCAAAACCGAAAGTCGACCGGTAGAATATTTTCCAAGTTTGCCAGAAGAAAGTGAGTTTGAGTGGGGATCAACCACCCGACTGTTTTTAAGATCAATTAAAAGTCCAAAAGTTCGAAGGAAATCCGCGCCTATAATTGGTTTGCTTACGTTGGCGAAAACAAAAACCCAGGAAAACTTTCTTTTTAAACCAAGATCTAAAACAAGTCGAGTGTGACCGTAGGTTAAGACTTTCGAACCATTGGCTGCAAAAAGCGGGTCTGATCTTGGTCCGCGTTTTTTAGTGCTGAAGTAGCTGGTAAAACCGAAATGTCTGCCCCAGAATCTATTAAAAATGTATATCTACTTGCTAGATCTCGAATAAACAAGCGGCAGTTTGAAAGAGATGCCCCTAAGTCGTAAGCCGCTAACGACTGGGCCTTTAGTTTTCCGAAAAAACTCGACTTCGGTTGCGGAAATTGCAAGGAGATTACACTTGCGAGCACGGTTGCCAAAACGGCGATGGAACCAACAAACTTGTGGAGCTGTTTGATCTCGAGAGTTGAAACTAGAGCGCGGAGAAGCTGACCTATTTTGCCTGATGCGATAGTTTAATTGCCTTCGTAGAGCAGAAATTTCTGATTGTAATTCTTCATAAGGTGACGGAGCAACGTGTACAACGTCAGACGAATGGGTCACCTCATGACTATTGTTATCTAAAGCGAAAACCTCTTGTGTGCTTGGTACTAAATTCACAATTCTATCAGCTGTTTGTGCCAGAGTGTCTAAACAATCCGTAGAGCACGTTAAAATAGCTTGAGCCGTTTGCGGTAGGCGTTGCAACCATAAACTTTTTAAAATTGAATCCGGAAATTGATTACCGGCTAGTGCACGCATCTGCCTTAGCAGTTCACTTGGTTTTTTATCGCCTAAAGTTGTTTCGTGTAAAAGCTTTTGCAACCGAACGCCTTCGGATTCAGTGAGACGCGAAAGAATTGTTAATTTAAGATGTTCATACAGACCGCTCGCGGGCGGATTCAAAATGATATCTCTGCAAAGATTAACTGTTCGAGTGTCTAACAAACCGAGTGCAGAAAAGTATTTCGAGGTATCCGATCTAATATTTGCCACCGCGAATTGGCCTTCAAGAACTTTGAACCACACGTCCGGATTATCTGGCCAGAAGGGCAAATTTTTAAAAGATAAAGCACCTACTTGAATGTTATTATCCGAAACTGGCTGGGTTTGATCCGCTAGGATTGAAATCTGCAGCATTCTGTTGAAACCCTGCATCTCGATTAGGTGAATCAGGCATTGCGGTGTTGGTGTGCTTGTGCTCTGTGTGAAATGAGAAAAAAGAAAAAAGATTACCAGTATGCTATACAAACAACTTAAAAAACAAAATGAAATTATGTAGCTATTGACCATTAAAAAGTGACAAGAAAAATCAATTTAATTTGTTACATATGTTAAGAAAGAAAAAAAATTAATTAATAAGAAAGAAAAAAAATTAATTAATAAAGACAAAGTACAGAAACTAATGTTCTTCTTGTTTGCTAGGCAAACTTCCATCTAGCGCTTGGATCTGATGTTCTTGTTGGCGGATGTACATACATATAATACAAATGCATGCGTATGAACGGTAAATGTGCCGCTTGCTGTCGTTGTGCCGTTGTAACTGCTTGAGTGCCGTTAGATTGTTGCCGCTTGAGGATTATATGATGCAGTCAAAACTGTACTCATTTAGATTCTTTAGTTGGCGTTGCTTAAGTTACATGCACAAACGGAAACAAAATCTTCTTGATGGGATGATTTTCACCAGTTGCTTCTTCGATGTGATGCCTCCAATAAAAAAAATGTTTGCTTGCGCAGTCGTGACAATGGTGATGCAGCTCCGTTGTGTCTCACCGCTGTGCCGGTTGACCAGCCTGAAATCAACAAGCAGTAATATATCCAATGGAATTCTCCACACCAACCAACGATGCGAATTTATGTTGACTTGTGGGTTGGTGGCTTGGTGCTCCGTCGAACGATACTGCTTCTGAGCGCTGGGTGGTGTGCTTACGTAGTCTCCCTTCTATTTTAATTACGTCGTGGTCACCAGTTGTGGGTTTAGTGTTCCCACGATTAAATAAAATGTTGCTTCGAATTTTTAACAAGTTAATTTATTTCAACGAGGAAAAACAAAAAAATACAATTTTTATTAACTTAAAAAAAATGACTGGATGCTAATTTTTTATTTCGCTGCAGCAAGCACACCACGATCCGTTCAGCACGAGGAGAAAAAGAAGAATGAGGAAAATGGATGATAATGTCAAACATTCATCGTTCTTCTCCCTCTACATCGATTGACTTTAAGTTGACTCGTCTTTACATTCTTGTAGTTGGGTTCAAGTTCAGCTGGGTTGCACCCAGTGCGATATGCAGACTTCCATCCGCCACACTACTACATAGTCTCCTACTTGATAACTCTTTAGAATTATACTTCTATCTCTAATTTTTTTTATTGTAATCTTGACATTTCTTTATCTTCGTGGCTGCTCTCATTCTTATATCTTCCAAATCCCTATCCTTTTCCTTATTTAAAATTTCCTCTAACCTCTCCCTTAACTGATCTTCCATCATTCCTCGCTGCCTTATCCCAAAAAGTAACTCACTAGGTGTCATCCCAGTACTTCTGTGTACGGTAATATTCATCACGTGCTCTATCTCAGGTAAGACTTTATCCGAAGACATTTCATTACCTGCACTAGTCATCTTTGCCAACATGGGGGCTAAACTTCTGTTTACCCTTTCAACCTGGCCGTTGGCCTGTGGTGAACCAGTTGCAACCAATACATGCTTGACACCATTTTTCTCCAAAAATGATTTAAACTCATTCGAGGTAAATGCACTGCCTCTGTCGGAAAATATAAGCTAAGAACGACTGTAAGAGTTAAAGTATGACATGTAAGCTATTGTTGAATGGGCTTTAGGTCAAATGAAACAAATATTTTGTTTGTCACGACGTTTCGTCCATGTATATGGACATCATCAGGTGAACAATGGTTTCTATATTAGCATTGATATATATGTTAACAAATATTTACAAATTATTCACAGTACAGATATTACTTACAATAATTATTGTTACATTTATATTAAATAATTTATTTATTTTTGGGTCTACACTGTATAAAGTTTAACTGACAAGTAACATGTCCGACAAATATAACACGAAAAATTATATAAACATAACGCACAGAGATCATATTGCAGAGCTTTTTCTTTTCCTCTTCTCCACCAAGTGCTTGTAGTGTGGGCTGACGTCTTCCATATCGGTTCTCCTGTTCATTGTGTTATCAGCATTGATGATATGCAGCGTCTCGATGATCATCCTTTTGTTTTGGTGTTCTTCTCGCTGCATTATTTTGACGTTATCATGGTCGGGGGAGTGCCGGAAAGTTATGCAATGTGATGCCAGTGCTGTCTTCTGGAGTGCGTTGCTCTTTATATCAGATTTGTGGCCTGCGAGTCTACTTTTAAGTTTTTGTTTAGTTGTTCCTATGTAGATTTGGTTACAATCTTCGTCTGAGTTGCCATTACAATTAATTTTGTAAATTAAATTTGAATGTTCCGTTTTGTCTATTTTTGTTTTAAGGTTGGTGTAGAGTTGTGAAGTTGTATTTGTCGATTTCATAGCTAATTTATATTTTTCTGTATCTAGAAGTTTCGCATTTTTGAACCGGTCTGCTATTTCTTTGATATATGTAAAGGATTTGTAGATTTTGTTTTCTTTTTCCTCTGGTGGGTGGATAGTTCGATGTTCATACTGTGTTATTAGTGTTTTTATTATTTGTTGCGGAAAAGCGTTCTTTTGTAATATGTCTTTTATCTTTATTTTGTTATTGATGTGGTATTCTGTGTCACTAATTGAAAGTACTCTATGTATCAAGTTTTTGGCTGTGTTGAAAATTATTTGTTTAGGGTGTTGGGAAGAGAAGTTAATCAATCTACCGGATGAAGTTGGTTTTTGGAACCAATTCATTTAAAGTTGTCCTTCTTTGCGAATGACTATTGTGTCTAGGTAAGCTAATTGGTTATTTGTTTCAATCTCAACTGTAAATTGTATTTTTCTATGAAAGCTGTTAAGGGTAGTTAGAGTTTGTTCGATATCTTTCGCTTTTACTATGGCAAATATGTCATCCACATATTTTGTCAAGACCTTGGGTTTGGTTGGTAGTTTTTCTAGGCAGTTGCTTAGGAGCTCCTCGAGAATGATGTCCGCTATTATGGGTGAAGCTGGGTTTCCCATCGGCATACCATCTTTTTGCTGGTACGTTTTGTTGCCATAAACCAAATAGTTGTTGTCAATTATACAAAATCTTAGAAGTTCGAGAAATTTGGGCTTTTTGATGAGGGTGTGTTCCTTAATTTTTCCCCAGTTTTTACTGATTAGTTCTAGTGCCATTTTAAGGGGAATATTTGTAAAAAGAGATATTACATCAAATGACACCAGAACTTCATCATTTTCCATTTTTAGCCCATGTAATTTATTTTTAAATTGGAGTGAATCCTTAACATTGAATTTGGAATCTGATGTAAAATTTTTCAAAATACTTATAAGATATTTGGCCAAGTTATAACACGGAACTTTTGTAGACGAACATATAGGGCGTAGGGGGGGACCTTCCTTATGGATTTTGGGAAGTCCATACAGTCTGGGAGCAACGGAATTATAAGTGGTCATAATTTGTTTTTGACGTTGGTCGATTATTTGGTTTTCAAATAAATATTTAACAAGGCTGTTGTTTTTCTCTTGCAGTTTGTTCGTGGGATCGCTTTGAATTGGCCAATATACAGTATGACTTTAGAGAACTAATTGCTTCGTTAGTACCAGTACCTCGGACTGCATAGTCTATTGAACTTTGTAAAACCATCTACGACCAGAAAAACATATTTCTTCTTTGATCTCCTCAAAATCACTGGCCCGAAATGGTCTATATGGACTGTATCGAAAGGGATGTCACCTTAAGGTATACTATGGAGTAAGCCTTCATGTTTCCCAAACTTCGGCGAAAACGTTATGCATTTGAGACAATTCGAAATGTGTTCCCTAATTCTATTCCTTATTTTCGGAAACCAATCACTTCCTACATATCCCATGTCGTCATGATACATATACAAAACATTTTGCTGCATTTCCGCCGGCACATAAAACAATAAATTCCCACCACTCTTTCTATAAACGAACCAATTTCTCATTTCATAACATGAACTCTCATCTTTTTCCAACATTTCCCTTATTTCATTTATATCCCTGTCTCTGTGCTGACAAATAGACAGATTTTGTTCAAAGGTATTCTCTTCTAATACAAGTATACTCATGTTCCTACTTAATGCATCAACATGTTGCATTCTTTCACTGTTACGATGATCCAAAACGTAGTCATAGTTCTGTAACTCTAACGCCCATCGTGCTATCCTCGGGTTAACTTCTCTTTTGTTAAGTGCCAATGTCAGTGAGTTACAATCAGTAACTATTTTAAACCTCATACCATGTAAATAAATTCGGAATCTCTGTAAAGCATAAATTATTGCTAGAGTTTCCAGCTCAAAGCTATGAAACTTAGCCTCTTGGTCAGTAGTCCTTTTTGAAAAATAGAAGATTGGATGAAACTTTCCATCACTCTTCTTTTGCAATAGGATTGCACCAAACCCGAGAGTACTAGCACCGCAGTGTAATTCTGTTTCATCTCGAGGATCGTAAATTGCTAAAATTGGTGCTACTAATAATTTTGCTTTTAATTCTTCAAAACAGTGTAATTCCTCTTTACCGAATTTAAAACTAACCTTTTTCTGTCACGAGTACGATAACTTTTTGCGCCAAGAATTGATAACTGTTTTTTGTAGAACAGATCAATACAAGCATTTTTTACTATGGGTGGGGGGTCTATCTCCCTCCGTTTGGGCGGGAGGGGCAATTTTATAAAAACAGTGCCAAAAATTTAAAAGAAATATTAAAAAAATAACGGTAATACTTACAACTAAGTTTTATATCTTTTTTTAAAGCCAATACTTTTTTCTATTAGATGTTTTTTTAAATCAAGTGAAACCTATGCAGTCTTTGAAAAAAACGGACTTTAAACTCAAAAATTGCGAAAAAAAGGTAAAAAAAAATTTGAAGTGTGATTTTTCAAAACTGTAACATAAAATACTACTTTTTTTTATAAAATTCGTTGCTCATATTAATTTTAAATCATAAACTGAAAACAAAATGATTTTATGTTTTCTGGTTTTTGAGAAAATGGAAAATTACTAAAACAACTTTTTTATTCGATACTTGTTTTATAAACAGTGAGGTACGTAAGGGGGGGCATGCTGCCCCTGCAACCCCACTGCTTGGACACACTATAGGATTTGGGGTAGGTGCGAGGTGGGGTGGGTATGCAAAGTTTCTGTCACATTTAAATCATTACAAAAACGAACCTACGAATCATTACAAAAACGAACCTACGTACAACATTCACCGTATACCAAAAAAAAAAGAAAACTCTTATAAGAAGAAAGTAGTTTTAGTAATTTTACATTTTCTCAAAAACCAGAAAACATAAAATCATTTTGTTTTCAGTTTATGATTTAAAATTAATATGAGCAACGAATTTTATAAAAAAAAATATTTATTTATTTTACAATTTTGAAAAATCACACTTCAAAGTTTTTTTTTACCTTTTTTTCGCAATTTTTGAGTTTAAAGTCCGTTTTTTCAAAGACTATGCATAGGTTTCACTTGATTTAAAAAAAACATCTAATAGAAAAAAGTATTGGCGCAAAATTATAGTCAGCCTAAGTTTAAGGAATTAACGCCACACTTCTTAACTTAATTTTAACTTTGAAACAGTTCTCTAACTTTAAAGTAATTATAGACTCTTTCTGATGTACTGACAACTAGTGTGGAGTTTAAAACATTTCTCTAAATTATTTGTGCGGAACACGCCTTAAACAGTGACAGTTCGCTAAGAAAATAAAGCAAACACACTTTTCTATCTGTCGTCAAATGTCATCAGCCCGGAATAGGGAGTTTTACCATCTTGTCAAAGCTCACACTATGATGAAGACAGATTGAAATATGTATCGCGCTTTTTTTAAACTGTCAAACTCAAGATCTTGAAGAAAACAATTTGGAAATAATTTTTAAATGCGGTATTCTTTTTTGTGTGAAATTTGTGATTTCCGTGGCTTAAAAATTTATTTTAATTAGCAAAACCAACAATTTTCACAATTTTCGCGCACAAATCTTTAAAATCAATCAATTTTTCAACAATGATAAAAAAAAAAATCAGCTGTTCATCATACTGCTGTTTTTGACAATTCTGTGAGAACGAGAAAGAGATATATCGTTGTTACCTAAAAAGCCCTATATAATTTTCTGTTTATAGCAGACGTTAAGCGATTAGAGCTGGAAAAACTGCGTCTGGAGGATTTAGTGTCAACAATAAAAGCAAACTATGAAAAAGAGATCGAAATAATAGAAAAATCTTTTAGGTAAATATGTAAATAGAAAATAAATTTCTCATGCAAAACTTTTATTAATTTTTACAGAAAACAAATTGAAGTTCTAGAAGATCACCTTGCATCAGTGGAGACACGACTGAAAAATGAAAATGATGCGTTACATGTGTTTTACATTGGCAAACTTAAAGCTATCAATGATGATAAAATAGAATTGCAATTCCATCTGGAAGAGAACGATTTTTTAAACTTCAACGACAATTAGAAACTCAAAAAAGATCACTTATTGACAAAGAGAATACAATTCGGTTCAAAGAAGAAGATCTTGAACAAAATGTCTTACAAGTCCGTGCCTACGAACGCAAAGCAAACGGAGCAATTCAAAAAGCTAGGTTGGCTGAGCAAAGTTTTAATAAAAAAGCTACATTCCTTCAGCAAATTGAATAATTTTTTAATTATGTATTTTTAAAATGTAAAATAAAAATTTCAAGTCAGAACTTCAATCATATAAATTAAATGGTGGTAATAAATAATAATAGAAATAAATCCGAATAAAGGGCCAACCATAATAGTCGTAAGCAAACGAAAGCTAATGTCATAGTTCTACGTCAAGTTTCCTTGAGTGCCGCCATTACCTTCAGTCGACCATAATGGTCGAACGCACACACAAGCTAATTTCACATGTATTTGGCTGGCTGTCAGATTTACGTACGTAAACTGCGCTCTGGAGCGCTCTTTACGTACGGAGGCAAAAGTGAACGAAAACTTGCCGAAACTGAGCAATCCGACATTATGTGCGCACTATACAAATTCCTTGTTCTCGCTAATTTCGTACGGCACCGTAAATACTAATTCTTCTATTATGGTTCTGCCTTAAAGAAACAACAACTTATGCGTCTTTAATAAAAATGTTGTCTTTTTAGTGAATTGATAAATTAAATTGACTCGGCAGGCTGTGTAGGATTTTCGGAAAGTTGAAAATCCATCAAGCACAAGCAAATGACGGTTCAAAAGGAGAAAAAAATCGATGCTTCGCCACATATATTATGTAGTTTTTATGTTGTATTCAAATAAATTTCGACAAAGATCCGTGTGTGGACTCTTATTTTGGTCTAATGGCTTAATCGTGTATGGCGAGCTTTAGATTAGTTATAATAGTCGTGTTTTGTTGGTAATTTTTAGTTGAAAAGAAAGAGATAACTAATAAAACAAATTGTCGCTTCAATTTTGTCTCAAAATGTTAACGGTTCGTCTCATTTAATTTTATATTATTTTTGTTTTTGAAAACATTTTGCAAAATTTTTTTTTGGTTCATAGAAAATGACAAATTGTCAGGAGTCAGAGAGAAGAAATTATGACACTATCAAAATTAAAATAGGGTTTTCATGATTTTAATTTTGATGCAAGTCTTTAAAGATAAAGTGTAGTTTAACTTGTCTATAATTGCCAAAAATGTAATTTTAGACTAGTGTCAAACTAAATTTGATTTAGTTTGGAGTTAAATGGACTATAATTTTGCGCCATTAACTTTAAAAAAAGATATAAAACTTAGTTGTAAGAATTACCGTTATTTTTTAATATTTGTTTTAAATTTTTAGCACTGTTTTTATAAAATTGCCCCTCCCGCCCAAACGGAGGGAGATAGACCCCCCACCCATAGTAAAAAATGCTTGTATTGAACTCTTCTACAAAAAACCGTTATCAATTCTTGGCGCCAAAGTTATCGTACTCTCCCCCTTTTTCTTTATTAAATCGTACAATGGTTTCGCTTCTGTTGAAAACCCTTCCACAAATCTCCTAAAATAAGAGCATAATCCCAGAAAACTATGCACTGCCTTGGCATTTTGAGGAATAGGAACATTTGCCACTGATTCAATGTTCTTTTCATCAGGACGTATACCTTCTTTAGAAACCTGGTAACCTAAATACCCGTATTTCCGGTTCCATAAACCTGCACTTATCCAATCTCAACTCTAGTTTATTACTTACTAGCTTCTCAAAAACTTCTTTTAATATGGATAAATGTTCTTCAAAATCACTCGTCGCAATCATTATATCGTCTAAGTATATCGCAACTTTCCCTGCCCTAATCATGTCATCAAACACCATATTTACAAACCGTTGAAATGTTGGAGGTGCATTTCTTAATCCGAATGGCATACGCAAATATTCGTATTGGCCAAGCGGAGTCACAAACGAAGTGTATTTCACCGATTCTTCATTTACATGCACATGATAAAAAGCGCTTTTTAAGTCTAATAATGAAAAAATAGTTTTGTTCGCTATCCAACATGTCATCAATCAGCGGGATTGGATAGTTGTCCTTCAATGTTATTTTGTTCAAACTCCTATAATCTATACACATTCTTATGTTATCATTTTTCTTCCTGACCAAAACAATAGGAGAAGAATACTCAGAATTACTCGGCCTTATTACCTTTTTTCTTTTTCATAATACGATAATCTTCGGGGTGGGCAATGAAATGGCTTTTCATTAATCAAATTTAACTTTATCTCACATTTAATTAGCGGCTCATCAGGACGATCACTTTTAAAATAACAATCATTAAATATCTTTCCGAAACATTCATTTTTGTTAACATCAAGACTCTCATTATATATATATGTTTCTTTACTTTCATCAATTTCAATATTCATTAAATTATTATATTCTTCATCATAAGTTTCGTTCATTTTACTTTCTTTTATTTTCATCAATCTCAAATTTGCTTTTTTAATAAAGTCTCTTCCCAAAATAACTTTGAACTTCGTCGTTTCATTTTTTACTACAAATAATTCTACTTTAACTTCTTCTTCTTCAAACAAAATACAACTCTGAACGACTCAAATTACATTTAATGGGCTTTTATTAATACCAAAGAAATTATATTTTACATTTTGTTTCTTAATTAATATATGTGGCACGAACTGTTCACGGACAAAACTAATGGGGCTACCGGTGTCAATTAAAGATTCTAATGAAAATTTACAAATAAAATTTGATTCTATAAAAGTATATAATAATTTTCTTACGTTTAAATCTGAATCACCTTCATTTCCAACATGATGGACGTCCTTTCTTTTTGGGCATACATCAGCATAGGTGCCCCATGTCAGCACACACATGGCACGCACCCAGTGGTCGTTTCGGCTTCTTACAATTATTGGCCATGTGCCCCAAAGCATTACAATTGTAACACCTAAATTGCTTCGATGTACTTGGCTTCATGTTTGAAGCTGGCGCCTTTCGCGCTAAATTCACTGTCCTGAACGCCTCCAGGAGATGCTCCTTGTCTCTAAAACAATGCATTTTTGCCTGAGATCTGATGGTCTGGTCTGGTATCCCCCAATGAGATTTTCCATGAGCTCATCTTCATGGATACTTACTTTATTAGCAAGTATAACCTTTTCGTGAAAGTATTCCTGAAAAGTTTCAGCACTCGACCATTTCCATCCTTCGAACTTCTGCTTGAGCATCAGCCGGCTGGCTCTGTCCTTAAAGATTGTACCCATATCTCTGAGTCACATCAATTGGTACCGACAACATATCTGCTTTCGAGTGGAACCATCGTAGGGCTCTTCCCTTCAATATAGTTGATATCAGTGCCCAGGAACTGTTCTCATCCAACTTGAAAACGGCTAGCACACTCCTCAGCTGCAGTTCCCACTGCTCATAGTTGTCATCAGCACCCGCAAACTCTGGAATCAGATCTTTTACGACGGAAACATTCATCATGGATTTTCCGTCGTCATCATGTTTTGGAACACTCTTCTTCTTCGTCATCATCTCGTTATCTCTCTTCAGCAACTCTGTCTCTCTCTTTTGTACCGCCAGCTCTTGACCAACATCAATTCCCTCTTTAGTGTCTCCATTGTCCATTCGTCATCTCTGTCACTCGTTTTCTTCTCGTCTGCAGCATTCTTTTCATTGGCACTCTTCTGACGCACTTCATCGACATTGCTACTATCCTCATACACCTCGCACTCATCATCATCATCATCGCTCTCTTCTTCATTGTCCATGTGGTGTCCGTTGGCATTCAAATTTGCATCGCTTGGCGTCGTCTGCGTCGGCACATTGAGTTTCAGTGAATTGCTTCAGTTCATCACTTTCGACTGAATCCATTTTTGAGGCAATTAGTTGCAACGCGATGGATTTAGAGAGAAAAAAAAACTGACTTTTTTTTTACGCGATTATTTTTTAAGAAAAATTAATTAAATTTTTACACGATCCCACTTCTGAGGTTGTAAGCGGTCTTATAAAAACAATGTTTATTTCAATTTATATTTTATTATTTTAATAATACAAAATTACACAAATTCCGTGAAGCGGCTTTTACTTTTTTTTTTACTTTCTTTTCTGACAATCAAAACTCAACTGAACTCATTTTTGACACCTGCCCTCTTCTTTCATCTTTATGGTGTTAACACACTAAATCTTTGTGGTGAGGCCACATTACAATTTATTTTATTCTTTGGGTCCTACCACATATTGGAGGAAGTATTTCCTCACAGTCATTTACTTCCTCCGACACGGTTGGATCCAATGGATCATTTGGAGAAGCCTGTTGAATATCGCCGAGATATTCAATCTCGAAGGCGTTGTTGGTATCGATTAAAATAGCATCCTCGACTAAATCTTCCTTTACATATCCCGAACAGTCAAATCCTCTTCAGGCGGTTCCTTGATAACCACTACGTTACCAGTAGCTCTAAGTGCTCTCTGCATCTCAAAGTTGCTTTTTCGAGCAGCAACTTTCATCTGATTCCACTGCTCTTTTGTACTTGGGAACAAGTGAATTTTGTCCCCATTTTGATATAAATGCCCCTATTTTGTTATAAATGTCTGTCCAGGAATCCTTTTTCTTCGCTATCATTTTAATGTCGTTTTTTTTTTCGTTAAATTGTATACTTACCATTTTCGATTTTAAATCATCCACAAACCAAAGCACAATGGAGGAGAAAATATTTCTTTGACATTATAGGCCAGAACCAAAAAACGGAGGAATCAGAGGAATCGAAGGAATTTTCGTTGGTTCAAAAAATGTACATTGATTCCTCCGCTTTTTATCTGAGATTGTTGAGGAGAAGATTTGTATGGATTCATTCCTGAGTTTTATTTCGCATTGAACAACTGATCAGTTGACATCTTAAAATAATTTTTTTTGGCTTTGCGAATTGCTTTTCAGAAGTAAATATTTTGCATTCAATCTATACAAAACAACATTTTAAAAGAAGAAAATTGATTTAATACAAATATGAAATATTAATCTTGAAACAAAATCTACAAAAATTTGGGCAAGTCGTCAATATCATAAATAAATTACTTTGAAATGGAAATTCAACAAGAAAAAAAATAGGTTGAGTACGATGACAGCTGTTTTTGCAGGTTGAAATTTTTGAGGAGCGGAGGGATTTGAGCCAAAAAAATCCTCCGCCTTTGTCAAAGTGACAGTGATTCCTCAATGAGGAAACGAACGCCTATAGAGTTCTTAAGCAAACGGCTATATAGAAATATATATATTTATTTTCTCTCTCACTCCAAGGCATCAAAAAACGTTAAACGAAATCCTTTGTTGGAAAACAAACCAAAAGTTGTGATTTTAGCAAGAGAAGGAGATCGGTCTTCCACAAAATATAAAGCAAAATTATCTTGGACTAGAATTTCTTATTATTTTTTGCTACTAAACAATTACAAATAGTTTCTAAGTGTTTTAAATAATAATTCGATTAAAAATAGTGGAAGTGTTAGTGTTAATATGGGATTGAAGTGCGAGATTGTACTCTGCCAGTACAAAATGCGATTGTTTTCCATCAAAGGATTTAGCTGCCAATTTTTTCTTGATTCGATATTTGACTCTATTTTGTCATCTCAGTTGTCACAATTTGAAGTTTAATTGCAGTAGATCAGAGAGTAATATGGAGTTTTACAAAACACAGTTGGGAAATAGTTTATGAATAGGAGCCGTGTTTATGTAACCAAATAAGACAAAACTATGGTTAGTAAGTTAAGACTTTAATAATTCTTTAAGAATATGGCTTACTGTGTTTCTTCTTCTCGTCGTGCCTCACAGATCTGGATATGGATGATTTAAAAACCCTGTAAACATAATTCAGTTGACGATGAGCAAAAGAAAACAAAATTTATTCAATTTATGTAATATTCTTTATTTTAATTTTATATTAGAATTTATTTTATGAGGGCACAACTCTCTTTTTTTATATAAATTATTTTTGATTCTATGATGAATAATGGTAGTTCGTTAAAATTTCATACAAAAATGTTTGTAAATTAAAAGATAAAACAAAAAGTACATCAACACTTGCAAACATTTTTTGTTTTTTTTTTTAGTCAGTTTTTTTTTTTAAACTATTTTGTTAAAACTTATAAAATTATTGTTTTCTTTAAATATATTGATGAATCAGTCATAAATAAATATTATTTCGTTGAAATCCATAAAATATAAAAAAATTCATTTGGAAAATAAGCCTTTAGTCGATTTTATAAAAATAAAAATTTTTATATTTGAAATGATAAATTTTGTCAAAATTATTGGTTTGTTTTTTCTATATTTTTTGATTACTTTGTAATTTGAGTGCCATGAGGTGAGTGTGTAAAAATTCTTTTTTTTTTTTATATTACTTAACGAAAAAGTAACATACACTACTGCTATGCGCTATATTTTAACTATGCTATAATAGTTATTATTAATTATTTTATCAGATGTGAAAAATAAAAAAAATCAACATTACAGTTACATATTTTATATATACAAAAGAATAATATAAAAATATTTAATATCACTATTTTTACTTGTTTTTTTATATTTCGAAATATTTATTTTATTTACATTTTTGTTTTTTGAATTTAAATTATTTTGTATACAATATGCGAAAGAGAGAAAGATGCACAGAGTGATGCAAGGAAAATGTGAACGATGAGAGTTTCTATTTTGTGTTAGCCTAAATTTGCTCTATTTTATGTTTGCAAATTTACTTAGGGTACTTATTTTTGTTTTAATAATGAAGGTATACTAAGCCCTGCATAATAGTAGTTTTTGTTTTTACTTAAATTTTATATGTAGTATTTTTAGTTTATTTTGTTTTTATATTTTTTTTTTATAATTATTTTACTTAACAACCAAAGACTCTTTTAAATGTCGCACTAGACCGGATCCAATATCCTTAACGTCCGGCCATTGACGTATCACAAATATTATGAAAAATATTGAGAAGAATGTCGTTAAAACACGAACTCTGTGAAAATGAGGTAAATAAAAGTGCATTATTAAATTTTTGAATTTTAATGAATTGATGAGTTAGTAATTGAACTATATTATTTATACTAGACAAATAAGTTATTATCTGTTATTGATATTTTTCGAATGTAACCATCAAACTGGCATTTTTCGAAACTTAGTCTGATGTGCAGGGGGGGCGAGTACGAATATCTCTGCAGTTAATCTAACTTGCCGTAAGAGGCGACAAAGGGATATGATCACATCTAGGAAAATAAAACCAAGCCACACAATAACATCTAAAAACTTTCTAATTGGTCAGATCCCCTCAAAAAATATATACAGATATTTAGTCAAGAATTTAGTCGAGAATTTTGCACTAAAAAATGTAGGTGAACGTCAACAACAGCTGATTTGTTATTTGAAGTAGAGCACAGTACACAGAAAAGTTGAACTTTGTTTCATTTTATAATTATGTGGTGCGTGTGCAAATATTATTGAGCCCTATCACAGGCCCCGTCGCACAGTAATTGATTTTTAACCTCCAAGGCTAAAAAAACGAGAAATCTCCAAAGATCAAATATTGCTTGGTTTTCAATTTTACTATACAGGGTTCCCCGATACTCAACGTCAAACAGGTACCGGGTGATAGGGTAGGCTTTACCAGTACTGGGAATAATAAGAAAAAAAATATCTCCCTGGGTTACGTAATAATAGCAATATTTAGAAAAATTATGAAAATTGATGATGTTTTCAAAATAGTTCAACACTTGCCACTTGCTACTTCCATAATCATGTTACCAATATTAAAACTATTTTCGAGCAAGTAAAATTTTAATTTTTTTTAAATAGGAACGTATTATACTTATTGATGTAGGAGTCTAGTAATACATTCCTTCAAAATATTGTTCAGGCTGCTTAAGTAGTTAACATACTAAAAGTTCTGATCCCAGGAAGGTGATCCTGAGGAGGGCGAAGAGTAAAGGGCTTTAGGCGTCTTACGCTTATACCACGGAAATAGTTCGTCGTAGCCAATTTTTTTAAGAATAAACAAAAGCCCATCGAATTTTGTAAAAAAAATTTATGATTACTTTTTATCAAATATCAACCATTTCCGAGATACACGCATCGCAAGGGATAAAAATTACAAAAACAAGTGTTTTTCTTATATTTTTCATCAAGCATTCCATTATATCTACTAAACTGTTAATCTGACAAAAAAAATTTTGGATAAAGTAAAAGAAAATTAAATTTAGTACCAAAAAATAACCCCTTCAAAATGGATTCTTGAATGCAAAGAGACCAAATTAACCTTACTTAAAAAATGGAAAGTTATAATTTTACAATTGTAAAACAAACTAATAAAGGTTGGTCTTTTGCATTCAACCATCAATTTTTAACAATTTTTTTAAAAGAAATTTAATTCTCTATTACTTTTTCCAAGGATTTTTTTTTGTCAGATTAACAGTTTAGAGTGGACGATATGATGGAATGTTTGATGAAAAATATAAAGAAAACACTTGTTTATGTAATTTTTCCCCCTTGCGATGCGTGTATCTTGGAAACGGTTGATATTTGAACAAAAACAAAACTTGTACAAAGTTCGATGGACTTTTGTTTATTCTTCAAAAAATTTCGCTACGACGCACTATTTCCGTGGGATAAGCGTAAGTCCCCAAAAGCCCTCTTTTGGGGGGCTTTATACTCCTCGCCCTTCTCCGGATCACCTCCCTGGGATCCGAACTTTTAGTATGTTAACTACTTAAGCAGCCTGAACAATATTTTGAAGGAATGGCTTACTAGACTCCAACATCAATAAAGTATAATACGTTCCTATTTAAAAAAATTAAAATTTTACTTGCTCGAAAATGCTTTTAATGTTGGTAACATGATTATAGAAGTAGCAAGTGGCAAGTGTTGAATTATTTTGAAAACTTGATAAAATGGGCCAATTTTTTAAACAACTTGCCGTGGGTAGTGTGCTACATTTTTTTAAAAATATGAAGTGTTAAATTTTGCTTACAAAATTTGTTTGAATAATCACTCAGTCAAACTTGTTTTTTTTTTTTTTGCGAAACTTACAATATTTATTTTGGGTTTCGAGATTGCTGTCAGTAGCAGGGTTATTAAGGATTACGCAGAAAAAAAATCACTTAAAAATATCAAAATTTGTGACCACAGTACATAAAAATGTGGCCCTGGGTATCAATTTTCATAATTTTTCTAAATATTGCTATTATTACGCAACCCCGCGAGATAATTTTTTTTTTCTTATTATTCCCAGTACGAGTATAGCCTACCCTATCACTCGGTACCCGCTTGACGTTGAGTTTCGGGACACCCTGTATAAGGCTATAATTGTATGGGGTGAGCACTTATGAGCAAAAACTATAAATGGATTCTCATACATTAGATATAGAAGGAGTCTTTACGCACTATAACACGATGGATATATGCGAATATTTTTTTAAAAACCTTCACAAAGTTAAAAAAAACATAAAAAAAACGAAATTTTTTTTTTCAATTTTGTAAATTAATAAAACAAAAAATTCTTACTTGGAAACTAAGTATATATCAAAAAAAAAATAATAAAATACATTTTAAGGGCTAGCTAAGCTTTTCTCGTAAGCACGCAGCTAAGTTGACTCAAAAAGCGCAACTAGTTTTATTTTTTTCTTGCTAGAACTAAGCCGATGTTTGAGCTGCTGTCAAACCGTGAATATATTTTTAACTTTTTTTTTTTGTTAACAACATGTTATTGCCGAAGCTTTAACCTTTAATATGATACCAATTTCACTGGGTTTGGATAACTTTGAATTTTGAATAAAGTTCCCCTGTATTTGAAAAAAAAAAAACACTGTGCGTCGGAAGGAAACAAATAAGCCACCATAGTGTGAACATATTAGGCCAGAACCAAAAATAACGAAGGAATCCGAGGAATCAAAGGAATCGGATGAATTGTTGGGTTGTTGTTGTTCAAAAATTCAATGTTGTTGGTTTATTGTGTTAAACCAACGAAAAATCATCTGTTTCCTCCGTTTTTTTTTGGTTCACGTCAATTGTAATGATAACGTCAATAATGAATAATGCAGTCAGTAATTGCAAATTGCAAATAATTCTTTATGAACTCATCTACAATGTTTTCTTTTAGCCGTTCGTAGTCCGAAATTGTTCTTTTGTAAGAAGAAATAAAAAGATACAAATGTTATATTATAATCAACATAATCAAAGTTGAATTAAGGTATGAAAGTCGAATACAATTGTGAAAAAGAAAATAATGGTAAGCTTTGAGTAGTTTCATTGAGTTTATACACATAGAGGAATCAAGATGGTTTCAAACTCACCGTAGTAGACATCGCTAAATGAGCACCGAGATTCCCTGTAAAACAATCCCCTGTAAAACAATCAACCCGAACCGAACAAAATTCTTCGGCATACATTTGTATTTGTTTTTCTTTATTTCTGTTGCCTTTTAACTCAAAAATAATTGCTTTAAGAGTAAAAATAAAAACAAGTCGATAGTAACGACATCCTACGAGCCGTATTTAAAACTTACTTTTGAAAAAGATAATTTCTTTATGTGTATAAACTCAATGCTAGTATTGAGATAATTTTGGCAAATGTATCACAAATCACTATAAGAAGATATATTACAGACCATAAAGTTCGTCTTCAAAAGTTAAGGCAGTAGTCAATTCTGGAATTCTAACTTTGTTATGAACAAAAATATAATTTCAATTGTTCTCAAAAGTAAAGGCGGTAAGTAAAAGAAATATGTAGAGGGAGATGCCAGCAATGTTATAGCCCGTAGGATTCTTGAAGGTGGCATAGTGATAATTGGCAGGGGAGGACATACAAAACATGATAGTTGCGGCACATTTTCACCCTGAATAGTAGGCAAACAATAAGAAAAAGTACAGAGCACTCAATTTCATCATATCCCAATTCATAAAAACACTTGTTTCAATGCAATTTTGGATGTTCGAACTATCTGAGAACCATGTTCATCAGTAAAATATGGTTCAATTATAAATTGTAACGAGTATGATTTTAACACAGTATCAAATAAATAATAAGAAAACATAGAATATTCTCTCTTTAATTGGATGTTTATTCTCATTGCATATTTAAAAATGTCATCTAAATCCTTATAACAGAAATTATAGCCAATAGAATTAAATGTTAAATTCGTGATACTTGAAAGATCTAGTCCAATATCACCCCGTGATCACACGACTTCTCTCAAGCAATAGTTTCAGATTCTGTGGCATGAATCTTTTATGCATTTTTTCGATTGAGTTTTGATATCCAATTTTAACTTCAATGTATTTTTAAAGCGTTCTAGTTTTATTTATGGCGTGGCTTTGGTACTTTTGCTCATTACGTTATATTCCCAAAAGTAATTATTATTTCAAAATATGGTGATGAAGACGTTTTCAAGGAAAAACTCAACTATTTTTCAACTGAGTACCGATTTGTTTGTACTTAATATAACAATTTTTTTTAATTATTGGCGATGAATGATAAGATAAAAATGACATAAACTCACCTTGTTTTTAGAAATGGCATAATAATGCCAGCGGCTGTTGCCACCAATAGTAAAACTACTTGTAATACAGTTAAAACTACATTAATTAATTTAACAACAAGTGCACGAGCATTCGAATTGTCAATTCCTTCAACTGTGACATATTGTTGTTGCGATAAGTGTTCCATTTTAGAAATCTATTAAATCAAAACAAAATAATTAGATTTTTGTTGTGGATTTTTATTCAAAATAACTTACTCTTGTTTGGCAATTTTCTAAAACTTCGTTTACATCTCTCAGTCTCTCGTCACTTTGATATTGTACCTTTTCTTCCATATCGGCAATAGTTTGTTTGAGATTTTCAATTTCGTTCTAAGAAAAATAAATGATTTAGAAAACATACATGACGGATAGCTTATTTGAAAATAGTTTAAGTTACCTGGTGTAATTCAGTAAGATCATTAATTTGTTCTTCTAAGCCTTCGGCACGATATCGTTCACTTTCTAGTGTTGCTGTCAGATTATTGAACTCTTTTTGTGTGTTCTAAATAAAACGGTATATCAAAATATTTGTTGTACCAATTCAATTTCAAACAAACCTCTAAAAGTTCGACTCTTTCTTTTAGCTTTTCAAGCTCATCATTCCTTTCTTGTAGTTGTGCAAGAATAGTTTTATAAATAACATTATATTGGCTGGCTCCCGATTGGCTTTTTCCAGAACTAAACATTTAAACAAATAGTAAAAACAAATTAAAGATTCTCTCAATCGTTTTAAAACATACCCAGCTGGAATACTTTCACTGGTAACACTGCTGCATTCGCTACCGTTGTCACTATTGAATTTCCCACTACCAGCTCCGCCAGTATTTCCAGATCCTGTTGATTGAGCGGGTATATTGCTGGCATTGTTTGGTGATGATACGCCATAAACGTCTGAAGAATTCACTGGCATGTTGAGGGCATTTAGTTCAGCTTCTAATGTAAAGTAAAAGTTAATGCAAGAAATATAAAAATAAGTAAAAATGATTTATTTAAAATTCAGTTTTCAACAGTTTTACTTCAAATGTTTACAAAAAAAGAGATTAGGTGAATAAAACAAAAACAGAGGTCTTGTTTTTTGTAGTAAGTTTTGAACGAGGATGATGTTTAAAGAGGTATTATCTTGGTTAAAGAAAAACGTGATATCCACATCGGATATCCTCATCTTTTCAGACAGCCAAGCAGCCCTTAAATCATTCGCTTCTGGTTCTACAAACTCAGTAACTGCCCGCAATTGTAGTTTGTCTTTCATAGTAGAACAGTTTAAGATTCAAATTTTTGGGTGCCGGGACACAGAGACATTTAAGGAAACTGCAAAGCCGATGCACTCGCCATAATTGGAACCTAAATACCAATTTTACCTAACAAGGTGGATACTGGTATGCCTATCGCTAATTATGCCATAAAGATGCCATAAAGAGGACATAAAATGGGGTAACATTAATAACTGTGTAGCAACTAAACAAATCCGACCAAAACTAGATCTGAAGCGTACCAAATGCTTTCCATCTATGAGCAGACTACATCTTAGCTCAGTTAGTGGCGTTATAAGTGGTAACTTTCTCATATGTAGTTACGTCACAAGACTTGGCGTTTTCTTAAATGATTTCTGCACATGCAGTTCAAATGGATTTAAAAATCGAACAGATGGACGCAATAAGCGCATTTCTTCAAGAAGAACTTATATGAAACGCATTTCATTCCATGGCGTATAGGCTTTGTAATATCCCATTAAAACCTCATGACTTCAACACAGAACTTTAACACATCCTGCACATCGGAGATTTAAACGGTTATAGTGAAAAATAAATTCTAAATATAATACAAAAACACAAAAAAGCTAAAATTAAATCATAAACATCTCTTTTGTCTATAAAAACAAAGAACAACAGGGTAGCCGTCGAATTTCAGGAAGTTAAGTGCAACTTATAAAAAAATTTAGATTGATATGTTCTGAAAGTTCAACTGATTGCTTCTAACTTCAAACTTATAAAATATGAGTCCAATAGATGTCGCTTAAATGTATTGGAGTCCATGCAAATTCACTTGCACAAAGAAAACGTCAATAGAGATTCTGGGGCTGGCCCAGTTTATTCAACTCTTTTTCGCGTACTTCCATAAGTCATAGACACATTATTTGAATGAATGTATTTTATTTTCTATTAAGTAACATTGTTCTCTTTTTTTAGCTTTCATTTAACCTAATGCAATTTCTTGCTCATTGTTTTGTTGTCACTCTTAATGTATGTAAATTATACTTGACATCTTCATACTTTTAGTTTTTACATTTTTAACTAGTCGAATAAAATCGCTGATGATGGTATCGTGCCGATACCGAAAGAATTGTACAGTATTTATTTTTAGTAAAATACATAATTATTTTTCAAAACATAAAAAGTTGTTGACTTTTTTAATGTTTTATATCTATGTGACATACAGGTGTTTAAAAAAGTTTTATTAAAAAAATTTACGACAGAATATTAGAAGAAAACTTTTTGATTGTTGCTGTGTATGTTCATGATTTGTTGCTTTTCTGCAATAGCGAAATATAGTTGAAAAGAATAAAAACTCAGCTGCATGCAAAATTAGGTGATGCCTAATGTATCCGTTACAGTGTAGCCGCTCAAATGTTTTCGATTTTTGACAAAGTTGCATTCGGCGCTCGAGGTTACAAACTTTGACTATTCATTGGGCATCATAAATAAGTCTGCACAAATAACGTCAACGTCATAAATAAGTCTGCAAAAAATCAGAACTACCGGATTTGACGTATTGGACTAAGAGAGCTCTACAGAATATTGCGGAAAATTGGGAGGTTCGAACAAATTATAAACTTTGAGAAGCTTTATCTCTTAAACTATTGGCACGAATAATAAATATACAGATGTACTATGCCCATATAAAAATATGTCCCTAGTTTTATTTCTCATTGGGTATTCAATGTTCATGCTGCAATATTTTTAAGCATATTTTGGTATGGGCATGAGACATCTGTACATTTATTAACGGTGCTTTTGGATTTACAGAGACTATTGTGAACTAAAAAATGGAATATTTTTAGGAATCAGAGGAATCATACATATTTTTGTTGGTAAATCTCAACTAATTCCTCCGCTTTTTTTCCTGAGATATTTGAGGTGAAAATTTGTATGGATTAATTTCACAGATTTCTTACTCATTGAATAGCTGATCATTCGAAATCTCAAAATTAATGTATTTTGCACTGCGAATTGTTCTTAAAGTGTAGTTACAAAACAACATTTTAAAAGAAGAAAAGTGATTAAATAAAAAAATCACATTTTAGCAAGTCGTCATAATGACAAATAAAATATTTCTAAATGGATAACAGCTGTTTTTGCAAGTTGACGTTTTTGAGGAGAAGAGAAATTTGAGCCAAAAAACACCTCCGCCTCCGTCAAAGTGACAGTGATTCCTCAGTGAGGAAATATTTGTTGGCGCACGGCTAATTATCGTCTCATATTGTAGCAAATTTAGTTTTTTTTTTAAAACGTCTTGAGAAGGAACTGTCAAAAACAAAGAAAATAGATTTTTTCGCAGTCAAAAGCTTGGATTATTCATGGTCATGGAGCCAATATCACAAACAAGTCTACAAATAATTAGAACTACCGGATTTGACACATTGATGTATAAATTTACTGGACTATTGCTATTCTAATAAAAACCCTCAGTCTAACACCGAGTTTCATTTTTGGAAATGAGTTTAAAAATCTTGGTATCTCTGACAATCTGTCTTTCATTGAATCTCTAATGTGGCCCAGCACTATACATATTGAAAAACATTTATCTTAAACTTGAATTAAAAACACCTTTAACACACACAAAAAAACTATTCTAAAAAAATCGAAAATGAATATTTCAAGACAGAAACAAGCACAGTTTACTTACCTGTCATTTGGTTGATATTGTCAGCACTTCCAAATTTATTTTTAATTAAATGGGCGAATTCCCTTGGTTTTGACATCACAGAACCGGAAAATCCAGTTATACCATCGCGAATGTTCCCACCAACATTTCTGGAAGATGTTTTGTAATTTTTGGTTTGAAACTTGATATTGTAGTTTTTAAAATTAATTATTTTCTCCTTTACCTCAGACCCTGTCCCACATCCCGTAATACCTCCCTGGGTTGTCGGTGCTGACTCTTATTATGATACTGATGATTTTGTATATCTTTGGACCGTTTAGTATAAGTATCAAGTTTTTTCTGCAGTTGGGCAATTGTGTGTGCGCTCTTTTGATTCTTTTTCTCAAAGACAGCCTGTGAAATAAAGTAAGGGTTGAATTTATTTTAAAAAATCATTTTATATGATTACCTTAATTCGTTGTAATTGCTGCTTGTCAGCACTAGCGGCTAATTTGAGATATTCATTCACATTATCTTAAGTAAAAAAAACACAATAAATTAGTCATAACTTAATGAAAAGATAAAGTCTTAGTCGGTTAAGTGTTACTCACCATCTCTGGCAGTTTGTTCTTTTCGAATCGATTCCTTTGTACACTGAATTTTTGTACTTAGTCTATCTATGGCTTGCAGGCTAGTTGTTCTTTCATGACGTCGGTGATGTTTTTTATTGCTATCAGTAA
This sequence comes from Baccha elongata, assembly GCA_951217065.1. NCBI lineage: Eukaryota > Metazoa > Arthropoda > Insecta > Diptera > Syrphidae > Baccha > Baccha elongata. Next base: position 5,281,021 of record OX578273.1, read on the forward strand.
GGACTGTTGGTGGATCCTGTTCGTCAGAGGCAAATGATTGATGGCAAAGGTCTTCGTTACCTGACAAACAAAATAGAACCAACATAAATATTTACCTCAAATCTTTTATCTCAAATCGAATGATTTTGTTTTACAACGATAAAATGTAATTGGCACAGCACGCGGTTGGTAGAGTAAAGCTAGAAGCATAAGGCAAGTGTACTAAAACTGCCACTGAAGACGTTTAAAAGTAATGACATAAAACTTAATTGCGAATATTGAAATTCTAACGAAGTGAACCAAGTCAAATTAAAATATCTTATGTTTCGTTATACTTTATCAGCCTGTCGAAGAAGCAGGTGTCAGTAAAATGAGTACCTGCTATTGATAACACTTTTCGCATTCACATTTAAAGAATGATATATATAGTCTTTTTCTTCAGTTCCTTATCTTTATTTTTATATATCTAAAAAGTTATTAAATTTAATCTGCGTGAGTACGCACTTATTTTATTTGTATATTTTACCATGTCCGCAGTTTCTACAATATATTTGAATAAACAATTTAACCGACACTAATTTGCATGTTAAATTTGGTGAAAGTTGAGATTTCGAAAATATATTAGCTTTAATTTTAGTTTTAACGTTCTAGAACTCTATGTTAATGTTTTTACTGCTGTGTGTTTTGGTGGCTTCATTAACACCCGACCAACATACGTTTTTTATTGTTTTAATAAAAGTATACAAACTAACAAATAACATAAATTACTCACCCGATAACCTAGAGTCCTCTAAGGATCCCATCGCTTCTAATGGTAACTCTCCATAAACCAGCAAACCTCCCTGATCTGATCCGTAACTCCGATTGAATTCCCTGCGATAACGTTCTCGACTGCGCCGATTTGATGGGCTTTGATTTCGAAACCGCAGTGCACCTGATGCCGAGCTAGTGATACCACCGCTTCCACCACCTCCTCCTCCACCACCGCTACCACCTCCGCCGCTTCCAGTTACGACAGAGGTGGTGGCAGTGCCACCAGCTCCTCCACTAGTCACCGTGCCACCTGTCGCAGCACTGCTGCTGCTACCACCACCACCGCCGCTGCTGCTACCTCCAACGACAGCAACGCCACCTACCAATGACAACGAAGCAGACGGTTCAGCACTATCACGATCCCGTTCTCTTGACACTAATGAAAATTTCATTAGTTTTCGGTTTTCGTTTATTTAATTGTATTGTCTATTTTTGATTCTTTTTTGTTTGTTATAAAAAAAAACACCAAACAAGAAGCACAGAAATGATTTTTTTTTTCAATGTGTGAGAGCACACTTAAACAGTATTGAAGCAAGAAAAAAACACAGAAATTTGCAATAATTCAAAACAACAATCTAAATTTCATAGATATTTGTTTTCTGACCAAACACACACTTTTAAAAAACAATAAACATAGAATTGATTTCAATACAAAAAACTTGTGCATTTAAAATAATAGGTATTTGTTTTGCAAAAAAAAAATGTTTATGTATATGTTCAACCAAAACTAAGTAACGATGTAAGTTTGAATTAAATCAATACAATATTCTAAAATAATATTAAACCGAACAAAAATAACAACAACAATAGTGGCATTAACTAAGCTGCTCGTGTCTGTTGATAACAGCAAATAACTGTATTTTTGTGTGCGAAAGAGAGAAATGATGAGACAGTCTAATTACTTTGATCGATAGCGTTGCGATTCCCCGACGGCGATCTGGATGATCGTACACTACTGTCCTTACGCGTTTGATGGTGATGATGATGCCGATGAACTCGCGCTGCGATGCTGGGGATAATGTTGGTCGGGGTGACGTGGAGTGTGTCCATTACTGCTGTTGGAAATTGTGCATAGTTGTCATCGAACAAACTGTAATGAAAAACAAGATTATAGATTGGTTTATAAGTAATACAAAATAAATTATAATTATAAATCGTGGCCTATAAATTAAATCTATGTCATTGATATAGTTGAATCACCTTGCGATAAGCACATTACCACAACAATAATGCAATGCATTCCTATTTAATGAGTGGTTTTATTTACTGAATGATTGGCGATCAGTAGAAATGATTAAGTAAGAGAAAGAGAAGTCTTGAGAAAAATTATTCTCGGAATCGAAAATTTTAATGAGGCACATTAAAAGTAAACAATCAAACAAACAGAGCAAATATACTTTGGTACGAATTGTTTACATATGGACTTTTGAAACAATACCATAAATCAAAAAGAAAATAAATAATTACTAGCAAATTGGCGGATGGTGGAAGAAATAAATCAGCAATATAAATATCTAAATAAAAGGCAATTGAAGTACAATTCACGTACATTAAAATTACAAATAGTTGATTCGCAGGTACTTTTTTCATTCTATGATCTTGTAGCGTTTTTCATTCATGACCTCTTGTCTGAAACGTCTAACCAATTAAATTGTTTCGCTGACGACAGCGCCTTCAGTTTTTCATATTCGTGCCCAGATTCACATCCCTGCTCTGCGGATGTCAGCGAAACAAAAAAATATACTACCCTTGCAACTTCCCATGAATGGCACTTGCATTGAAGAAACCGAAAAGCTCTGTGTTCTCACTTCCTGTGGAATGATCACATATTTGAAGTTGTAAAAAACGCAGCAAAATGCTTAGGTTTCGTAAAAAGATGCAAGCAATTTTTCTCCCCTTCTGATCTGCATACAGGGTCCTCAAGGTCCAAAACTTCCGAAAACCTTAATCAACCATCCCAAAACAAAATCTAAAAGTTTCATTAATCTCCGACCTTTTCCACCTAAAACTACCTGTCGATCTATAGTCCAGTCAATGAATAGCTTAAAAGGGGGTGTAGAGTGCGTGATCAGGGACCTAAGCCATTCCATCGGAATATTGTTCAGGATACTTAAGTAGTTTACATACCAAAAGTCCTGACATCTGGGAATTGAGCCGGAGGAGGGGAGTGGTATAAAAATCCCCTTTTTGGGACTTACGCTTATACCACGGATATGGTAAGTTGTAGAGAAAAAAATTCGGAGACTACATTAAGGCTCAAGTTTTGTTACATTCATTTTTTTCAATTCTTAACAAAATATGCTTTGAAGTGGGTTACAGCATTAAATTCCCTTTAAGAAAATCAAATTTTGAATCGGGTTATGGAATGCATAATGACAAAAATCATCCTATATGAAAAAATTTAAATTTTTATATGTATATTTTTGACATTTTTCATATAGGATGATTTGTATCAGTATGCACTCAATAACCCGATTTCAAAAGTCGATTTTCTTAAAGGGAATTTAATGCTCTGAACCCACTTCAAAGCATATTTTGTTAAGATAAACACTTTGAGGAAAAATATGATGTAAAAACTTTTTTTTTCAATTTTTTTCTTTTGCGATGCATGTAGCTCGGAAACGGTTGGGAAATGAAATGAAAGTGCAGGTAACAAAAGTTGTAGAATTATATGGCCTTCAATATTACTACAAAAAAATTTTCTTAAGATTTACTCTTCCCGAGATATAAGCGTTAATACTAAAAAGGGGAACTTGGTACCACTCCCCCTCCGGCTCATCTCCAAGACGTCAGAACTTTTAGTATGGTTACTCTTGAATCACACTGAACAAGTTTCTATAGAAATTACTGAGGTCCTAGCTCACGCCCTTACACATTGAATGAGTGTATGTAAATTCACTTTAAATTTGTAAAATTTTGCTTCTCATTTTACAAAAAAGGTGATTTTGGTCTGATGCATTCAACAACCTAATTTCAAGAGTTATTTTTTTAAAGGAAATTTAATTCTCTATAACTAACTTGTTTCAATGTTTTTTTTTTGTCAGACAGTTTGGAAGTTATAACGGAATGTTTGATGAAAAATATGGGGAAAACACAATTTTTTGTAATTTCCTTTCTTTGCGATGGGTACAGTTCGGGAACGGTTGGGATTTGAAAGCAAATGAATATAACAAAACTTGAGCTTTAATGTACTCAGAAAATTTTTCTCTACAACGTACCATATCCGTGGTATAAGCGTAAGTCCCAAAAAGGGGATTTTTATACCCCTCCCCCTCTTCCGGCTCACCTCCCAGATGTCAGGACTTTTGTTATGTTAACTACATAAGTACCCTGAAAAATATTCCGAAGGAATGGCTTAGGTCCCTGCTCACGCACTCTACAACCCCTTTATTGACTGAACTACTAAACGGCTGAGGCCATTTGCTCAATCTTGGTACGTAGTACATTTAAATTAATGTATCCGAACGTTTTTTTAATTAACGTTCAGCCTTAAAATAACAGTCCCTGCCATATAACCGTTATTGAAAAGCTTATTTTTCTCGAGAAGGGATATAACGATTTCAAAAAAATAACGAAAACCAAACTTTTGGATTGAAAATTTGTAAGATATATTTAAAGTTTTTATTAAAATTTCATATGATTTTTTTCGTTTATTTTTTTTAATTCAATATTTGTTTTTGTTTGATAAGCCCCTATATGCATGCCTATGCCACAAGACCATGTTTTTGCGACACAGTCGTGCCCTTTATTTTTATGTTTTGTTCTAGACTAGATCGTCATGATCGCATCTTCTAAAATACATAATGATTTTTTCTGCACTTTTTTCAAAGCAACATTTAGTTTAATACTGTTACGAGTTACTCGAAATGTTTCAAGAAAAAATCGTGAAAAAGAAATAGAAGAATTTGTATTATAAATGTAAGCAGTCAATTTATGAAAAATACTTTTAATTAAAAATTAAGTTATACGGAGTGTTTATAATTCATGGAACGTTGATCAAAATTTGTTTGCATTATAATCGGTACAGAAAATCGTTTAGGAATTATTTTAACGAGAAAGATAGTCTTCTATCTGGCATTCTAACCACAAATTAATTGTTGATATGAAAAACGTCAAGCATACTCCGAATCAAACCATTAGTTACCATGGTTGTTAACCGAGATACGATTTTATTTTCGTCAGAAGCAAGTCCCTCAGCTATTATGAAGCACTTTCCATTGACTACTATCTTCCACCTCAACAGACACACCAAGAGTCATAAATACTAATTTATTTTACAATAAATAACCATTTGAAACCCACAATGTCAATAATAAGTAAGATCATTGGATGTTCTTGTATGGAAGGAGTATAATTTCTATGTTGGCCTTCAATTTAGAAAGCATACTTTGGGGAGACATCAAGATGTTGCCAAAGAGATCTTAGCAGAAATGATATCAATTCAACTTCCGTTTCCGTTTTGGTCAAAGTACATATTGTAAGCAGTGTCTAATAAATATTAGTTCTTTGTAGTTTGTCATTTATTTTACATCTTATTTGTTTTTTATTTGGCCACACCAGTGATCAGATCGCCAATTATGCGAATTTATTGTGGTAAAAATTTTGGGATGATGTGTTGTACCTTTGTTCACCTGATGAACAGGTAACTTCAGCACAACACATTGATAAGAACATGTATGACTTCAACAACTGTTCTTTCCATGAATCATTTTAGAATAATGACTAGCTTATAAAACACAAACCAGACCTTAAATAAACTTGACTATTTATTATTATTACTAATCTATAAAAATTATCACACAGACATTGATTCTTAATTGACGTGAAACCCAACCCAAAACGTAACGCCTGTGAAGTGTGCAAGTACCTTTTCCCTTTTCTTTTTAACAAGTTATTCGACACCTTTTATACAAATAAATTGTATCTAACCAAATTAAAACCACATATGAAAAAGAATCAATCAAGTTTGTTTAAATACAAATCTTGATTTTATTTGAACTCTGAGACTGGTAAGAGACAACAACTGCTATACAGAAAACGAGACTATGACTAATCAATCAATTAATGTTAGCTTCCTATGACTTTGAACATTTTTTCGTCTATTAACTAACAAGTTTACGATTTATTTTCCTGGTGTGTAATAAATTATTATTTAATAAATAAATCACGTTGTTTAAGCACTTACTTCTCATCATTAAATGTTTCATAACTAAAGGAAAGCCGAAATTCTTGACAAAAATTAAAATTGTTTCAAAAAGGTTTTTTTTCTGTTTTATAACTTTTTTTTGACAATAAAACCATGGAGACTGAAAAAAAAAACGTTTTCAGAGATGTTATACATACATGCTTATATCGGTTAATTAATAGAAGAAAGATAAGATCCCGTGCGTTTTTGCGGGAAGGGTAATTTTCTAAACTAAACAAAAATTAGTTAAATTTAAAATGAGACAGCATCTCTCTCTGAAAATAAGACCCGTTCACTTTCAAAAAGAGGGACCCGTTTTTTTGGCTGTTAATATTTTTTTCGTTTGGTGCCTTCGAAACTGGTCCATAGAAAAGTGCTTAAAATTCTCGGAGCTCATATGTTTCATACATTGGGTATGATGAAGCGGTTTTCAAAACCTTCTTTAGAAATACCCCAAGGTTGAGCCTTTTGTTTGTAAGCGAAAATTTGAATGCACCAACCGGGAAGAGTAACTATAGGACTACGAGGACTGCCATAGTAGTCTGGTATACGGCATCAGGAATCCTTCAGGTGAAGACAATGTTCCGGTCATATTGTTTCATCTTATCTCAAAGAGCACGTATCGGGAATATATGCACCAAACCGACTACTGATGCAAATCATGTTAATCAGGAGGACATGTTACGATAAAAAAAAAGATTTGTCATGCAGATACTGATATTGTCCCTAGGTGACTTTACTGAAAGAAGATCTTTCATTAGAGACATAGTCGTTAACATAGTTTTATTGAGCTTAGAAAGAGAGGGTTTCAAAGTGATTAAGTAAGCCGACGATGTTGCCATTGCGGTATAGGGAAAGGATCCTCAAATTCTCGCTGAATTAATGCAAAATGCTCTTAATATAATGCTAAAATGGGCAGAAAAAATGGGCAGAAAAAATGGGAAATGGGTGTAAGCCCAGTCAACACTGGGAACTCCACTAACTTGCTAGATGAATTGTCTAGCGACAAAGCAAATCTGCCCAAAACGTACACTGCCTCCATATAAATAAAATTAAATTTAATACAAATTTATTTAATAATTTTTTTAATAAAAGTGAAAAATACGAACAAAATCATATGAATTGTTTTTAAAAGTGCTAAAACTATTTTTTAAGAAGATTCAAAAAAAAAAAACCAAAGTATGCAGAAAATTTGGTTAGTTTACCATAAAAATTATTCCAAAAATCGTTAGAGCGGTTTTCGAGAAAATTAAACTTTTCCAAAACCGTTATATGGCAGGTACCGTTATTTTTTGAAATAAAAAAAAATTCAATTTCTCCTCTAAGAAAGTTGATACATACCCAATTTGAAGGAAATCGACTTAATCGCTGACATAGAGACAGATAGACAACCAGAATTTCCAGACCTACTTTTATCGACTTCGCTATCATTGTAATGTCGCATGTTTGATTGTTATCTCAATTTTTTTTTGCACGAATGCATTACTTGCCTTTTAGTACATATAATCGCAAGTAAAAAGCAATTTCAATCAAACAAAGGCCGACCTACTGCAAAAAAATTACCAAATGATTGAAATTGAATACCTACTGATCATAACATAGTCTTTGAATAATTGTCAATTTTTACTCTTTAAACTTTACCCATTATTAAATATTATCGGTAAAAAAAACATTTTTGTCTAAATAATTATGCCGACCGCTGTATATGGGTATACACTTATGCAGTTACGCAGGCCACAAATCTGATATAAAGAGCAACGCACTCCAGAAGACAGCACTGGCATCACATTGCATAACTTTCCGGCACTCCCCCGACCATGATAACGTCAAAATAATGCAGCGAGAAGAACACCAAAACAAAAGGATGATCATCGAGACGCTGCATATCATCAATGCTGATAACACAATGAACAGGAGAACCGATATGGAAGACGTCAGCCCACACTACAAGCACTTGGTGGAGAAGAGGAAAAGAAAAAGCTCTGCAATATGATCTCTGTGCGTTATGTTTATATAATTTTTCGTGTTATATTTGTCAGACAAGTTACTTGTCAGTTAAACTTTATACATTGTAGACCCAAAAATAAATAAATTATTTAATATAAATGTAACAATAATTATTGTAAGTAATATCTGTACTGTGAATAATTTGTAAATATTTGTTAACATATATATCAATGCTAATATAGAAACCATTGTTCACCTGATGATGTCCATATACATGGACGAAACGTCGTGACAAACAAAATACTTGTTTCATTTGACCTAAAGCCCATTCAAAAATAGCTTACATATAGTAACAAAAAAAAAGGTCACCAACATCTTAAGATACTTATGCAGTTACTTTAAAGTTTAGTATTACCATTGAGTTTATATACATAGAGGAATCAAGATGGTTTCAAACTCACCGAAGTAGATGTCGCTAAATGAATATATCGAGTAATTATTATTGCAATAATTCCCAGTAACGAAAATCCCTCAAACCAAACCGAACAAAACTCTTCTCCATACATTTGTATTTGTTTTTCTTTATTTCTCTTGTCTTTTAACTCAAGAATAATTGCTACAAGAGTAAAAAAAAAACAAGTCGATAGTAACGACATCCTACGAGCAAAGTTTGAAACTTCCACATGATTTCTCTATGTGTATAAACTCAATGGTATTACTAAATAGAGAGATTCTAGTTTGCGGGATTTTGCATGAAATTTGCGAAAATTTTGTGTGCGAGATGTAAATGCGATTGTTAATAGCGGGATTTTGTGATTGAGAATTTATGAAAAGCGATATTTCGTTGTTCGGAATTAAAAATATGCAAGATTTCGTTATTCGAGATTTTAATTTGTTGGATATCGACATATTTTAACGCTCCCATGTGAACCCCATCAAAGAGTTGTATATGACAAGCAGTTGTGTTTCCTTTACCTTACTTAGCTTTCCCAAGAACGTCGCCTTAGGCGTCACAACTTCAGCAAATATCATCATGACCCATTATTTTAAAAACTTAATTTATTTATTTAAAGATTGAAAATTGGAAATAACCTTGCATCACTTTTAATTTTTTTTTTTTATATAAAATTGAACAAAAAAAAATACTTCAATTATCAATCCTAACTCAACAGGTGAAAATAAATAAACTGATTAAAAAAGAACACGTTTTCCAAAAGTGTCCACATACACTAAAAGCAGGGTGCTTACTTTTGACCGTGAAAATAAGAGATAATTAAGATAATTTTAGATTTCATAACGCCAGCCACAGATTAACACACCGCCACAACTCATCGGTGAGAAATACTTTAATCTTGTATTTGGCCACTTTTTCAGTCGGTTGGTGCTGAAATACAAGTTAAATACTTTAGTTTTTTTCAGCTCATCACAATCTAATCTGCCGAATTATTTTTTTTATGAATGTTATGTTATCAATGTTATTGTAGACGATTACTTAACGCAGGAAATATTTTCATGACTTTGAAAAAAAATTTCACAACTAAAAATAAACACAGACAGCCAGCGGGAGAAGAACACAGAACATTGAATTATTCTCAATGAAAATAACATAACTAAGTATTTAAATTTTATTGGCTCTAAAATCCATATTTCCTTGACAAGAGTCGTAAACAAAACAAAAAACATGTATGTTTACGACTGTTTTTAGGGAAACAGAATAGACACCTAGTAAATGCACGAACCTAAAAATGTGTTATTCACAACTTTCTTAAGATGGCCAGGCGGTGATTATTCAGCATGAAAACACTATAGAAATGTATATACAATGGGTAGAACCATCATAACAAATAGTTATCAAAAAAGAAGACTTTTTGCTCATTTTCGCAATAATTTAACATAGAATATATAAATTGAATTAACAGTCAATTACATTTATATAGTTGTATAAAAAAAAAACAGACTAATAGGCCAGTCGGCAGACAAAATTTAGGTTCCATAATGCAACAGAATACCCATCAAATTTTATGTTTAGATATGGTTCATTACTATTTTAGGAGTATCACTAAAAACATGGCGGAATTATTTGAGGTTAGGCACCATTTTAAAAAAAAAACTGAAGAGCGGCTTATCGGACGAAAAAAATATTAAGAGCTTTTTAATAGAAAATATGATTTTCTGTTTTTCTTGTCTTCAACTTTTGCCTGTAGGTATAACACTCTAGAAGTTAAAGTACCTATACCAATTGAATTTTTATTAAAATTTTGAAAACTAAAAATTTCATCAATTGGTTTTCAAAATGTGTATTAGATTAAAAAAAAATTGGTTAATTAATATAATTTTTTTAATAAAAGTTATTTAAAATTTAAGGACGCCATTATTGTTTGGTTATCTAGGTTTTTTTATAAATACAATTTGTTAAAGATCCGTTCAGTCGTTAACGATAAAGTCAAAATTTAAAAAAAAAAAACAGTAATATGGCAGGTACCTTTTAAACTTTTACTAAGAATCATGGTTCAAACCATTTTACGGCCTTTGATGCCGCATCACTCATGTCAAGTTTAATCAAAATCGTTAGAGCTATTTTTGAGAAAAACAAGCTTTTTCATAACCGTTATATGGCAGGTACAGTTAGTTTTAGTCCTAGAACAAAAATTCCAAAAAAAAACCCCTGGCGCTTACCCTAAAAACCCTATACACCAAGTTTAAAGGATATCGGACCAACCGTTTGGACTGCAGGTGCGAATGACAGACACACTGACAGACAGGCACACAGACAGAATTGCCAGACCCACGTTTATCATCGTAATGTCATGTTTGATTGTTATCTTAAAACTTTTTTTTTGCTCGAATTCATAACACGAATTTATAACCTATAATCGCAAGTAAAAATCATATAAATTTTTTGTTAAAACTTCCATTACAAAGATTCAAGCTAAAATTAAAGTATTCAGAAATGTTTATTGAATAAATAATAAATAATAATAAGTACCGATAAAATAATCTCAAAGTCGTTAGAGCGGTTTTTAAATAAATCGACGTTTACTTTATAATTTTTATAAATTTTATTGTTTGCAAATTTTAAGTATGACGATAAAAGGTGCTAAATAGTTTACATTTATTGTACAAAAAATAATTTTTTTTCGTCAAGCCGTTTTCCTTAATGAAACATTTATGCATTTATTTTTTCAGTTTTCTAACACTGTATTGAATAAATGGAAATAAAACTCTTTCTAAATAAACACACTTGTAACTTGTGAAAAAAGGATTACCAAAAATAACTCCACAAGAAAAATTACACTGAAATTATTACCTTTTCAACTTCTAGATCAATTATTTTAGTTTTACGTGACTCCCACGTAACAAATCCTTCATACTCGCTTAATTAAAATTTAAGCTGTTTATTTAACCATATAGATTTTACATCAATAAAAAAATAAAAATCATAAAATAAAAATCAACTAAATCTCCATTGTATCAACACAAGTCAATTCAATCTTTCTACTCCTTTTTACTAGTTTTATGAAACACAGACAATGTGCCTTACAGACATAGTTTAAATATTATTAAAAAAATATCATTATTATTGTCTACTCAGGTTCATCATTGTTTGTGAAACTACAAAGAGTCGGAATGCATAATGAATATTGAATCAACGTTAAGTCCGTTCACATCTGTCAAAAAGTGCACCCTGTGCCGATATTCAGCTAATTCAAACTTCCAGGGAGTGAGTGAGATGAGTCGCATTTCTTTGAAAACCGATTCAGCTAACAAATGCGAGTGTTCCAGTGAGTGAAATGGAACGTCAGATTACTCGCCTACCATTTCGGCCACGAGTTGGTGTACATGTATATCAGTTTGGATAAGTATGTGTAATTTTCTCAACAAATAGTTTCACATATATTCATGTATTAGTAATGAAAATACAAAAACAAGAATTGACTCTCTTTATTGACATTTTAAGGAAACGTACCGTGCCGCAAAATGGTAGAAAAGTGCTGTAAATTTGTTATTTATTTATTAAATATTAACTAGTGCATATTAATATACGTAATTTAATATGTATATGCATTATTATGAAACTTATTTTAAATCAAATATTTTGTCATATAAAAAGTGAGGTTATGAATATTCTTCGTATTCTTTGTTTGATGGCGTCTTTGGTGTTCGAAATATATTCGAAGTTTCTCATCTCGCTAAAATAGCCGAATCGCTTTTGGCAATGAAGTGAGATGAGAAAGTGAATGAAGCGAGTCATCTCGCCTCACTCACCAAAATAGCTGAATCTTGGGACTAGTGTAGTGTTGAGTTTGTCGAACTCTCAAAGTTTTTTTTTTGTATATTTGTCAAACAAACAAAGTGTCTAAAAGCAATTTCGTGCTCACCGATGACAGTTTTCACTAAATATTCCACAAACGTCAAAGGGGTAAAAGATGTCAATTTTTTTTCCGTTGCTGTTGCTAATATATTATTATCAAAGTATACCTACCATTATTAAATGTCCCCATTTTTTGGTTTGAGATAAAACCCAGTTATAAATGCCCTATCATATCGTCAGCGGTATCGAATTAGACATAAATTACGGCAGCAGCGGCGCGGCGGTTTGCGGGTCTAGCTAGTTATTTTAACGAATATTATTAGCTTTATCACTCGACTTAAATCATACATATAATTTTAGCCTCGAATTATACACTAAACAAAAAATACAATTGTACATAATTGATTCCATTTCCGGAAGTATCAAAAATTCTTCCAAACAGATGACTGGTTTTGTTATACAAAATAACACTTAGGTTTTCAAAATATGAATCACACTTTTGATAACAAAACACGAAGAGGTGAATAAGCGAAAGCAATCAATATCAGCAACACCCAGAGAAGCTGTCACTGTCACTTAAACTAAATTAATTTGACTTCTTCTTATATCTTTTTGTCTGGTCTGGTTTGCTTGAAATCGTCTTGACGTTCGTTCTGCCTTCTGATGATACATTCAGATGTCAATAGAGCATCATAATACGTATTCACTGAAAAGTCACAAAGATTATTTGATGATTGAATACATGGCACGGAATATCAATTTTAGACAAGTAATTTTCTAATTTAATTCATTGTTGTGATGGTATGATAAAAATAAATCTACTTAAGCGTTATTGTTGAAGGAACATTTTGGAAATTATTTCTTGTCAAATATTACAACTTTGGATTCGAGGAGGTGAACTTGAATTATAGTTGCAATCTTTTAGGGTTCAGTTTTATCTGGTTTTTCTAGTTAATTCATTTAGGAAGGAATTTTCAAATATTCCACTGTCAATCATATATTGTGGAAAACTTTCGACGAAAGAAGGATAAAGTGGCGACTTTGCTGCAAATCCTTAAAACGAGACATGAGCAGAGTGTGAGTAGCATAGGTTAGACCGATTGAAACTACATGCTTAACTCTCTGCTTTATTAAAGCGACCAGGAAAACGAAACAGAAAAAACTTTTCAAATCGATAATTAAATATGTTTCTGATTTTATTTGAAACACAAATTAATGAATAATTTGTGATGATAAAATTTTAAATAATGCACACGTTTTTTACAATAAGTATTAAATTGCTCAAAATTTGATCATTACAAAAAAATCTTCGAGCTATTTGCCATCGATAAGTGTAACATTTGTGTTTTGAATCGAATGAAAACTTAATAAATTATAGATATGAAAATGTTTCCTGTTCGGTTTTCCTGATCCTAAATGAACATCTAGACGACTCCTCCGCGACATCTTCAGGCGCGATGGCATAATTCTGGTCGGAACGGGCTTTACCATATCCAGCGCCGATCCTGTTGTAACCACATGTCATCCACGTTTATATTGTTCAGATAATGCCAAAAGAAATTGGTTATTCTTATCATTAAGATGGGGCAATTTACACACTTATTCTGATTCCGCAAATGTGCCTGTTATTTTTTTTTTACAGTTTTAACAAATTGTGTGTGCACGATTAAAAAACAATCTCATCCTATTTGGGAGGGCGAGCTTAAAATATTTCAAATAACAAAAATAACCAAAAAACAGTACCTACTCAAATATGATTCAGCTCACTAGGCAACGAATAAATATTTATTTAGATTCATTAAAACTTTGTTACGTGAATACAGCAATTACATTATTATGACTAAATGCCTTTGCATATTTTCCAGACAAAACGTAAAGCCTATAAGACATAATTACCAAACCCAAACAGCGATTTTTTTTCGAAACCGATTAATTGTATGTATGTACGTACTCATATCATAGTCATAATACTGCCAAACGTTTTTTTATACCGAACTTTCTTCTATAATTAAGTTGTATTTTGAGTATAATAACTTGTACAATGTCAAGTGCCATAATTGTGTTCGTTAACAGCTCACACTTCGTTTCGTATGCGCGCGATGAGTTTCATCGTAACAAAGACCTGATGTGCCTTTTAAATGAATTTTGTCTATTGTGAAAATAAAAACATTTAGGAAAATTTCGTTTTGCTACAATTATGAGCTATAATACCTATGTAATGTTTGTATCTAAGTGTTTTGCAAATAAACTGCAATATATTTATATTATATCTTATCAAATTTGCATTTAATTTAACACAAGTGTGATGATTTTTCTTATTCAATTTATAAAACTAAAAGATATTTGTACAAATTGCAAGAAAGATTACCATTTTTCCTGCGGTAAAATATAAATAAATCAGTGATCAAAGAAATTACTTCTGGTGCTGTCATGTGGAGATGCATCTCATGCCAAAAAATTCATAACCTCAACTCTTCCTCAACTGTGTCAAGATAATTTGTTGGATGGTGCTTCTGAAAGCCTGTCTGATGCTCTCAAAAACATACAGGAAAAAGTCGACAAATTAAAAATTACCCAGCTTTCATTCAACAGTTCCATCACAACTACATCATCCACACTTACGCAATTAAATAATTTAATGACTGAGGTGGCTGAAAATAAGAGGAGGATCGGTGCTCTCGAAACTGACAATGTCACTCTGAAGAACAAACTGGAACTTCAGGAACGACGCATCAGCAAACTTGAACGGCAAGAGACACAGAATGCCATTATAATAAAAAACATACCGAGGATGGAATCCGAAAATTTGAAGGAACTATTTGAAACTCTAAAATCCAAACTCGACAATGTCCCAATGGAAGATAATGACATAGTTGAAATTTGGATTGGAGAACACACAACAATCGAACACAAATCACCCTGTTCACGAAACGAATCCACCGATCATTATTAAACTAAGGAACCGGCAAATACGTGACCGCTTAATGATGGCAGCAAGAACATCTCAATTAAAAATTTCTGACTTATGTTTTAGTAATGAACATAATCTCGATAAACCAATTATATTTAATGAACTCCTATGTTTTGCAGATACCATTTTGTACAGCCAAACCAAAACTCACAAAGAAACACACAATTTTAAATATTTATGGACCAAACATGGCAAAATTTTTATGAGAAAAAATTACACCACCAACATTTTTCATATAACTACTTCATCTGATCTTAAAAAGGTTTTATAAGTAAAGTAGTAAACTTAGTTCTTAATAACACTTTATCATGAAATATCACATATATTATCAAAACATTAATCGTATTCGCATTAAGACACGTGAGGTAAGCTTAGCAATAAAAAACACTAATTGTGAAACTAACTTATCAGAACATATACAGGGTGAGTCATGAGCAATGCGACAAAATGCTAGGGCGTGTAGGTTGCGTTGAGACAAGAAAAAAATCGTATGGGAGGGGGGGTCTATTCCCCTCCGTTTAGCCGGGAGGGGCAATTTTCGAAAAAACTGACTTAAAATGGGAAAAAAATTATTTAAAATCAACGGCTTCATTCACAATGCTGTGCGATACGTTTTTGAAAAGCCAATAAATTTTTCTTTCATTCTGTGTTTAAATAAATCTATTCTAAGAAATAGTTTTTGAAATATTAATTTTCAAAGTCAAAATTTTGAAAAAAAAAAATTGAAAAAAAAATTTCAAATTCATTTTTTTCAAAATTTTACGTAATTAAGTGCTAATTTTAATTTCAAAATTCAATGCTGTTATTAATTTTAAGTCCAAATAAGAAAACCGGATGCAAAAATTTTATGTCGTTCTCAAGAAATTAAAAAAAAACCAAAACCACCTTTTTCTAAGAAAAACATTTATTTTTATTGTAACGAAGCAATTTATTTATTTATTTAGCATTAATCTTAGTTTTTTTACTTTTTTTTTAATTGGAGTTTTATGAGAACGTAATAAAATTAAATAGTATTGGAATAACCCTGGATTAATATTATTTTCATTGATAACTTCTGAAAACTGACCTGTCAATATTTTTGCCTTGGCCTGCCCGCAGCCCATGGGTTCTACCTGTTATGGGGACAATAGGGACAATAAAACCGCATTTTTTTTAATGAAAAAAAAAGAAAATTGCAACGCAAGATAAATAAAAGGCATTGCAGTTTTGCTTAGTAATTATTTCAAATTTGAATATTAACTCATTAACACGTAACGATGTCAAGCTCATACACCCAAAAGAATTAACGGACATGCATTTCTGCTACGGTTTAGCTAATGGTCGAAGTCGTGAAGCCGAAAGACTGTACGCTGAAAGATATCCCGATAGGAGGTGTCCCCATCATAGCACGTTTCCAAGAATCCACCGACGTCTAAGAGATCATGGAGTGCTGGAGCATCGAAGAAGCGAAAGGCCAGTTTCTGATGAGTCAAGAATCTTAGATGAAAGAATTCTGGATTTAGTCCGAAATAATCCCTCCGTCAGTACAAGAAGGATATCCACTATGCTTGGAGTGTCCCAATCTAGAGCATGTCGAGTACTTCGGGCGGAAAATTTACACCCGTACCACTTTACGCCTGTTCAGGAACTCACCTCAAACGACAAGTTATTGAGAACCGAATTTTGTAGAACATTACTACTTAGAAATGAAACCGAACAAAACTATTTTAGAAGAATATTCTGGACGGATGAAGCACAGTTTACTAGGGATGGGGTTACTAACTTCCACAATTTACATTATTGGAGTAGCGCCAATCCACAAAAAAAAAAAACAAAACAAATCACAACACCGCTTTAGTTGTAATGTTTGGCTTGGTATTGTTGGACACACTGTGATCGGGCCCCGGTTTTTGAATTCCATTATTAATGGAGAATTATACCTGCAATTCCTACGAGACCTTTTACCCGATTTAGTAGACAGCGTTCCATTGGTTATAGCAGATACTTTAATCTACCAACAAGATGGTGCTCCAGCACACTACAGCTTACAGGTGAGAAACTGGCTGGATGATCATTTTAGTGACCGTTGGAACGGAAGAAGGGGCCCCACGGAATGGCCGCCTAGGTCACCAGATTTAACTCCCCTAGATTTCTATGCATGGGGATTTATGAAGAATTATGTTTACGAAGTGGAAATAGTATCATTGGAACAACTGAAGGAACGAATTGAAGTCGCTGGAGTCAAATTGCAGGAAAATTTGTCAAGCATAAACTTATGTGAAGCCATTACAAGGAGATATAATCTATGCCTTCTAAACAATGGAGATCATATCGAGAATTTTTCATAAGTACTTCCAATAAAAAACATAGTAAATATAAAAGGAATAAAAAAAAACTAAAAAAACTAAGATTAATGCTTCTTAAATTGCTTCGTTACAATAAAAATAAATGTTTTTCTTAGAAAAAGGTGGTTTTGGTTTTTTTTTAATTTCTTGAGAACGACATAAAATTTTTGCATCCGGTTTTCTTATTTAGACTTAAAATTAATAACAGCATTGAATTTTGAAATTAAAATTAGCACTTAATTACGTAAAATTTTGAAAAAAATGAATTTGAAATTTTTTTTTTTCAAAATTTTGACTTTGAAAATTAATATTTCAAAAACTATTTCTTAAAATAGATTTATTTAAACACAGAATGAAAGAAAAAGTTATTGGCTTTTCAAAAACGTATCGCACAGCATTGTGAATGAAGCCGTTGATTTTAAATAATTTTTTTCCCATTTTAAGTCAGTTTTTTCGAAAATTGCCCCTCCCGGCTAAACGGAGGGGAATAGACCCCCCCTCCCATACGATTTTTTTCTTGTCTCAACGCAACCTACACGCCCTAGCATTTTGTTGCATTGCTCATGACTCACCCTGTATATACTAATGAAATTTTTGATTTGAATTTATATAATGTTTATCGAAAAGATCGCGATCTCAGACAGTACAATAACCTGAATCGGGTGGCGGATGTTTGGTTGCAATAAAAAAAGACATTTACTCCATGCGCTTGTCACATTTTGAAACTAAAAATGAAGATCTCTGGGTTTGTTTATCAGGTAACAACAATTTAAAAGTATATATAATGTTGTTGTTATATAAGACCGCGAACTCAACCAGAAATTTATTTGAACTTATTTGACAGCCTCTCTGAGAAAGTAAATGATTTTGGCCAGAGATCTCCGCTCATTTACTTGGGTGACTTTAATTTACCTGAGATATATTGGGAGTTTGATCACTCCACAAAAACTATGTTGCCCTCTCGTCACTCTGGACCCAAGGCAGAAGCTTAAATGGAAACAATGTCATTTTGTAACCTATCTCAACTCAACTCTGTACATAATATTGATGGAAATTTTCTTGATCTTGTGTTGTTTTCAATTTCATACAGTAATAATTGCACTGTTCAACTTTGCTCTAATCCTATATCTACCGTTGATCGTTACCATCCACCTTTATTAATCAAATTTAAAACACAAATTACCAAATTTCTTCCAGAACACGATACAATTAAAAGAAACTTCTTCAAATCCAACTTTAATGAAATTAATTCTTACTTCAGGCTAACTGACTGGACAGTTTTGAATAATTTAAATACATATGGTTCGTTTAATACATTTTATCAAATTTTGAATGAAGCAATACAGTCATTCACTCCTATTAAAAAACTAAAATCATGCAAATATCCGAGCTGGTACTCACGCACTCTTATCAAATTATTTCAACAAAAAAACAGTTTTCATAAAAGGTACAAACAGTTTAACAATGAAGACGATAAAACCACATTTGAGTATTTGCGTAAAAAGTGTAAAAGAGAATTGCAAGTTTGTTATGATAAATATTTAGAAAATACGGAAGCTAATCTAAAATCTAACACAAAATTTTTTTGGTCATACACCAAGCAATTAAGAGCAACAAAATCAATACCTTCCGTAATGAAAATAGATAACAATATTGTCTCTTCCCAACGAGGAATATGCGAATCATTTTCACAATTCTTTCAAAATAGTTATGACAATCCGGAAACTAATGTAAACATAGTTGAGAATCATCTTGAAAGTAATAATAATATCACTGTTAACATGCCAATCATCACTCTCCCGGCTATGTTATCCATCTTGAATACCTTAGATTGCAATAAAAATGCCAGATGGTATCCCAAACATTGTTTACAAAAATTGCAGTAATGTCCAAGCTGGGCCGATCTCCACCTTGTTTAATAAGTCTTTGCAAGAAGCTAGTTTTCCTGATATCCTTAAAAATGCGTATGTGACCCCTATTCACAAAAATGGTGCAATATCCGAAATTTCAAACTACAGGCCAGTATGCATTTTAAATGCATTGTCCTTAATTTTCGAAAAATGCATAAATAAAATGATTTCTTTTGACTTAAAATCGCTGATAATATCAAATCAACATGGGTTTATTAAAAATAGGTCAACAATTTCTAATTTGGCTTGTATCACGCATGATGTATCTAATGCCCTTCACAATACAAAACAAGTTGATGTTATATATACAGATTTCTCAAAGGCGTTTGACAAAGTTTGTCATGGTACTACTTTAAACAAAATGAGAAGAATTGGTTTCCACGATGACCTAATTGATTGGTTTTCATCTTATCTCTATAACAGACCACACAGGGTAGTTTTGAATAACGTATCATCCCTTCCTTCCTTTCCTAAGTCAGGAGTACCACAAGGTTCTGTGTTGGGCCCTTTTATTTTCATTATTTATATAAACGACATAATGGAAAACCTCTCATCTCCCGAGCTGCTATTTGCAGACGATCTGAAGTTGTATAGAACTATTTCTTGTGTAAGAGACTGTATATTGCTACAGAAAGATGTGAATATTTTGTCTGAATGGTGTGACTTAAATTCCCTTCCTTTGAATACAAGGAAATGTAAGATTATGTCTTTTACTCGTCAAAGAGATCCTATAGCGTTTAACTATCTATTGGGGGGGAATGAATTGACAAGAGTTTATGAACAAAAAGATCTCGGAGTTTGGTTTGACTCCAAACTTTTATTTGATAAACACTACAACTTTTTAATAAATAAGGCTGCAAGAAATATAGGTTTTATTTTCCGAACAGGAAAGTTTTTCAAAAACCCTCAAACATTTATAACTCTATTCAATTCACTAGTTCGCAGTACTCTTGAGTGTACACTGTACATCCACTATTTGGAACCCTATTTATAGTACATATTCAGATAAAATTGAAAAACAGCAAAAGAAATTCACTAGATATCTAGAGTACAAAATGTTTAGACAGCATTCAACCTATATTGAAAGGCTTAACCTCTTCAAGCTGATTTCTTTGTTTCAACGCAGGTGCCTTTTGGATGAACTATTTTTATGTAAGATTATTTGTGGAAAAATAGAATGTCAATTACTATTGAACAATATAAACATTCACTGTCCGGCTCGTTCAAATCGTAATAATTTTATAACATTCAGAATTCCACTTTACCGTTCTAATTTATTGCTAAAGTCACCAATAATAAGAATTCAAAAATATCATAACTTGATTGTTACCGATTTTGATGTCTTATGTTCAGAATACGCTTATTCCAGGAAAGTTATATTGAGAATTGTAACTGAAAGTGGTTCGTCATTTAACTACATTCTTAATTAAAGTTCTATTATTAATTGAATAATTTAGTTCGTGTCTTATGGTTTTGGTTTTTGGTTTTTGGTAAAAAAAAAAAAAAAAAAAAAATTGTCCTTTTTTTTTCTTTTGCAATTAAAAATTGAATTTGTTTTCTTAAATTATATTGAATTAATAAAAATGTAGCTTGTAATAGGTTGATAATAATTTTTGTTATTAGCTGTAAGCTTGTGAAAATAAAAATAAAAAAATAAAAAAGAAATGAGAAAAAAAATACTCAAAATAAAAAAAAAATACGTATTTAGTAGGACATTATGGTAACAACATAACTTTCCAATGTAAATCATTTTTTGATGCACTTTATTCAATTTGTGCCTGGTTTTCTGGTTTGGATAAATATATGATTTATATAATATATAAGTACATATAAAGAAAAATATAACTGTTAACAAAAACCTAATTTTTCGCTCTAACCATTTCCAAGCTTTCAATAAATTTTAAATTTCGACTATCTCGATAACGGCTAAAGCGATATAAGCGAAATTCAGTAATGTAACTGTCGTAGCTACTTTAAATAACATGGCATACACATTTTTGTCAAAAACATATTTTTAAATACAAAGCTGTAATATTAGGTACTGATAAAAAAACTTTGATATAATGTCCATCTATTTATCTTCAAATTTATTTATTTATTTTTCTATTTACTAAGGTATTTATTTATTTACTAGCTGTTGCTCAAAGCATTGCACCCGCAGAAAAAAAAGGGGCAAAACATTGTTTTTAAGTTATTAAAATCCTATTGGGTCAAAATTTTGCCAAAAGCTTTATTTTTATTGTTTAATTATTTAAATATGTATTACGGTGTGATTAGAGTCACAAAGTCATCATTAAACTCTTATATAAGAGTTTTTGAAAAAGCGACCCCAGCGTCATCCACCAGTGAAATTTCCGTCAAAATCGGTCCATCCGTTTGGTCACATCGTGGTCACATCGTGGTCACATCGGTCCATAAATAAGAACTCTCGAAAAAGCTATCTCAGCGCGATCTATAGGGGATACTCAAAATGGTGCAGTGCATTAACGCCCATGGAATTAACGCCCGCGGGTGTTAATTCCAAAACAAAAGGAATTTACCCACGCGGGTGTTAATTCCTTTTTTGATTTGGAATTAACACCCGCGGGCGTTAATTCCTTTTTCTGATGGGCTTTAATTCCAATTTAAAATGGAAATATAACCCATTCATCAGCAAATTGACAAACACAGTACTTTTATGTTGAATATTTTTATTTATATTTACAAAATTGTGTTCAAAAAAAAAATAGAATTCTTGAAGATCAAAAATAACAAAACAAACATTTCCAGAGCATTTTTCGTTGTGATATAAAGTAAATTTTGAAAATTATAAATTAGGCATATACTAGATTGAATTTTTTCACAATTTGTCTGCAATATGGACACAATATCTTAGAATTACCATCATTTTTGCAGCGATCGCTATGTATTTCAAAACATGATCCACAAAATTTGAAATGGTTACATGGAACGAATAAATCTTCAATGACCAAGAGTACCTACAGTACAAAGTAAGAAATTTAAAATTTTACACAAACGAAATTTCGCGTGAATTTGTAAAATTTTACATTTCTTACTTTGTACTGTTATACTCTTGGTATAACAGTACAAAGTAAGAAATGTAAAATTTTACAAATTCACTCGAAATTTCGTTTGTGATGTTCTATTTGTTTGTACTCACTCCAAAAGAAAATAACAACCGCGGGTGTTAGTACCAAATCCAAAATGCATTAACACCCACGGGCGTTAGTTCTTTTTAATGGTGGGTCTTACTTCCAATTCAAAAAGGAATTAACACCCGCGGGGGTTAATTCCATTTGTTTTTGGAATTAACACCCGCGGGCGTTAATTCCATGGGCGTTAATGCACTGCACCATCATTAGTTACTTCCTACAACATCAGCTATCTGTCAGTGAAAGTCCCATCAAAATTGGTCCAGTAGTTTCTGATCGGTTCATATTTACAAATATGCGAGAAAAAGCGACCCGAGTGCCACCTAGGGAGTAATTAAAATAGCCGGCAATGTATGTATTAAACAATGAATGCCATGAATTTCCAACCATCCAACAATTAAAGCATAATATGAAAAAATAAATAAAATCAGATTTACCGTTATATTATTTTCAACCAACAAAACAATGCAAAATATAGGATCCCATTTCATAATATTTTCAATGCCAATTCCTTGTTCAGCTCACTTGACAGCCAACAAATCAGTTCATCTATCTTCTCTGGGGATTTTCCTCATTTCGATGCCCTGCCTAAATAAACTAAACACACTAGAGGGTTATTTCCGTATCTCCTCTCGTTTTGTGTATCCTTTTATTAAATTTATGTTGGTTGGTTTGGTTGCAATCTCTTATTATTTTTGTATGGTTCATCAGTATGACATCAATCAACTTTGATGGCAGTCAAATGACACCAAATTGTTTCAGGTTTTATAAACAAAAATAACATTTTCTTTGTGTGTGCTTCAGTTTTAAAAATATTTATTATCATTTTTTGCAAATACAAATCAATTTAACAATAGGGTTACTCTTGATAAAAAAAATCATCGGCACAAGGTAAAAAGTATTTATTATGTGGCACCGTTTTGATGATTCTATTGATTTTTTTAGATGCAATATGAGTTTGTTATTCTAAAAAATTAAATCAGCGGAACTGAAATGCAATGCTTAGTTGAAGTAGATATTTTTTTTTTGTAATTGTATACATAATAATTATTTGAACATATGATACGTGATGATGATGAAATTTTGAAGTAACTTGCTCAATAGGGCACGTATGTATTGGTTTCGTGAAAAAATTTCGACATTACAATGATAGAGAAGCCCAAAAAAGTAGGTTTCGCTAGGCCGTCCGTCGGCCTGTCTGTGCGGATGTTCGGTTGTACGTTCACCGAGCTACATCCCAAACGGTTTGAAGGATTTTCTTCAAACTTAGCAGTCCTTTTTGGTGATTCTATAGAGCACACATTTTTATTTTTGTTTTGGCCCGGCTATAACGGTTATACCTCCCATATAACGGTTTTATTTTTTAGAAATTTTATCAAAAACTAAAGATTTTGATAAAACTTAGTGTAGATACGTGATATTTTTAGTAGTTCTAAAATTTCAGGTTTTTGGCTAAATATGCACATAACGGAGATCTAGTATTAACGGTTTTTAACAAATTTGGCCATAAATTGATAACGGCTTACCCGATTTCATTCGAATTTGGTATGGTATTTAATCTAAACATTAAAGATAAGATGGCATTTTAAGTTTTTGACTAAGCAACCATTTAATGTTAGCAACCATATAGGTACAACACCACCTCACATTTAGGCAAATCAAATTTTCCCAATCCAATAGTTTACTACAAGAGCAATTTCGTGCGACCCAGTCGGGCATTTTATTTTCATTTGTAGTTGTTTGCGCTAGCGGGTTTTTGGTTGTAGTAACTTATTTTCGTTTTTAGAGTGGTATTTTCGTTTGTAGTAACTTTGTACTTGCGATAGTAGGTACTAAGGCAAGTTATGCATTCGTGCAGAAAAAAAATGAGATAAAAATCAAACATGACATTACGATGATAACGAAGTCGAAAAAAGTGGGTCTGGAAATTCTGTCTGTCTGTCTGTCTATATGTCAGTCCGTGTGTATTAGTACCTACAGACTAAACGACTGTACGAATTTCCTTAAAATTTGGTATTTAGGGTTTGTAGACTACTCCTTAGAGGAGAAATTGAAATTTTATTTAAGCTCAAAAAATAACGGTACCTGCCATATAACGGTGTTGAAAAAACTTAATTTTCCCAAAAGCGGCTCCAACGATTTTCTTCAAAAAAAATTAGAGATGGTTTTTATCCGATTGTATTTTGTTTAGTTGCAAAAAAAAAAAATTTGCAGGTCTACTACCGGTATTTCCCATAGAAACGTTATTTTTTCCTTGATCTATTTCGTGCTCGGGTTTATCGATTTTAATTTTAAAAAAATAGAAAGATCTAGATGATCTGATAAAATGTCGATACCAAAATTTTGCAAAAGTGCTTGGTTTTGGTTTTAGTTAATTTTTTAGTTTGTAGTTGTGGCTTTTTCGTAACTTTCTTTTCGTTTGTGGTTTTTTGTAGTAGCGATTTTTTGTTTGTAGGAACTCTTTTTTCTTTTGTATTGTTTGTAGTAGCAGTATTTTCGTTCGTAGTAATTTTTTTTCCGTTATTAGCAGTATTTTTGTTTGTTGTAACTTTTTTTTTGTTTCTAGTTGCTTTTAGTAGCGATTTTTTCGTTTTAAATACTTTCTTTTTTTTGTAGTAGCGGTATTTTCTTTTGCAGTAACTTATTTTTGGTTGTAGAGCGGTATTTTCGTTTGTAGTAACCTTTTTTCGTTTGTAGTTATTTGTAGTAGCGGCTTTTTATTTTGTAGCAAATTATTTCCTTTCATAGTATTTTGTAGTATTTTTTTTATTTCGGAAATACAAAGTCATGACAGCACCATTTAATATGTATAAAGCATATAATTTTCAACGACCTGTTTGGACCCTCTGTGCGACGTTTTATAATAGCAAAGGTTGAGTCAGTGCAATAATATGTCACTATCTCGAATTAAATTTGTTTATCTCGTAAAAAGTCTCATCCAGAACTGAATTTGGCATATGAAACTGATTTAAAATGGTTAAAAATTCAAGTTTCTCCATAATTGGCTGCCGGTCAATGACCGACTGCTGCCAATTTCGATTGAAATATTGGAAGAGAAGATGAATTGGAGAAGCATGAATTGCAATCTCTTTCTATTTATTGACACTTTATTGTTGAAACGATGCCTCTATTAATTATGGCTTTGTATTTATGACGTATAAACACGACTTAAATAATAGTGTGGTTTGTATTAATAATTAAGTTTAATTATTGTATAATGGATTCAAAGTCGATGAAATGATATCAATAGCTTGCATTTTACTGTAGAGTATGTAATCGAATAAATTGCACATTCCACATGCGTTCCAGTGCTGCGACAGTTAAGAGAGAAATCGACTGATTTTCCTACTTTACTCTGAAGGCTATTATTACGGCCTTTGGGATTGTCAATGTAAAGTTGAAAATGTGTACATTATAGTTTGAGAAAAACTTTTTTTTCTTTTCACATTAATGACTTTAATTGGATTTGAATGAGATACACAGGACAGATGAATTTCTGTGGTTGGATATTTGAAAATAGATTGACGTACTATGTCTGGGTATAAAATGCGTTGCGTGTTATACAGAAGTCGGTAAGCTGCAGTTATAAATCTTTTGTCGTTTAAGATTTAAGTTTATGACAATGATATTTAATATACATATTAGCTTGCTTGATTAAGTAGTTACATTGCATCTATAACGTTTTGAATCTAAAATTAGATAATGAGTTCTATTTTTAAAGGTTTAAGATTTATAAGGCGTTCTTTGAATGAGCCCCTTTAAAGAAACTATAGAGACTCAAAAGAAGTTGTTTAAAAAATATACTTAGCTTATACAGGGTGATTGGTATAAGGTGCACCAAAAAGCTTGAACGTGACAAGAAAAAATCGTATGGGAGGGGGGAGGTTCTATTTCCCCCCGTTAAAAAAAAATTATTTAAAAACAACTGTGAATGATTCAAAGCCTTGTTATATTTTTTTGGAAAGCCAGAAAACTACTCTTTTATTTAATTTTTAAATTAAGTTGTTTAAGTGAACAGTTTTAAAAAAAAATAATTTTCAAACTCAAAATTTTGGAAAAAAAAAACTAAAAAAAAAAATAATGTGTATTTTTTTGTATTTTTTTAATGTGTATTTTAAATTTGGTCTTTTTGATCCTAGGTTTTTAAAGCAATTAAAAGACTAATTCATTAATTTTCCCGACGTTTCGTTTGGTTTTTTGCCAACATCTTCAGGGGTGTTTAATTTATTAAGACCTTTAATACAAATTACATTTTTAGAAACATTGTTTTTTGGGCTATGGATTTGAATATTTACTCACTTTTGTCGTCAAGTTACATTTTATAAATTGTTTTGAATTATAATAATAATTTTAAATAATTTAACATTTATATTGCACTTAGTAAACGGAAACTAATAAATATAATAAATTATTTGAAACATAGACAAAACAGAAATTAAAAACTAACTATCACAGACTATATTTAATTTATCACAGTATTGTAGATCGAGCTGAAAAATGTTTAAACTAATTTTTTTCAAAATTTTATGTAATTAACTATTATTTTTATTTTCAAAATTCAATGCTCTTATTAATTTTTAAGTCAAAAACTGAAAACCGGATGCCAAAATGTATCTTAGTTTTTGAGTTTTTGATTTTTGTTCGTTGCCTAATAAATTGAATTTAGTTTAAGAATTTTTTTTTTGGTTATTTTTCGTTATTTCAAATATTTTAAGGTAACGATCCGAAATAATGTTAAATTAAGTATGCGCAAACAGAATTTGACAGAAACTCATAAATTAATCAAAAGACTCACAGCACTTATTAATATAATATTCACTTAAACACTTGTAAAATGACAAGGCTCTAAAACCGACATATATTATGTTCTTTTTGTAAAGCCAATAAGGAAAAAATGGTAAAAAAATTACTTGAAAATGTGACAACGACAACAATTTTTTTTACAAATGTCACTGACAAATTGAACAAAGTTGAATCAGTGGACGGAAAATTCAATGTGATCACATTTGAATATCAAAAATGTGGTAGTCGATTATAATCTTACGCTATTCCACCCCAGTCTTCTTAATATCTTTTATGAGATAATATCTGTTATTTTGTGGTAGAGTCTTCAACCATTCATGCACAACCTGACGAGGAAAATCTATAGTATCATACCTTTGATGCCAGTAGAGTATTCCGGCAAAAAGATGTTCTGCCATGCGATTTCTTCATCGTTATGGAAGCCATCATTCGAAACGTAATGATGGACTCGATGAAATTAAGGATTTCATTTACCTTGGCTGTAATGTAATGCCCCGATTTGCTATATCTTCTGAGTATCTATGTTCCAGGCCGAAATATAAGATCCAGAAAATTGTTTTATATTCCCTCACATAGATTTAATTACGGTTGTAATGAACCATTCTCAAGATGTATGAGATTATATAATGAACTAAATTTTAATTTAGATTTAAGTCTAGAAAGAAATGTATTTAAACTACAACTAAGTAATAATGTAAATATGAATTAAGTTTATATTAGTTTTAAGCAATCTGTAAGAGGAAACTCGATAGATGAATGAAATAAATAAATAGCTTTAAAATCCAATGAACGATCGCTGATACTGGTAATCTAATCACTGTCTCGTTGGACTAAAAAAGCATTTTAAGTAACAAAGACCTCACTCGAAGAACCAAATTACTACTACTGTTGGTATAAGCCCCTAATAATCGCAGTCCTTTTATATGGTGCTAGGATGTGGACATTTGTGAAAGTCGAATGAAGAATTGCTTTTTTGCCAAAGAACCTTCAATTGATTTTCGTTTTATTATGTGTGGTTAATGTGTGGATAATGTGTGACGACTTAGATTGATTATTGATATAGATCTAGTAGGATAGGAATTCAAAGGCTCGGTTGTGTCATGTAGAGCGAATGGACAGACGTGCTTCATTCAAAGCCACCTGAGTAGCAGTTCGCAAGAGTGAAAGGTCATAACTTACGCTGGCGTGACGAAGCAGAAGATCTGAAGAAAAAACACTTGCTATTTCAATAAGGATGGGGATAGCCAAAGTTACATATGTGTGGCTGGAGAGAAATTTTGGCTGAGACATTATTCTCACAAAAAAAAAGGAAAAAGAAAAAGATTGATACATACTAGGCGTATTTTATTATCCCCTCTGTTCAGGAACGGATTGGAATTTAGCAAGATCTAGAAACAAAGCTTGATCTTGTGTTGATATTGTTTGTATGTATTTAAAGACGCAAATCCAATCCGGATCAGATCAGAGGGGATAATAAAATACAGCTATTGTAATGCTTGTATGTACTAACCTATTTAGTTACAAAATTATTTTTTTTATATTTATAATGTGTGAACACAACTGACAAGAAAAACAAAAGAGCAATGCTCCTAATTGTATTGTTTACATTTTATGTATCATAAAAACACCTATAGAGTATTTAAACGATTTAAATATCATTATCATCATCAATATTCAACAACCACATTCCACTGCCAACCCAAAAACATTAAAAGAATAATAATCAACTTCCTTACTAAAAAGAATATATAACACTCCCTACCTATATCATAAATTCCTTAACATTATCTAAACCAACAAGTCCAACCATAACGTTCTCAAAGAAGTTAAAGACTAATCTCTGGAGCGTGTCACCCTCCTTAATTTTTTTTTTAATGAGTGTAAACCCGTATGTTAAGGGTCCGCACTCCGCAGTGAGTACAAATTAATTTCGAACAATCTACCACGATTCTACCGGAAACCCGCTCTCTTGAGTGGTGTAAACAAATCTCATCAAGATAATACAAACAACAACAAAAAGAAAACAAAAGTAGGTGTACTGTGAACTTTTGTTAAATAATACTTTCAGCACATGCACAAAAAAAAAATAAAAATAAAAAAAAAACGAATTATCATTTTCAATGAAAGAAGAAAAAGTGAAACTGTCTTCGAAACGGTTTGTTTGTTTCCTCAATTAGTTATGTTGGCCCACCAGATATATGTAAATGGGTGACGTGATTTTATGCGTTTGAATTTGTAAGTGCTTCTTTTAGTTTTAATCGATAAAAAATTAATACAATAGAAATTATTTTAGCATTTTTTTAAATAATTAGGAAACTGATTACAACAGCTGGATGTCGCAAAACTAGCTTTTTCATTTGGTATAGTCCGGAATCGGTAAGGAGAACTGTCCGTTTCCGAACACTAAATGAACGCGCAAAGATACTTTTTTGATTCTGTAAATGGCATATGTGTGAATTCAAATGCATTTTTTTTCATTTGAGGAAGATGATGAGAAATGTGTTAACATGTTATTTATGCAACTTAAAATATGCTATATTGGCTTTATTTCGAATAATTTGTTATTTTCACAAAGCAAAATATTTTTCTCAATCACTTTTCCAAAACTAATAACAAAATAAAGACACTTCACAATTTTGAATTTTTAAAAATGGTGCAAGTATGTGTGATTCTGTTTTTGATTCTGACACCGAAATCGATTTTCTCTTCTTTGGAAGTTGGCCGCGCTCTACTTCGTGCTCAGTCTACTGCATCATTTTATCCTGAGCTCTTAGAGCGCGCTCTGAGCAAGCTCTGATCGAAAAAAGAAACAGAAGTTGAGCGCTCTGAGCGCTCGGAGCTAAAAAATAAACACATCTATTTTTGACAGCTCAGAGCACTGTTCCGAGCTTAAAAAGAAAAACGCATATATAGTGCCAAATGAACGTAAACAGAATCGATCGGAGTAGTTCCGAGCGATTATAAGAGTAATGCCCGCAAAATGTTCGCTTCATTGATATACAAAAATAAACGTCTGATGTGGACATCTCGAGCATGAATCGAGATGTGATCGGACCGTATTTTTTCTTCTATGCAAATGATCACGTTCTTAAAGCACCGACACCGAATATCGGTAGGTATTTTTAATAAGTTTCACAACGGAAATGATTTCATCGATCCAAAGAACTTCACTACGAAGGATTCCCATTATTTTGCTTTAATGAAAAACAACTTTTTTGTCATAATTTAATTTACCGCATCTTTTTTGTCTCAAGGTAAAGCACATGTTTTACAAAAACTTTGCCGAAGAGGTGCTATCAAAATTAATTTGTAGGTCACGGAGAGAAAGAGACATTAAGAAGAGGATGACTAGAATAGAGAAAGTGCATAACGAGTGGAGACTTAAACCGCCATAAAAGGAACCGCGAAAACGGTTAGAGTTCTTCTTGCCGATTATTTAGCCAACAGCACATTTCTTGCGTGCCGTCATCCGTAAAAAAAATTAGAAGAAATTGATTTTATAAAAACTAAAAAAAAAAACTAAAACTAAAATTACCTCTCGGAAACCAGAAAGTTTTTATAAATAAATTAATTTCTTAAAGTTTAAAAAACTCTTCTTTGTTTCTTTTTTTCGGATTCACATTTCGTACTTTTGTTCATCAGGTGATTTTTTCTAATTTCGGATATGTACAACACAATTTATGTAAACTTTGACATATGATTAAAATAAAGGGTTCATTTCCATCGAAATAATAATAATAAAAAAAAAACCTTTACTTAAAGCTTCGATCCCACAAACCAAAGATAAAAATAAACTGGCATTTAAAAAAAGGACTCGTATTTTTGCGTTTCCTGGAACTATCATTATTGTAGGTACTGTTGTAGAGTTTGTAGTGGATATTCATTTTATTGAAAGAGTTAAAAAGAATAGCCCCAACAGAGCTATAAGTTCACTGAACTCTTTATTACCCTGGTGGGCGCCACCATACTTTATGTCATCATAACTACAGTTTCCTTCACTTATTACAATAAATCATGTCATACTTCATGAACAATTTATTTAAAAAAGAAAACAAGAAATTGAAAATAATGAATAAGAAATAAACTAAGGACTTGTTGGAGTACACAGAGGTATTACTAAACAATGAAACAGAGCAAACCAATAAATTTTAAATATATTGTTGTATTTCATTGTTTTATGAAAAACATTAATTTTTATAAGGTAGGTACAACAAGTCAAAATAAAATCAACCCATTTTAACAAATAGTGTTTACAATACCACCAACGGAAGTGGTTTTAGAGCGGAAAACGACACAAAGCGACAAAGCGATGGAAGAGAAGCTACCTATCTACCTACCTTTTTATTATAAAAGTAAATGTCAACACTATCAATTACTGTTAAAATTAAAAAAAAAAAACTGTTGTTTGTTTGTTTGGTTAAGTCGTGTCAGAAAGTAAAAAGTAAAACAAAAGTTGTGAAACAGAGCAGAATTAATATTGAAGCCCAATGTAGTGTCATTGTTTGGTAAATTCTTCGACATATCAACACTTTTTTGTTATTTATGTTTTAGTTTACTTAACATGGTGGATGTAAATTTTATTTACAGTGAATATCATAGATAAATTGTGAATGACATCTGAAGAGGATATGACGGGTGTACATATTATGAAATGAAAGTCTCAAGTAAATAGAAGTATTTTTATATACCATGTTACATATCAGATTGAAAAAAGTCAGTATTCTTGCAACAATTTCTGAGAAAATTCAGAAAAAATGATAAAGTTGACATCCGAAAACACATTTTAAAATGGCTTTATCAATGAAAACCAGATTCAGTCCAAAATAAAAGTGTATATTATATGTCTACAGGGTGAGCGGTACAAGGTGCAAAAAAAAAGCTAGAGCACATATAATGTCATATTCGAGTGGAAGTTCAGAGGGCCCTCCGAGTGAAAAAAAAACTTCCTAAATTGTTTTAATCATTGTTCGGAGTGATGTTTGGGGGTGCTTAATGGCCTTCCTATATTGTTTACATCGGCCATATGATCAAAGTCATTATAAAACAATAGGCGCAGTCTTTTTTTTATTACTTTTTTACAATTTGGGAAATTAAATAATAAGTGGATATAAGAACAAGTTCCACTCTTGCTCTTATGGTGCACGACTGGGTCGCACGAAATAGTTCCTATGGCAAGTTGCCACGAAAATAAAATTACATTTAATAAAATTAAATTTAATAAAAATTAATTTAATAATTTTTAAAAATATAAATGAATCATATAAATTTTTCACAAAAGTGCTAAAACATCTTTTTACAAAGATTTAAGCCAAAATCAAAGCATGCAGAAAATTGTGTTCCCTAAATA
Organism: Baccha elongata; assembly: GCA_951217065.1. Lineage (NCBI taxonomy): Eukaryota > Metazoa > Arthropoda > Insecta > Diptera > Syrphidae > Baccha > Baccha elongata. Next base: position 5,313,764 of record OX578273.1, read on the forward strand.
TAAGTTTAGTAAAAAAATATACCAAAATCGTTAGAGCGGTTTTTAAATAAATCGTTGTTAGTTTTATAAATTTAATTTTTTGCAAATTTTAAGTGCTTAATAGTTTACATTTAGTGTACAAAAATAACATTTTTTGGTAATAGAAATTTGATCTAGTCATCTAGACCTTTCTAAAAATAAATTTTGGGTTAAAATCAAGTAACCGTTCATGAGATAGCTCAAGAAAAAAAAAATTTTTCAGCGTATTAAAAGACAATCAGACAACAACAATCTCTATTTTTAAGAAAATAGTTTGAGAAAATTAAGGTTCTTCATAACGATTATATGGCAGCTTATATTATGGCACGTTATTTTTTAAGCTAAAAAAAAAATTTCAATTTCTCCTCTAAGGAATATTTCACAACCCTACATACCATACAACCAGACTGACAAACTGACACGACGGACGGTAAAACTTACATTGCCATCGATATTCTATACCTAGTTATACAATTTAATAAAATAGGATATCACTGATTTGTTAATGCAATTTTTGTTTCCTAATCTGTTTGTCAAAATCCACTTTTAAGTTCGTTTATTTATTTTGATTGAAACTCAGTAGGATCTAAATTTCGCTTCATTTTAGGGAATCTCTTTATTTGTTATTTTTTAACAAACTTAAACCAGTGGATTGCTCCAATTTCTTGTTTTGCATTCTGATACATTTAAACATTTCAAAGTAACGGTATTTTTCATCTTCTTTGTTCATATTACTTGCAGAATGAAAGGGAGCATGTAAATTGCTCCAGTTTTGGCCAAAGTTGATAGGAGCTTAAGGATTTTATAGAATAAAATTAGCAAGACGCATAACTATTAGAAAAATAAAAGTATTTTAGATTTTTAGTTCATTAGTAGGTACCTACGAAATAAATCTTTAAACATTTTTTGGACCATACAGTTGCTTTAGTTTCGTTTAACACTAAGGGTACTCATCTAACGACGGAAATTTTCGCTTGATGTAAAAACGAAACTTTATATCATACGTTTTCATGAACGCCCCAAGCTAATTGCGTAAATGAAAAACATCTTATAAAAGCAACATCAAAAATGGGTACTTTACTTCTTTTCATCTTTACATCGTTTTGCGTAAAAAAAAATTAAAAATGCATTTTGTTTGCCCAACTTTTTGTAGTAGAAAATAGGTAACTTATGCTTAATAAACAAATACAATACATACATGTATACAAAACTTACAACATTGACATATTGACTAAAAATACGAAGGTACCTAGGTATCTATTGTTCGATTTTCCATCTATTTTATTTTCAGGCTAATTTCCATCACCATAGGCACCTATCCAAAAAATAAAAGATGATCTTTATCCGCATTTACCATTAAAAGTTTTGATCATACAGTACGCCCTCGGTAAAAGCAACCCTCGATAATAGTTCTGATCCCTGGGAGGTGAGTCGGAGGAGTGAGAGGTGTATATAGACCCCTAAAGCTAAAGGGGGCTTTGTGGACTCACTCTTATACCACGGAAATGGTGCGTCGTAGTGAATTTTTTTTTAAAGAACAAACTCATCAAATTTTGTAAATTTTTTTTCATGTTCACTTTTTTCCAAATATCAACCGTTTCCGAGATACACACATTGCAAAGGAGAAAAATTACAATAACAAGTGTTTTTGTTATACCGAGGTATTCGGTTAAAGCAACACCTTAAATTCTACCATTAAAGAATGCTTCGTGAAAAATATAACGAAAACACTTGTTATTGTAATTTTTCTCCTTTGCAATGTGTGTATCTCGGAAACGGTTGAAAGTGATCATGAAAAAATTTTTACAAAATTTGATTAGTTTGTTCTTTAAAAAAAATTCACTACGACGCACCATTTCCGTGGTATAAGAGTGAGTCCACAAAGCCCCCTTTAGCTTTAGGGGTCTACATACACCTCTCACTCCTCCGGCTCACCCAGGGATCAGAACTATTAGTATAATAACTACTTAAGCAGCCTGAATAATATTTTGAAGAAATGGCCTACTACATCAATAAGGAACAATACGTTAATATTTAAAAAAAAAATCAAAAATTTACTTGCAAAAAAATAATTAAATGTTGGTAACATGATTATGGAAGTAGCAAGTGGCAAGCGTTCCACTATTTTGAAAACTTGATAGAATGGGCCAATTTTTTAAAAAACTTGCCGTAAGTAGTGTGCTTCATATTTTAATAAAAATATGAAGTGTTAAAATAAGCTTACAAGATTAGTTTGAACAAAGACTCAGTCAAACTTCATTTTTCTTGCGAAACTTACAATACTTATTTTTGATTTCGAGATTGCATTCAGTAGCATTGTTATTGTAATAATAACATGTGACCACAGTACTTAAAAATGTGGCCCAGGGAATTGATTTTAATAATTTTTCTAAATATTGCTATTATAATTTTTGTTTCTTACTATTCCCAGTACGGGTATAACCTACCCTATCACCCGGTACACGCTTGACGTTGAGTTTTAGGACACCCTGTATAAGAAGAAGACAAAAACAATAGTACTTATGTATATGGTAACATGTAATGTTTTAGGTATGTTTACCAACATAGGTACCTAAACAAATTCACAAAAACATTGACTAGAAGGTAGTTAATCGGTATCTTTAAAGTCAACTATTACGCAATAAGTCATTACCTACTCATTAATTATTTGCCAACATTAAAACACCATGTTATAATTTTTAAACAATTGTACCTATATGCCATAAGACTTTTTGCAGATGTTTTCTGCTCTTAATTTAGTGTTAGCAATTCATTATCACTTTGTCTCATGGTCGTTCTACTTAAAAATTCGTCGAGTCAAGTTGGAGTCAAAAAGTTAGAATGTTTCATAATCATCGGTAAATTATTCATAATGAGTGAGTCATGTTGAAAATAAAATGGCTATAGTCTTTGGTGGTGAATAATAGCTACATCCGTTAACAAACAAAACATCTAGGGTACACAGACAATAAAAAAGACCGAGCATTTTTGTATATAGATACAAAAATCCCTAATTTTGGTATGCAAATATCTTTTGATAGACGACACCGATTTATCGTTTTGTTTTAATTTATTGAATTATACCTAAATGCTTTCAAAACGTGTACTTAATCAAATCCAGAACCTCCATTGAATTTTTAATCGCAGAATGTACATTGTTTTAAAGGGAGCGATAACACTTCAGTACTTTTGACCTTTTTTGCATTAGCAGGCGGCAACGTGCGGCGTGGATTTTAATTCTTGATTAATCCAAAGTTCAGTTTCTTTTATCAGTTTTTTGTTTTATGTTTATTTATTTAAATATAACGTACGCCTTTGTTATTAATTCCAATGATATTATTTAGTCAGCATTTTTTAGTTAAGATTATTTTAAGTTATTAATGTAAATTATCGCTATTCAGCTATAAGCTCTAAATTCTGCATGTGTTTTGTTTTATATATAGTTTAGGTAGAAAGGAATTATGTTAGGATATACCAAATTCACTAATATTTTTTTATATATTTAAATGCTGCTTCAAGTCGAAGGCTCTTTAAGTTGTATTCCAAAAAATCAACTCCAAAAAAACTTTTTTTTTAATGGTATACAGCCAAAATTATAAGCAGATCAAAAACGTTTGTATTTGATGCATTAGAGCCTTTAAAAAGACGTGGTAAAATAATCAGACCGCGAAAACCACACAAAGAGACTAGTTGAATATCAAACGTAGGCCCAAAAAAACATTCTTTCATGTCATCTTTGGAATTAGAGCAAACTTTACCCAACAGGGATAGAACGCTAGGAAAAAAAGTAGACGAACAGTATCTTTACAGAAGACACCCCAGAAAAGTTCCACTCCTTATCCAAAGGCATCGCAAAAACAGAATCCATTTTGCCCAAAATCATTTAAATTAAAGTGGCACAGACAATAAAAAAAAATTACGCAATACGCTGCGGGCCGACGTGTGTAAAGTGAATTTATTATGCTCAAATGACAGGATATGGATAACATGTGCAAAGAACGCAGCATTCTTGTGTACTGCGAACACAAGAAAAACGGTTAAAAATGGTGGCGAAAGCATAATGGTTTTGAGTTGTTTTTCTTGGTTAGGAGAAGACTCAATTCGTTGGTTTAAAGGAAACATAGACTAGCATTTGTATGTCAAAATCTTAGAAGAAGTCATGCTTCCATATACTTGATGGGGGAATGCCCCTGAGGTTGCAGTTTATGCACGACAGTGATCCAAAACATACCTTGCGGACAGTAAAAAGATGGCTTGAGGCGCATAAAATTGTGCTATGTCTTGGCCTCTCCAATTACCGGACTTCAATCAAATAGAAAATTTGTGGGTCAAGAAAAACAGAAAAATGAGGATGAGTTCTGGCAAAAAACTCAAGAGACTTCGTTCGCGATACCGACAAACACTTTTCGCAAAAAGTTGAATTAATTCCCCGAAGAGTACATGCGATGATTGAAAAAAGTGCTTTCCGACCAAATATTGATTTTACCCAAAAAAAAAAAAAATTAAAATTTGAAATAATATATTAAGTAGTAGTAGTAGTAGTAATGACCGCTTTTAAAATCATTTTTTTCCTAATCTCTTTATTTTTTGTGTTAATCAAAAGTATTTAAGTAATTAATAGATTTAAGATTCTGTTGTTATCAGTTGTCAGGTCGCCTTTAACAATGGCACTACTGCCTTATTTTTATACGATACCAGATGTCGCCCTAAGCCAACATACCAAAAGTAAAATGTCATTTTTTAAAATTAACGTACTTTTTTTTGAAGCGTTTGTTGTATGTGTAAAAAAGTTTTTATTCGGTCAGAGTTTTCTTGATTTGAACGGAATTTATCATTATTAACACAATATTGTTTTAATATTTTTTTCCTATTAAAAAAATGTTGAAATTAATTTTTCGATCAATTTTTAAAATAAGAAGAAGTCGTCTTATTGTTTTGCCCGTGAATGTATGTGTAAAGCATATTGTCTTTTTAAATGCAACAGGTTTGGCACGGCACTAGTAAGAACAAGGAATGAAAAAATAGTAAAAATCATTCTCAAACTCTGCTAGGGAGGATTTACTCTGCTCTTGTCAATATCATTAACATTGTCGTGAAAGGAAAAGAATTTAAACCACTTTTAAATTTCAAAATTGTAACTATAACATTAGTTGTCGTGAATTTGTCCTAACTAAATCATCAAATTTATCAAAAATAATATTTTTTAAACTTACCATCAATTTCTAGCCAATAATACAAACTTAATATAAAAATGTGATTTTTGTAGTTGTTAATTTTAAATAATATTGTTTTTTATCTTCATAACCATAGAAAGGGCAATATACATATAAAGCCCAATCTATTGCAATGCAAAGATGGGTACCCTTGTCTCAAGCCAGGATGGTATGCAGAAACTCTATAATAAAAAATTGGAAATACATACAACTTTTACAAAGTTTTATCAAAACCGTTAGACTCGTTTTTAAGAAAATTTGAAATAAACTGAAACCGTTATATGTGGGGGGTACCCCTAATAGCCAGGCTAAGAGTCCAGTCAAAACGATTAGAAAAAGGAGGAAAAACTTTTCAAATCAGTAATTAAATATCTACCTACCTACCTATGTTCTGATGTAAATGTAGGTAGGTACCTACCTATGCTACATTTATCGCTGATAAATAATTCAAAGATTTGTTTGTGATGATAAAATTTTTAATTACCTACACACATATTTTTTTGTAAAAAATATATAAAATTAATTTTCCTGATGTAGGTAATTTCTTTAGGTATGCAAAATTAAATTCCATCAGAAAATTTATGTAAATGCATTTTTTTACAAATAATATATGCGTAATTAAAAATTCACGTCCCATCAAATTTTGAAAAAAATCGCTAACATAACGCGAATTTACCTCTTTTTTGCAGTTCATTAGCTGTGAAATTAAAAATTTTTCCGCTCTTGCGATTATAAATACATAGGTTCATAAGGCAAGTTACCTACCTATAAATTCGTGGAAAAAAAATTGAGATAGCAATCAAACATGACATAACGATGATAGCGAAGTCAAAAAAAGTGAGTCTGGAAACTCTGTCTGTGTTATAATCGCCAAAATGTGAAAAATAAATCTGAAATTTTCGATTTTTTTTTTTAATTTTTGACAAAGTTAGTAGTGAACTTAATTGAAAACATTTTTTTTAGGAAGTTGCTTTTGTTTTGTACAGGTAAAAATAGCCATTGTATGATTGTTGTTTTTATATATTTTATAGGTACCTATATCTATTTCTCATAATAGGTACCTATTTCATTTCAAACTAAGTGTTGCCATAGCCACCTGTCCTTCCTCTCCAAAACTAAAAATTGACTCAATCGATACACTGAATGTGCCAAATTCACCATCAGGACGAACAAAAAGCCTCCACACAACAGAATACCTATCATAGTGATGTGCCAATACCGCCTTAAGTAACCGGTAATTATGACTATGAATACAATACATACAGCTGACTTCATTTATTTTGACTTGATCCTCTATGAACTCATACCTTCTGTTTGCCTACATGACTGCCCAACCCAATTAAAAAATACCTACAACACAAAGAAACTACAGCCAATAAATGCTACTCAATGCCCCAGCCAACAATAGGTCACTTTTACTCCAACAAATACATAATATTTATTAATAAGGAAAAAATACCTATTTATAAGGTCAACAATAGAGAAAGGACGGAAAAGAAACAGCATCTTTTATTATTAAACAACGACAAATTGCAGCAGCAAAGAAGGCGACGGATCTTCTCATTTTGATTTTATCATCTCATAAAAGCACATTTATCATTCAACATTCATCCCGCAGTGATTTAATTCAATTTAAATAAATTAACAACATTTTTTCTATTAAATGTAGTATGTTATTGTTGGGTGTGTGCGTGCGTGTGTGTTACCTCACATGAAATTAAATTGTTTCTTTTATTATTTCATATTATAATCAAATATAATGTTTCCATTATTGGGGTGGAGTCAATAAACTTATTGAAGTTATTTCTTTCTTATTCTTTGCTTAGATTTCTGGGATGCAGAAAAAAACTAGAATACCACTCGTTACATCAATAATTTTTTTTTATTTTTGTTATTTCATTAATTAACTTGATTATTTAAGAAAAGATAAATTAAAAAAAAAATATTATTTTAAGAAAACAATAATTTTGTTAGTTTCTCACAACAAAAAAGAAGATCGTTTGTTTGCAGCAGAAACATCATTTGTTTTTCTTTTATTTCTAATTTGTTAATTTTGCAAACCCAAACCGATTGAAAAGCCACAATTTCAAAAGGAATTTTTTTACTAACCTGTACGTGGAAATTGATGAAAAGTATCCCAAGAATTAGCTGTTATTTCTTCCTTTGTTTGGAGGTTGCTTTTTAATATTTTAAAAACACTACTGACACAAATTTATTTTAAAAGTTGCAATTTTCTGAACCAAGATATTAGAAACAAAAAAAAAGTTCTAATCCGAACACCATTGACCACAAAAACACCCACTCTGGTGATTATAACATTTTTTTTAATTCACCACGCCAAACGATTTACATGGAAATGATGAAAGAGTGAGCAAAAGCAGTGCAGTGAGGAGGACGAGGATGGAAAATAAATCAAATTTTTTTTTTGTTGTTGGATCACGGCAAGCAAACCCGGGTGTAGATAGAGAAGAGACGACACACAAGCGAATATTTTTGCCTTTTTTTTATTAAGGTCTTTATGCACTCTTTCAACAATCACGCAACTTTAAGGATGTACATTTTACGGAAGGATATTTTGTTTTTTTAATTAAAAGCACTGAATTGAAACAACTGAGATTTTATCAGTTGTTTATGGTTAAATTAGTTGCTTTCTGTTCTTTAAATATGAAACACACACTTTATTAACGGAGCAGAAACGCAAAACAAAGCAATCGAACACGAAAATTTTCTTGAACTGCTGCTGCTGACTGACTGGCGTAGTGGCGTAGGAAAATTGAAGTGGGCGAGTTGAAAAAAAAATTTGACAGCAAAAACAATGAGAAAGAGGGAGAACGTGGTATGTTTCAGCTAATGGCTAACGGCTTCGTGGCGACTCTTCAATATTAACGAGACTCGATGGGGTAATGAGTGTAGATGTCGCATTGCAATGCAACATGTTAGGCTGAGTCTACACCATAGAATAATAAAAAGAATAGGAAGAAAGTTAATACAAATCGGAATGTACTGCATTTAAATGCATAACCCACAAATAGTGTAATACTAATAACAATTTTTCCTATTAACGAAGAGGAGGGTTTCAATGGCGCAAACTTTTAAATACTGCTCACTCTAGCAGTGGAACCGGCTCTAGTTATAGAAATTAGTTTTAAAACATTTTAAAAAATCCTGACGTATAGGCAAGTTATGAATTCGTGCAAAAAAAAGTTTTTAGATAACAATCAAACATGACATTACGATGATAGCAAAGTCGAAAAAAGTGGGTCTGGCAATTCTGTCTGTGTGTCTGTCTGTCAGTCTGTCAGCCTGTCTGTCTGTCATTCGCACCTGCAGCCTAAACGGTTGGACCGATATCCTTTTAACTCAGTATATAGAATTTTTAGGATGACAGCTCAAGGGGTTTATTTGAATTTTTGTTCTAGGCCTAAAACTAAGCTCTTAGTAACTTGACACAAGAGCAAGTTTGTGCTACACAGTCGTGACTTTTTATTTTAAATAAATTTTAGCATTGGAAAAATTAAACTTATAGGGCGGTATTTATCGATCGCTATTAACTTATGAGCTTCATAAATCTATTCACCAATCAATATTAATGACGATTTATGAGCGCTCATAGTTATGAGCGGAATCTTCGAAAAAAATTCGAACTCTGGAGAGCTCTTTCAAAAGTCAATGTCAATCAAATAAATAAGAATACAACTTTTTTTTTTAATTTTGTTGTTTTTTTAAATTAAAATTAAAGAAATTTCCCACATTCGTTATCTGAAAAACGATTTTAAACAATTTCTGCATAATTACATCATCATCCCGATTAATATGAACTTCTTTTCATTCAAATTATGGCCAGAAATCTGTGAGGACCTACATTTCAGAATTTTTTAATAAAAAGCCACATAAAATTCGCAAACGCACTTTAAAATTTTTAAACGTAACTTAAGTGTGTTTTATTGAGAATCCTACTAAGGAAATCTAAAGTAGAGTAAGAACTTTTCAATAAAACGATTCTGTATAACATCGCCTATAAGGTTTTTGGTTTTAAAATTGGCATTACTTTGTTTACCACGTGCTACTTATGTACCAACTTTCACAGATAAAACTCATAACTATTGTGAATATTTTATCCCCAATAAGAATTACTAGGGACAAAAGGAGAAGTAAGAGTTACTCGCTATAAAGTAATTGTTGTTTTTGTAATGCATGGAATATTTACTCTACTTTATGTAAAGTAAATCATTAAAAAAAAAAGGTTTACACGGGCTTAAAGATCAGTATTTTCCGAATGCAAATATAACTATTTCATTATTTTCCCTATGTTTCGTTGGGGTTTTTCCAACTTCTTCAGGGGAGATTAGTTTTTATTAACTGAAATTTAAATTTCGTTTTTCACACAATATGTACTTAGGTATTTGATATATTATGTATATGATGTGACCTTTGGTATATCAACTTTTTGAATTATTAAGTGGGCTTCAGGTCAAAAAATGAATCAAAGTTAATTTGTGTTCGACGTTTCGTCCAGGAATATGGACATCATCAGGAAAGATGTGCAATCTATATTTGTATACATAATTATTAGTTACAATTCACAATATATATTTAACATAAAAAAGAAGAAGACTTACAAATATTACATTTATATTGCACTGTAAAATAAATATGTAAGCTGAACTTACAAGTAAAATCAAAACTTTATAATGAAATAAGAAACAAATAAAACACGTATTCTTCTTGATTGTAGTTGTTAGCGAGCTTTTTTCCCTCTTTTCTCTAACAGATGTTTGTATTGTGGGCTAACGTTCTCCATATCTGTACGTCTGTTGATTGTATTGTCGGCATTATTTATGTGAAGAGTTTCAATTATCATTCTCTTATTTGGGTTCTCTTCGCGTTGTAAAATTTTTGTGCCGTGGTAGCTTGGGGAATGGTTAAGTGTGATGCAGTGTGCTGCCAGTGCTGTCTTCTGTGGTGCGTTGTTTTTAATGTCAGATTTGTGTCCTGATAATCTTTTTTTAAGTTTTTGTTTAGTTGTCCCCATGTAAATTTTGTCGCAATTGTCGTTTTTTCCTCCTTTGCAGCTAATTTGGTATATTACATCAGAGTGTTCCATTCTATTTGTCTTTGCTTTTAATCTTGTGTACAGTTGTGATGCGGTATTTGTTGATTTCATTGCCATTTTGTATTTTTCGGTGTCGAATAATTTGGCAGTTTTAAACCTGTCAGCAACTTGTTTTACGTAGGTAAACGATTTGTAAATTATATTTTGTTCTTGTGGTTGGCTGTTTATGTTTGCATGTTGTCCTATTAATTTTCTTATTATCCGGAAAACCATTCTGCATTAATATATTCTTAATTTTTACTCGATTTTGTTTGTGGAATTCTACGTCACTTATTAGGAGTACTCGATTTATTTTTGGCAGTGTTGAATATGGTTTGTTTTGGATGTTGGGATCGGAAATTTATCAGTCTCCCTGACGACGTAGGTTTTTGATACCAATCCATTTTTAGAAGTTTTCCTTCTTGTATTACGACTGTAAGGCAATCTGTTATTTGTTTCAACCTCAAATGTAAACTGTATTTTTCCATGGAAGCTATATATATACGTTAAGTATTTGGTCGATTTCTCCCATTTTCACGATAGCAAATATGTCGTCCACGTACTTCGTCAGTATTTTTGGTTGGTTTATAAGTTGAGGAAGGCATGTATTTAAAAGTTCCTCCAGAATAATGTCGGCTATTATTGGAGAAGCCGGATTTCCCATCGGCATACCATCTCTTTGTTGGTAGGTTTTGTTTCCATGTACTAAATAATTGTTATCAATAATGCAGAAACGGATCATTTCAAGAAATTTGGTTTTTTTGATGGTAGTGTGTTCTTTTATTTTTTCCCACCTGTTTGCAATCAGTTATAGTGCCATTTTAAGAGGTATATTTGTAAAAAGTGTTAATACATCAAAAGACACTAGAACTTCATCATTTTCGATGTTAAGTCTTTGCATATATATTTCTATAGTACGTCCATCGTATGCGGAACACATTCGAATTTCTGGAACGCACGAAGCGCCATCTAGCTATGTTGGGAGCTCTAGCTCTTTGGGGAGTGGCTTGTTGTTGGGAGATATTTTGAGGGATACAAACTGGGGAATATTATAACGAGAAGGCATATAGAAAATTTCAAAGAGTTGGAAGAAGATGAAAATTATAATTGTTGACTTTTTCTCTTTGAGCTTCTTCGTTTTTATTTTGATAATGAATGTTCATAAGAAAAGGGAATTGGAAGTTATTTATTTATTATGTATGTCTGTATGCATGGTGGAAAATAAATATTTGGCTGCTTCTGAATGTGTAGGTGCTAGCTTTAATGCTGAACTATATGAAATCTGGCAAGCTACCTATTAGAATAGAATGTAGCTGCTGACGAAACAATGTGACGTCACAATTACATATTCCATTGAAAATGCTTCTTACTAGCATCTGATCCGGATGCGATGCAAATTTAGTTAAGTTATAAATTGGTTATAAATTGGTGATGCAAAATTGGTGATGCAAAACTTGATTTATTGGAAGAAAATCATTCAAGAAAATCATGGATACGGGTATCAAAGTTGATATCTTTAAACTTGATTTGCGGCTAAACTAAGCGTCCTAGAGACTTAAAAAATGCATATTCGTGATCTAGGGAGTGCCACCTTTCAAACGGTGTATCACTTGATTTGAAAAACAGACTTTTATCTTTAAACTTGATTTGCGGCTAAACTAAGCGTCCTACGGGTATCAAAGTTGACATCTTTAAACTTGATTTGCGGCTAAACTAAGCGTCCTAGAGACTTAAAAAATACATATTCGTGATCTAGGGAGTGCCACCTTTCAAACGCTGTATCACTTGTTTTGAAAAACTAACTTTTATTTTTTGACTTGATTTCTTATAGATAGGTACCTACCTACCTATCTTACATCAAAACTAAAAAGGAAATTTAAAATCTACATTGTTTCCACAAAAAGATACTGAAATGTGGCAACATATAACTGAATGGTATCTTTTAATATGATTTTGTATACAAATTTTAGTTATGTAACCATGGTTGCCATATGAAAAAATTAACGTACCTATATTTATTTTCCTCACTTAAGTAGGTATAATGCGAGAATTGTTTGGCATCGACTCGGTTCGATTTTCAATTTTCCGAAAATACAACCGAGCCTGCGAAGCCACTTCAAACCATACGTATGTACATGATGATGAATTTGTCTCATACCTCTATCCTGCACCTATATACGGCTACCTTAAAATTTTATTAAAAGTAATTTTTGTTTGTTTTGATTAAGTTTTAAACTTTATTAAACAACTTTTGTTACTTGTTTAATACAAAACACAAATTCTTAACATAGTATGCAAAACTTATTAAAAAAAAAATTGATACAAATTTATCAATATGGTAACCATTTTTTGATAAATCCCTTTTTCATTTTCATTCATCTGCAAACAAAAACAAAATATAAATTTTTTGAGGAAACTAATTTGAAATAAAATTATCTGTGACCGAGTCTAGGCATAAAATATATATAAGTACATATAGGTATATCAATAATATACCTATATGTGCTTATCTATTTACGGTTTTTTTTTCTGTTATAAAATATAAATTACATACCTATTTGAAAAACAGAAAAACAGTCAATATTCAATAAATAAATAAATTACATACCTACTTAGCTACTTACTTTTTTTATTTCGTCTTCAAGGTCTTCAACAGCAGCAGAGCAGTCAAACAGCCAATGGCAAATGCTTCTCCCCTTGTTTTTAAACTGTCCAAGAACAGACATTTTTCAAACTGCTCATCCTCGTCATTGTTGTCAGAGTCAAAATACTATAGTCAACTCTTTCGCACAAAATCTACTCTACTCTAAATTCTTTGTGCGAACAGCGCCAAATACGAAATTTCTCACAATCAAAAAAAAAAAAAGAGAGGAGACAAGCTGTCACGGTGTTAAGACGTAATTTTGTTTTGTCAAAAGAAATTTGAAAACGAGAATTTTATTTCAACTTTTAAGTACTTTTATAGTACGGTTGTTTTTTAAATAAAATATTTTAAATAAAGAAAATATTCCATTAAAGCGTTTTTTCGACGAACTAAGGTGGATGGTGATTTTCTAACACGGATGCTGGTGGATTTTCACCACATGTGATTTGGCTATTTACACATTTTTTTTCGTAGAATCTGCATTGCTTTTCCACGCACGGATTAATTATTTGTTTTTTACTGACATGAAGCTACAACCGGATTTTTTTAAATAAAAAAAAACTGCACCATACAACAAAATTTTGGACACTGCACAGCAACTCATCGCCCTTAGTGGGCAAGCATCAAGCACCAGCGCGCAACGTAGCCCCGACTATTCAATTTCTCTCCAAGCGGAGAATCAAACTTCATCTATCGAAAAGAAAAACGATGATATGACTGCATCGAACATGCATTTATTGCCACTCCCTGAGGACGTTGAAATTGATTTGGGTGACTGGGAAACCCCGCCAAAAAAAAATACCGTAGCTGCTGCTAAAATGAACTCCACATCTCAAGAAATGGACATTGTGCTAGACACAAATAAATTCGCTTCGCTGGCTAATGTGAAAATGCAATCTGTGCTAAACATCAAGCACAACAATTCTGTGACTAAACAAATGCAACAAAGAACCATCAACGATGATGAAGAAAAGATCAGCGAGGGAGCCTCTCCAGCAACATCTAGTATTAAGCAGAATAAAACGTCCACTGTAGATGATAAAATGTATTCAGGTAAGTTCTGTCCACCAATAATATTGAAAAATGTAGATATTAGAAAGTTAATTTCCGAATTCCAAGAGAATTCGGTAGAGTTTAAGTATAAAATAGTGAACAGGGGTAGTAGTAGTAAACTATATATAGATGATTGCGATGCTCATAGGGAGATAATGAAGATGCTGAGGAACACAGGTGATGCACAAGCATACTCTTTCACTCTGAGGGAAACTTTCATCTGATTATCCACCTGAGGAAATTCTCAACGAATTAAAAAACCAAATCCCCAACATTTCTAATATCTCACTCTTCGAGACATTAAGGTCAAAGCAGGATAAAATAAAATATAATCTGTTTCTTGTTCGTCTGCTTCCTGGTACAGATGCGGCAGAATTAACAAAAATCAAATATTTATTTCACACCAGGGTTTATTGGGAGAAACCAAGGGGAAATAGAGGCCCCCTTCAGTGCAGGAGATGCCAACAATTTGGGCACTTGGCCAAGAACTGTGCCTTCGCGTACAAATGTGTGAAGTGTGTGAAGCAACACGAACCCAATGCCTGCACTGTAGTGAGGGATGAGGGTAGCAAAGCGGTTTGCGTGAACTGTGGAGAAGATCATCCTGCTAATTTCCGAGGATGTAAAGCTTTTAAACAGTATGAAGCCAAGAGAAAGCAGCTTTTGCAAGAGGCAGCAAACAAAAAAGAAAAAAATAGAAACTTATCTCTCGCCCTTTCAAATGGGGCCTCGATCATCCCTGGGGTTGATTTTGCGAGTCACTTCAAGACTCATCCCAAGAACCCTCAAGTTGCATCTGGCCCTCATGGGCTACAACAGGAACGGACAACAGGAAACATTCTAAATCAATTCATGGCACTTTCCAATGACCTCTTTGGTTACGATATGAGATCCTTGTTGGGCAAAATTGAAAAATTTATGTCAAACATAGAAAACTTTAATTCCTTAACGGATAAAAGAATGGCCTACTTAGATCTGGTCAATGAACTTCTTTTCTGTTCTAAATGATGTTGTTAAATATACTACAATATAACATTTCGTCGTTAATTGCACATTCTAGGAGAATTGAGCTTCTAAAAATTCTCCAAGAAAATAAATGTCACTTTGCTTTCATTCAAGAAACTCATCTATCTAGTAGACATAAAGTTTTCCTAGATAACTACTGTATTATACGAAACGACAATCTTCAAGGTGCTGCGTTAATTATTAAAAATAACATTAAATATGAGCTCGTTAACTTTGATTCTAACATTTTCCCTTCAGTTTTCATAAGTATTAGATGCATCGAGGACAATACCTCGAAGAACTATCTCATAGGATCGGTTTACTTCCCCTCGTCTTGTGCTGTCTCGCAACTCACAACTGAGTTAAATAAATTAGAAAACTTAGCATCCAGCTTTGACGGAGCAATTATCGGAGGAGACTTAAATGCCAGAAGTCCAAACTGGAGAGATCATTCATACAACATTAATGGCAAAACCATTGAAGCCTGGCTTCAAAATTTCACTCCGTCTTTAACTTTGCTTTCCTCGGACACTCCCACTTTTCCAAGGGGACCGTCCTTTCTCGATCACTTCCTGATCTCGAGCCACTTGATCAACAATTTAGATCCAAATTTCTCACTTAACGCGCTTCCAACTTTTTCTGACCATTGTCCGCTCTTTTTGAGAATTTCACTCAAGGAAGCTAATATTTGTATCAATGATCATCCATCATATAGATCATTTAGAAACACCAACTGGAACTCATTCAAAAGACAATTTGATCGACGCCTTAATGAATTTTTCCCTCCTCCAGATAATTGTATATCCAACGAAGTTATCGACGCTCATATTTTGCATTTTAATAATTCAATTCTTTCCACCTTGGATGAAAATTCCACAAGCGTTTCGCTCTCTACAAAAAAATATAAAAACTTGCCTATTGAAATAAACAATTTATACAAAATAAAACATCAGTGGCAAAGGCGCTTGAAAAACATATTTCACAATGCACTTAACAGAGTGAACGCACAATACAGAGAACTTGCCACACAAATTGCTCTTCTTAACAAAATTATTAAAGAGAAAGTGAACATATGGTTAAATAAAACACTCAGTGACAGACTGGCGAAAATAAACCCTGGGCCGCTGGCTTTTAAAGAAGTTTTTAGACTTGTTGGACACAAGAAAAGATTCTCTTGTAATAAGGTGTCAGTGAACGAGCAAACGTTTGTCAATGCAACCAGTGTTATATCGGCATTTGAAAATCATTTTAAGGAAATTTTCAAGGAGATTATTCCTATGCCTAATTCCCAAACCACCCAGGAAGCAATTGCAGCTGCTTGCTCTATAGCTCAAAACACTCCAGAGCATATTTTCATATTCGATTCCGTAAACAGTGCACTTCGCCCAATGGCCAATCATATGTTCACTGACACCGATACAGTCAGAAGCCTGATTAAACAGTTAAAACCTAAAAAGTCCACGGGGCCAGATGAAATTTCTAACTTTGCCTTGAAAAAGATCTCAGACTCTGGAATACAATTTCTAACAATTATTTACAACCAGTGCATTAACAATGCGTATTTCCCAAATTGTTGGAAAATAGCCAAAATACTTCCAATTTTGAAAAAACAGAACAACTATGACATTAATAATTTTAGGCCAATATCTTTAGTTTCAAATACCGGAAAAATCCTGGAGAGAATAGCACTACAATTTCTCAACTCGTCAATTGAAAATCCCATTGATCCGATTCCGGATTTCCAATTCGGTTTTCGTAGGGGGCACTCTACTCTACATGCATTAATCAAATTCCAAAACGATGTAATCTTAAAACTTCGAGACAGGCTATACACTGTAGCTTGTTCCTTAGATGTGGAGAAAGCATTTGATAGCGTGTGGAGAGATGGACTCCTTGCAAAGATGTCTTCTCTTAGTTTCCCAGCTCATGCGTTAAATATAATTAAAAGTTTCCTTACTGATAGATCCTTTTTTATTCAAATCCAAAATTCCAAGGGCAATATGTGCGAGCACAATCGTGGTGTACCTCAAGGATCGATCTTGGGTCCACATCTGTACAATATTTTCATACATGATTTTCCTCACCAGTTTACAGAGAATAACATCGTTTCCACAGGGCTTTTATATGCGGATGACACCATCGCTTATGCTAGTCACGTATCTCCATCATACGCCCTTGGGGTTTTGGAAAAACACTTATGCAAAATTAACACCTATTATCAAAAGTGGGGAATTAAACTTAATGTTCCAAAATCCGAAGTCATTATTATTAGGAATGCAAGTGGGAAGGGTCCTGCTGGTGTTGTGAAAGAAAGCAAAAATCTCTCTCTCAGACTGAACGGCTGCATTATTCGGCCTAAAAATAATTTGAAATATCTTGGAGTTAATTTCAATAATTTATTGAAATTCAACTCACACGCCAAAATTACTACTGAAAAGGCGAGAAAAGTCTCCAACATGTTTATGCCTTTTTTTAAACATAGAGCTCTAAATCAAAAAACTAAGTTGCTTTTCTACAAAACACTAGTCAGACCGATTCTGAACTATGCATTCCCCATTTGGTTTTCCATCTCGCCTACAGTGGCAAATTCCATGGAAATTTTGGAAAGAAAAATACTAAGATTATGTGCTGGGAAAAACTTTGAGTCCCCCACCAAACGCTTCTCCAACAATCACATTTATAATATCACTAAAATCATTCCGCTGATGAGATATAATCTTACTCTCATGAAAAAAACAATTATGTGTCTGGAACTTTCAGAAAATGACCTTATTAGTCACGTAATTCATTCGCAGACAGGGTACACTTGGGACAACTCCGGTTACTTGTCTCCCCTCGGAATTATATCTTTGGACCTGGATTCCTCACTAACATCCTCTCCCTTGTTTTACTCCTCGGCCACTTCGGGTCAAAACCGTGGCTGAATGCATATAAACTAATTTTATTTTATAGATGCTTTTAAATGCACACTATCTCTGTTCACTATTTTTACTACGGGGAATGTGTCGACAGCTGAAATCTTAATTTTTATAATGTTTTTATCTTTTCTATGTTGGTGGACAGGACTTACCTGACAGTTTTTAAGAAATCTTATACAGGGTGAGTCATGAGCAATGCGACAAAATGCTAGGGCGTGTAGGTTGCGTTGAGACAAGAAAAAAATCGTATGGGAGGGGGGGTCTATTCCCCTCCGTTTAGCCGGGAGGGGCAATTTTCGAAAAAACTGACTTAAAATGGGAAAAAAATTATTTAAAATCAACGGCTTCATTCACAATGCTGTGCGATACGTTTTTAAAAAGCCAATAACTTTTTCTTTCATTCTGTGTTTAAATAAGTCTATTCTAAGAAATAGTTTTTGAAATATTAATTTTCAAAGTCAAAATTTTGAAAAAAAAAATTGAAAAAAAAATTTCAAATTCATTTTTTTCAAAATTTTACGTAATTAAGTGCTAATTTTAATTTCAAAATTCAATGCTGTTATTAATTTTAAGTCTAAATAAGAAAACCGGATGCAAAAATTTTATGTCGTTCTCAAGAAATTAAAAAAAAAACCAAAACCACCTTTTTCTAAGAAAAACATTTATTTTTATTGTAACGAAGCAATTTATTTATTTATTTAGCATTAATCTTAGTTTTTTTACTTTTTTTTTTAATTGGAGTTTTATGAGAACGTAATAAAATTAAATAGTATTGGAATAACCCTGGATTAATATTATTTTCATTGATAACTTCTGAAAACTGACCTGTCAATATTTTTGCCTTGGCCTGCCCGCAGCCCATGGGTTCTACCTGTTATAGGGACAATAGGGACAATAAAACCGCATTTGTTTTAATGAAAAAAAAGAAAATTGCAACGCAAGATAAATAAAAGGCATTGCAGTTTTGCTTAGTAATTATTTCAAATTTGAATATTAACTCATTAACACGTAACGATGTCAAGCTCATACACCCGAGAAGAATTAACGGACAATGCCTTTTATTTATCTTGCGTTGCAATTTTCTTTTCTTTTTTCATTAAAACAAATGCGGTCCCCATAACAGGTAGAACCCATGGGCTGCGGGCAGGCCAAGGCAAAAATATTGACAGGTCAGTTTTCAGAAGTTATCAATGAAAATAATATTAATCCAGGGTTATTCCAATACTATTTAATTTTATTACGTTCTCATAAAACTCCAATTAAAAAAAAAGTAAAAAAACTAAGATTAATGCTAAATAAATAAATAAATTGCTTCGTTACAATAAATAAATGTTTTTCTTAGAAAAAGGTGGTTTTGGTTTTTTTTAATTTCTTGAGAACGACATAAAATTTTTGCATCCGGTTTTCTTATTTAGACTTAAAATTAATAACAGCATTGAATTTTGAAATTAAAATTAGCACTTAATTACGTAAAATTTTGAAAAAAATTAATTTGAAATTTTTTTTTCAATTTTTTTTTCAAAATTTTGACTTTGAAAATTAATATTTCAAAAACTATTTCTTAGAATAGATTTATTTAAACACAGGATGTAAGAAAAATTTATTGGCTTTTCAAAAACGTATCGCACAGCATTGTGAATGAAGTCGTTGATTTTAAATAATTTTTTCCCCATTTTAAGTCAGTTTTTTCAAAAATTGCCCCTCCCGGATAAACGGAGGGGAATAGACCCCCCCCTCCCATACGATTTTTTTCTTGTCTCAACGCAACCTACACGCCCTATCATTTTGTCGCATTGCTCATGATTCACCCTGTATAATGTATAGAATTACATATAATCTTTATTCTTGCTGTAATACTCTTAAATTGTAAAGAAAATAATAAGACTGACTGCAACTTATAAGACTAAGAAGAAGAAGAAAAAAAAAAAAAAAAAAAAAAATAATAATAAGAATATCAAATTGCTCATTCAATTCGATGTATATTTATGTATCTATGTGTTATGTGTTATATGTACAATGTACTTTCTAGATTGAATGCTCATAGATTCAATTTCAAATATCTATCTCGTTTTAGAGAAAAAGAGACAATTTTATAACTTTATCGTTTAGTTACCTTTCATTTCACAATATCTATCTCAAAATTTGCTGTGAATTTTAATGATAATAAAACATCTTAGAGCGCTCTCGCTCTATCACATACAAATAATTGTTTAAAAATAAAAAAGAAAAATAAATTGGTTGATTGTCGACCATTCGTTATTTAGTTTTAAGTAGTATAAGTATTATGTATATATGTATTTTAATGTGACATATCGTCAAAGAAAAAGTATATGTATACTCTCTCCTGAGCAAGAGCAGTCAGAATATATGTAAGAGTAAGCCATGAGGCGTTTCATTTCAATTGTCAAAGCAGGCAATACATTATAGCCGCAGTTGTACTTAAGTTATCGATAAGTAAATTCCACTTGTAAATTATTATAAAGACTCAATAAAGAATATTCATATTCAATCAAAAAATCGTCGTCGACAGAGCTACTATAGTTTTTACATGCAATGGTTAAGTTCACGAAGTTTTGCTTTAAACTCGGTCAAATGCTTAACATTATATTTGGAGTTTGAAGTTATGTTTTTCAATATACCAATGAGGTATTTAGCTAAGTTGTAACATTGAACTTTTACTGAGGAGCATATTGGTCGTAGTGGCATTCCTGTCTTATGGATTTTGGGAAGACCGTAAATTCTGGTCGCTACAGGATTGTACGTCGTCATGTTTTGTTTTTGTCTATTGTCAATAACTTTACTATCAAATAGATATTTGACAAATTCATTATTGATATCTTGAAGTTTGTTTGTCTTGAACTTTACATTAGTTTTATTATTATTATTTGTTAAATATTTCTTAACTATTTTTTATTAATTCAAAATCTACAAGCCAGATATTCCTCTTAGACCCATTTCATCTTCCACAAACGTTCCATATGCTACCAACTATCCAAACATATTGATGAAATATTAAAAAACATCATTTCGCAAGAATAGAATAAACTCATACCAACTAAAAGAAAGATTAGAAAATGTGGACTTGGAAGAAGAAGAGGTTATGGTCTCATTCGATGTAATATCTCTCTTCACGAACATTCCCACTTACCTTGGAATTAAAAGTATAATGAAACAAAATGGGAGAAAATAAAAGAGACAACAGCAATACCAAAAGGTCAGTTTTTAAAAATATTGGATTTTTGTCTTAACGAAAATAACTATTTTAAATTCGAAGACAAAATATATAAAAAAACGTTTGGAATGCCTATTGGCAATCCCCTCTCACCCACAATAGCTGACATCGTCTTAGATAACCTACTTGACAACACTATAGACGATTTAAAGAAACAAAATAAATAAAGTTTATTGTCAAATACGTAGACGATATTTTTGCCATAATAAAAAAAACAAGACACACAAATAATATTACATGCACTTAATAAATATCACAAAAAGCTACGATTTACTATAGAGCATGAAAACAACAAAAGTTTACCATTTCTAGACACACAAATTTACAGGCATGAAAATAAACTGACTCTAAGCTCTAATTTTGCATAATGTAATATTAAATTTGTTTGTATTAATGTTGTGTTCTTTCTTATTTTAGACTGGATCTCAAAATAGGAAAGAGTCAGCTTTCACCGTTTGAATCTCTCTTATTCCATTTCTGGAATGAATTTTGAAGAGGGTGGGATGACATAAGGTCCGCGGATATTATGGCTGCTTCAAATGGACACAATGTCCATGAACATTAACAGCCCGGTTCTCCCCCTTGTGAGGAGTCATAAGCCCTTATGACAATTTATTGCGAGGATTGTTGTGACTCGAAAACATTTATTGAATTCTACCCCAATCCTCACAAGAAAAGTCTAAAGTAAACTCACCGCGTTATGGTGAGTTTTTTTCTTCGACTTGGAACAGCTGATTGTGACAGAACACGATAAAGTTTTTAATTTTTCTGTGCAAAATTTATGTGAAAACCTTTGCGTCGACGCTTTTTTGATTCTAGAAATTTTCGAAAATGGAGCTGTTCGCACAAAGAATTTAGTGTAGAGTAGATTTTGTGCGAAAGAGTTGACTATAGTATTTTGACTCTGACAACAATGACGAGGATGAGCAGTTTGAAAAATTTTTGTTCTTTGACAGTTTAAAAACAAGGGGAGAAGCATTTGTTATTGGCTGTTTGACTGCTCTGTTGATATTGAAGACTTTGAAGACGAAATAAAAAAGTAAGTAGCTAAGTATGTTATTTATATTTTAGTAGGTATAAAATTGTGGGTTTTGTGCTTTAATTGTTGTCTCCTAAAATCAGCAGCTAAAAATCCAACTTAAAAAGCGCTGATTGAAAGCGTTGTTCCGATAGCCAATGTTTTAGAAAAATTATTTAAACCAACCGAATTACAAAATTATTAAAACTTTATTTTATTTATAAAGAGAACTATGTTACAAGTTTGAAAACAGAATTAATAATCATAAAGAAAGTAAATTTATTTTTCTTATTGAAAAGTATCAGATGATATGATTGAAATTATTTTCAAATTGATGAGTTGAAAATTGCAAAGTGCAAGTATTTTGAATTTTCAAATGATGAAAGTTATAAATGAATTTTATGTGAACTATGATAATGAAAATATAATAAAGTTAAAGTATATTATGATTTTAATGATACAGAGTCGCCACATCACTCCGTATCGGGTTGTGACTGAGTTCTTATTAGCTTCACTGGGTTGTTCATTCCGGTTAACTATTTTTTCTTGGCACGACGATGTTGTGGTATTTGTTGATTGTTGATGATTTTCGTTGGAGCTATCAGGAATATGTGCAACTTTGAGCCGGTCGATGCTGATTTTCTTCCGTTTCCCTTGAATTTCGATGTCGAAAGTCTTATGAGCTTTAGCCAATACTAAGAATGGACCATCGTATGGTGATTTCAAAGGTCTCCTTACAGTGTCATCTCGTACAAATACGTGTGTGCATATGTCAAGTTCGGGTTGTTGATAGGACTTGGTTTTAGAATGATTTGACGTGGTAATAGGTTGTAAATCTTTCATTGCATTCTTGAGATTCTTCACGAAATCAGAAGTAACATTTTCGGTTTTGTTATGGTCGAAAATGTCACCGGGTAACTTGAGAGTAGTACCGTAAAGCATTTCGGCTGGTGAAACATTGAGATCGTGCTTGATTGTAGATCTAATTCCCAACATAACAACTGGCAAGGCATCAGACCAACTACTCGTTTCTTGACATTTGATTGCTGCTTTAAGGGTTCGATGAAAACGCTCAATTATACCGTTGGATTGGGGGTGGTAGGCAGTAGTTTGAGTGTGCTTGATTCCGAACGCCTTTGACAATTCTTCGAAGAGTTTTGATTGGAATTGTCTCCCCTGATCCGTCGTCAAAGTTTCAGGTACGCCATAGTGAGAAATCCATCCTTGAATGAGAGCTTTCGCAACTTCTTCTGCTGTAATGTCATACAATGGAATCACAACGGGCCATCTGCTGAAGCGGTCGATGCAAGTTAAGCAATATCGATATCCGTTGGAAGGTGGAAGAGGACCAATCAAATCGATGTCGATGTGCTTAAATCTTCCGTCTGGTACTTTGAAGTTTTCGATAATCGTTTTGTTGTGAAGCGAAATTTTGTTCTTTTGGCATTGAATACAAGATGTTACCCATTTGTTGATGTCCTTGTTCATTCCAGGCCAGACGTAGCGGTTAGTGACTAGCGAATTTGTTGCTCGTTTACCTGGATGCGAAAGTCGATGAACTAAGTCAAATATTTGCTTTCTCATTGACTCTACGATGAAAGTTCTGATTCTTCCAGTAGAAATATCACAATAGACACTTGCTGATGACTGTGGCATTGTCATTTGACGCAATTGCAGAGATGAGTTTCCCTTCAGAGTTTTAGACAGTAGTTGTTTCAATTCTTCGTCATGGGTTTGAAGTTCCGCACACTTTTCGTAATCGAACTGCAAGTTTTGAATACTTTCGATGCGGGAAAGCATGTCTGCAACAATGTTGTCTTTTCCTGAAACATGTCGGATGTCTGTGCAAAGTTGGCCAATGTAGTCGAGGTAACGCATTTGACGTGGAGTAGCTTTATCAGGGTTTGTTGTTTGTTTGTTCTTGAATTCGATTTAGAGCGGCTTCTGGATTGCTGATTTCCTCTTGAAAAATTCGTTTTCAGCTCTTGGATTTGTTGTGAGAGAGCAGCAACTTCAGCCCTTAAATTTATGATTTCTGAAGTTGAGGATGTGCATCTTGAAATTGTAGATGTTGAAGCTGGGGAACATTTTTTATTCACTTCGGAAATGTAATTTCGACCCATAAGCTCCAGCATCGTATCCGCAATCAAAGCACGTTTGTCGAGCTCGAATTCAGAGACTGAAACTACTGCACGAATGTTTTCAGGTAACCTTTCCAGCCAAAGAGTCTTCATCACCTCGTCCTTGAGAGAGGTTCCGGCCAAATCACGCATCTTTCGCAGCAGCTGAGAAGGTTTATCGTCTCCCAATTCGATTTCTTTTAGTAGCTTCGAGAGTTTTCGATGGTCCGAAAGCATGAATTCTCGTATCAAAAAATCCTTCACTGTTTTGTATTTGTCTTCGAAAGGTGGATTACGAATGATGTGAGAAATTAACTGCAAATACTTCGGATCTAACGTTGCAATGACGTAATGATACATGGTCTGGTCACGTTTGATTCCAGAATTTCGAAACTGGGCTTCCATTTGAAGAAAATATAGGTCGGGTTCCTCCTTCACAAATTGCACTGGTTTGTTCGCTTGATTTCCAAGCGTTTGGTCAGGCATTGTTCCTGTTCCTTAAAAAAAATTGGTGAAAGAATTGGCTTTTTTTTGATCGGGGTCACCAATGTGGGTTTTGTGCTTTAATTGTTGTCTCCTATAATCAGCAGCTAAAAATCCAACTTAAAAAGCGCTGATTGAAAGCGTTGTTCCGATAGCCAATGTTTTAGACAAATTATTTAAACCAACCGAATTACAAAATTATTAAAACTTTATTTTATTTATAAAGAGAACTATGTTTTAAGTTTGAAAACAGAATTAATAATCATAAAGAAAGTAAATTTATTTTTCTTATTGAAAAGTATCAGATGATATGATTGAAATTATTTTCAAATTGATGAGTTGAAAATTGCAAAGTACAAGTATTTTGAACTTTCAAATGATGAAAGTTATAAATGAATTTATGTGAACTATGATAATAAAAATATAATAAAGTTTAAGTATATTATGATTTTAATGATACAGAGTCGCCACAAAATTATTAAAATATTTTATGTCAGAACTCTGGCAAATATAAGTTTATTTCAATTAGTTTCCTCAATGAACTAACGTTTTTTTTGTTGTTGCAGGTGAATGAAAATTATGGATAGAACGTGGATACGTAGAACATCATTTTGCTAGTCATGGCCCTGTGTTTTGTGATACATTAACCCTATTAACAGTAGATATTATGGTATTAACCATAAGTAAAAGCTTTTACTCACTTAGGTGAGTCAAGTCACCTAGGTGAGTCAAGATACTTTTCGTTTTGATTAAATTAATTTACATTTAATTTTTTACCTAGAAAATTCTGATTCAATTGAAGGGTCCAGGGAAAAAACCTACAAGTGAACTCAAAATTATTTCGAGAAAAAAGTTTATTTACATAATGGCGGTTTATTTAAAGGAAAATACAAAAAATTAAAGTATCAGTTTTGTTGCACATGATGTTCCTAGGACCAAAACATAAATTAATTTTTATTTAACAACTGAATGATTTTTTTTAGTGAATATATATGTGACTTGTGATGGTCTCTTTTTTTCGCATTTATCGTTGAATTATAATTCACATACATGGTATGTTTTAATTATATTTTTTTTGCTAGAATCACATACATTTTTCAAAAAGATTATGAAAACCTAAAGGGTGCTGATCGTCAGCGAAGCAGTTAAGCCGCATGCGGCATGCCGCAAAGAAAACAGAAGATCGTTGATAAAAATAAGCAATAAGTAGGTACAGTCGGAGAAAAAACAAGTTGATAGTAATGCAAGTTTCTAAATTGCATATGCTCTGTTACTACAGCTCGGGTTTTCCCTATCAAATTCGTGTGTGTATTTTTTTCCACATCACCCAGTGGGGTAAAATACTAGATGCGTTTTTTTTCGAGGTTTCCCCAATAGGCCTATTCCTCGTCTTAATAATACTTATAACAATAGATATGTAACATAAATACTTAATAATATTAATAATACTAACTTAATAATAATACTAATTTAACTATTTATTCAGCCCCCTCGAGGGACACCCTTGCGGATTTTAACGCATTAAGGGTGTTTGTTGTTTCTGATATACCACCTGATTATTGGGATTCCTCGAGTATAATTTCTCCGTATTGAAATTATCGAAGAGATCATTCATTTTTTTAATAAATTTAGCTGTTGATTCAGCAGTTTTTTTTCTCTCGTCGGTTTCGAAGATGTTTGTGTTTTTCAATGCGTACATGATTCCTGTGGAAACATTTGCGCTGAACACCTGCGTAGCCAGCTTTACTGACATACGTTCATAAGTACTAGGTTCAATATGGGCCTTTCTCAGTCTGAAGAAAACTTGCATATTTTTCGACTTCATGTCTTCTTCATAAACAGTTTTTAGAATATTCCAGTCAATAGTTTCATCTCCAATGGTAAATGTTTGCTGCAATAATCTATTCCGCACACACTTGAAGAGATGTGGGTAATCATAAAGCAAAAATATTCTTTTGTTATCGATATCCATATATGGTTCCGTCTTGATACGTTCTTTGCCACCGGCCAATTTCAAGTAGGCTGCCACTTTGGTTGAACCTTGGTCGCATCAGCTAGTAGCGACAAGGTTGAGACCACATTCGATCACCTTTTTGCTTATTAATTTGATCATCTCTGCTAAGTGATCTGCCTTTGGTGATCCAGTGTAGTATACGATGGTTTGTTTCCAGTTCTTATTGAGGCCTCGCAGTGTGAACACTAACATTTTATTAGCTACAATAGAATGTCTTCCGAACTCGCCAAAGTCTTCGAATCCGTAAATCATGTCATCCTTACTGTTATATTCCAGTTCCTTCTTGATGGACATCTCGTCGAACAGCAGGACACATTTCTTCTCCATGTCGGACATGTCTTTTGCCCTCTCACATAGCAGATTCATAATTGAATCGTTGATTCCTGCTTTAAGACGTGTCTCCGAATGCCAGCGTTAGATTGTGCTTACCGATGGCAGTTTAAATCCAGCGCTGAGCATGTATCTATAACATGCTGGGGATTTATAGTAGAACTTGAGAAACAAATCTCTTTCGATTGTTTTCCAAGGTCCGTGCGGCTTATGGAAAAGTTGACACAGTATGAAAACTTGTACTTCATTAGACAAATTTTCCATCTGTATTTCCAGCGCATTTTGTAAGTTGTACACCCAGCTTTTCTTCAGCTTTTTAGGTGTACGTAAAATCTTTGCTGCAATTGGCAGTTTTTCCTGTTTTATTATTCTCTCAGGTTTATACGAGTGATATCCTGGTGAGGGTAATTGGAAGGGAGAAGCTTTCAAAAAGCTAGGTTCTCCCAGAGAATAATCTCTTATATAATCCCTCAGACTAAATTTTCAGTTGGGCCTATTGGTGTACCTGGTGTTTGTGGATCGACGGGCTTCCGATGCGGCCACACTCTTCTGATGGCCTTCTTTGGAGTTTTGAATGGGGTTTTCGGGCTGCATGTTTTGGGTGTGGGGCCTTGAAAAAGAGCACGTTTTCGATTATGTGTAGGTTTTAATTTAAATGTAGATGAAGTTTTGGGTGTCTGTGGGAAAGAAAGGGCAAGTTCAGAAGAAGCCGTGTTTAGAAGTGGTCGAGGGGCAAGTGGTAAATCATAATATATAGGGGCTGGAACAGGAGTTGGTCCACATGTAGAAGTTGTAGATCTAGGTGCAGGTGGTTTAGCATATATAGGGCGAGGGGCTGGAACAGGAGTTGGTCCACATGTAGAAGTTGTAGATCTAGGTGCAGGTGGTTTAGCATATATAAGGCGAGGGGCTGGAGCAGGGGTGGATCGAGATATTGAAGAAGCAGGAGGTGCAGACGAATGCGTATTGATGGTTAGTCTATAGCGCAAATCAAGTTTAAAGATGTCAACTTTGATACCCGTAGGACGCTTAGTTTAGCCGCAATTCAAGTTTAAAAATAAAAGTCTGTTTTTCAAATCATGTGATACAGCGTTTGAAAGGTGTCAACTTTGATACCCGTATCCATGATTTTCTTCCAGTAAAGCAAGTCTTGCATTAGCAATTTATAACTTTATTTCTATAAAATTTGTAAATTTTATTTAGTTATTTACTTTTCAAAAATTTGTATCGCAAAATGTATGCATACAACAATAACACAAATTCGAATCCGTTCCGGATCAGATGTTAGTAAGAAGCATTTTCAATGGAATATGTAATTGTGACGTCATATTGTTTCGTCAGCAGCTACATTCTATTCTAATAGGTAGCTTGCCACATTTCAAAAAGTTCAGCATTAAAGCTAGCACCTACACATTCAGAAGCAGCCAAATATTTATTTTCCACCATGCATACAGCCATACATAATAAATAAATAACTTCCAATTCCCTTTTCTTATGAACATTCGTTATCAAAATAAATACGAATAAGCTCAAAGAGAAAAAGTCAACAATTATAATTTTCATCTTCTTCCAACTCTTTGACATTTTCTATATTCCTTCTCGTTATAATATTCCCAAGTTTGTATCCCTCAAAATCTCTCCCAACAACAAGCCACTCCTCCAAAAGTCTCCCAAAGAGCTAGAGCTCCCAACACTTCCAGATGGCGCTTCGAGCAATCGAAAAATCCGAAAACGTCGCACACACGATGGACGTACTATAGAAATATATATACAATGGTGAAAACTAAATAATTCAATCAAATTTACAAATTTTATAGAAATAAACAACGTATCCAAACTAATATCAGTGAAAAATATGTGTGGTAATGCAAAACTAGCTTTTTTGGAGAAAAAACATGGATAGTCGAAGGAAGAATTTACCTATAAAAAAAATGTGATCACCTAGGAATTAATAAAGAAAAGTTCAACAATTCCAAAAAGTTTTTTTTGATTTGATATTTTTTAATTAAAACAAAAAAGTTGCATAACCCAATGCATCATCAAAATAAAAAAAAATAATAAAGAATTCCTTTCGTTTCAACTCACAAAAAAGAAAAAAAAAACAATTGGAGTTTGAGTGCTGTGATCTGACCTGCTCTGTAGCAGATCAAAATTTCGATTGTTTTTATAACTCTTACAAGTTGTGACTACGGGGGAGAATCCGAAAAAGTAACAAAATCAATTTCACCTCTTGTTATGACTTGTGAGGTATCACTGATATTGGGGAGAATCGGGCTGTAAGAGCGATAGAAATTAGTCATAAGGTCCAAGTACAAAACAGTTATAAGGTCCATTGACCTAGTTCAAAATCAGTTCAATATTAATTGGCAAAATTCATTTGGAATTTCTTTGTTTCACATTAATTGGCAATTTACGTTTTGTTTTCTATACATTTTGTTTTTTTTATCAATTCGCAATCAACATTTCGATAAATTTATTTTGGAATTTGCTCTTTTGCTTTTTTTTGTTTGGCAATTTATTTTTAAGCTTTTTTTATTTGGCATTCAATTATTAGAAATTTTTTCGCTTCATTAAATTACATGCCTTAAAATTTCGCGTGAAATATGAAGGCATGTAATTTAATGAAGCGAAAAAACTCCTAACGAACTGAATGCCAAATAAAAAAAACTTAACAATAAATTGCCAAACAAAAATAGCAAAAGAACAAAAAGCCAAATAAATAAAAGAAAAACGAAAAACAAAACTATGCCATAAACAAAATTGCTAAACTTCAAAAAGCTATAGCTACCTTATCAATCAAAAACCAATCAGAAATGGCGTAATTAAAAATGTGAAATGATTATTTAGTGGCACCATTGTATATATATTTCTATAGTACGTCCATCGTGTGTGCGACGTTTTCGGATTTCTCTATTGCTCGAAGCGCCATCTGGAAATGTTGGGAGCTCTAGCTCTTTGGGAGACTTTTGGAGGAGTGGCTTGTTGTTGGGAGAGATTTTGATTTTTATTTCTATAAAATTTGTAAATTTGATTGAATTATTTAGTTTTCACCATTGTATATATATTTCTATAGTACGTCCATCGTGTGTGCGACGTTTTCGGATTTCTCGATTGCTCGAAGCGCCATCTGGAAATGTTGGGAGCTCTAGCTCTTTGGGAGACTTTTGGAGGAGTGGCTTGTTGTTGGGAGAGATTTTGATTTTTATTTCTATAAAATTTGTAAATTTGATTGAATTATTTAGTTTTTATCATTGTATATATATTTTTATAGTACGTCCATCGTATGTGCGACGTTTTCGGATTTCTCGATTGGTCGAAGCGCCATCTGGAAATGTTGGGAGCTCTAGCTCTTTGGGAGACTTTTGGAGGAGTGGCTTGTTGTTGGGAGAGATGAGGGATAGAAACTGGGGAATATTATAACGAGAATATAGAAAATTTCAAAGAGTTGGAAGAAGATGAAAATTATAATTGTTGACTTTTTCTCTTTGAGCGTTTTTACTTTGATAACGTATTGTCATAAGAAAAGGGAATTGGAAGTTATTTATTTATTATGTATGGCTGTATGCATGGTGGAAAATATTTGGCTGCTTCTGAATGTGGGTGCCAGCTTTAATGCTGAACTATATGAAATGTGGCAAGCTACCTATTAGAATAGAATGTAGCTGCTGACGAAACAATGTGACGTCACAATTACATATTCCATTGAAAATGCTTCTTACTAACATCTGATCCGGAACGGATTCGAATTTCGCAAGATCTTGTGTTGTTGTTGTATGCATACATTTGTTGTATGCAAATTTTTGAAAAGTAAATAACTCAATAAAATTTACAAATTTTATAGAAATAAAGTTATAAATTGGTAATGCAAAACTTGCTTTATTGGAAGAAAATCATGGATACGGGTATCAAAGTTGACATGTTTAAACTTGATAGCGACTTAAAAAATGCATATTCGTGATCTAGGGAGTGCCACCTTTCAATCGCTCTTTAAAATGATTTGAAAAACAGACTTTTATCTTTATAAACTTGATTTGTGGCTAAACTAAGCGTCCTACGGGCATCAAAGTTTACATCTTTAAACTTGATTTGCGGCTAAACTAAGCGTCCTAGCGACTTAAAAAATGCAAATTCGTGATCTAGGGAGTATCACATGATTTAAAAAACAGACTTTTATTGTTTAACTTGATTTCTACCTACCTTACATCAAAACTAAACAGGAAATTTAAAATCTACATTGTTTCCACAAAGAGATACTGAAATGTGGCAACATATAACTGAATGGTATCTTTCAATAACTAAACATAAGATGATTTTGTATACAAATTTTAGTTATGTAACCATGGTTGCCATATGGAAAATATATTTATTTTCCTCACTTAAGTAGGTATAATGCGAGAATTGTTTGGCATCGACTCGGTTCGATTTTCAATTTTCCACAACCGAGCCTGCGAGGCCACTTCAAACCATACGTATGTACACGATGATGAATTTGTCTCATAACTCTATCCTGTACCTATATACGGCTAGCTTAAAATTTTATTAAAAGTAATTTTTGTTGTTTTGATTAAGTTTTAAACTTTATTAAACATCTTTTGTTACTTGTTTAATACAAAACACAAATTCTTAACATAGTATGCAAAACTTATTAAGAAAAAAAAATTGCTACAAATTTATCAATGTGGTAACCATTTTTTGATAAATCACTTTTTCATTTTCATTCATCTGCAACAAAAACAAAATATTAATTATTTGAGGAAATTTATCAGAAATAAACTCTGTTTTTCAGAGCCTTAACATTGCAGTTTTCTTATAATTATGTGTAAATAAGAGTGAAAAAAAAAGTTGAATTTTCGGCAGAGGAAACAAACGGAAGCAATAATAATATTTTTTAATGTGTATCTTCTTTTATAAAATGCAAAACAATTACCAAATTACAAAACAAATAATAAGAGATAAATGTAGTGTAGTACGCGTCTTAAATGAGTCACAATTAAGGGTGGGTCTTCCTCGTAAATGTAGGGTACTACGTGCACAAAACTTAATATATCTCCTACATTTGAAAAGATATTTTGATGAAATAAAATTTATTATTTAGTCCATGAACATATCTTAAAACATATGTCCTCAATTTTATGTTTTACAAAAGTTTGTGCTTTTTAGGGAAAGAATTACACATTTTGTCCCCTTTATTTTGGCTGATTTATGCATTCCCTCAAGGGGCTCTCGTGTGATTTGTTTTTTTATTTTGTTGTTAATGTTTTTCAACTGTCAATGAATGTATGCTTTTCATAGGATAAAAAAAAAAAAAAAAAAAAATTATTTGAGCTACAAAATGGACGTAAGTTCACACTAATTTAAAGCTCGTTTATTGGCGCAGTTTCTTAAATTTTCAACGGAGCCAAACAATATTTTTTTTTTATAACAAAAAGTAGATACTTTATTTGAAACAAAACAAAAAATTATTTTTTTCCATTTTATACGTCTGAAAAACTTATATATACACAAACAATACTACTTTTTTCTTTTCTCGTTTATTGGCGCAGTTTCTTAAATTTTCAACGGAGCCAAACAATATTTTTTTTTTATAACAAAAAGTAGATACTTTATTTGAAACAAAACAAAAAATTATTTTTTTCCATTTTATACGTCTGAAAAACTTATATATACACAAACAATACTACTTTTTTCTTTTCCCCGTTGGGGCTGGCATGTTTTATTCTTAATATTTTTTGTTTTTAATTTATTCGAATCTCTTATTATTTTTGTAAATCCTGCTGTAAATTTTTTTGCAATTTTATATTGTTTAGACGTAAAAATTTACAATTCAAAGTATCTATACACATGGTAGTTTTCCCAGGTTGAAATGCCATGTACAACTTTATTATTATTTTTGTATTTTATTTCAATATTTTTTGCTAAAGTTCCAAGTGAAGAAAACAATATCACACGCATAAACAATTTTATATTTAATTTTGAAAAAGCATCTTTTTAACGATTTTGTTAATCAAAATACGCACACAACGATATTTAGTTCACGAAACTTCCGTCGAAAGAGAATATTATATTTTCGCTGTTCGCACTCTCTTTAGAATCAACTTTTTTTTTTGTGGTGATACACAAAACACAAATGGTATGGTAAATGGTGTACATCAGCGTTGCCGCCGAGAAAAGAAAATGCCGTGTCACATTTTAAAACCTGCTTGCCATGAAAAAACTATAAATCTTCTGTTAAAAAAATAAAACTTTATTTCTGTAATTTATTATATAATTTTCCATCAATATTAAAGTAAGATATAGGCAATGATAAAGTGTGCGATATTGAAATGTTTCGTGCCACTGTGCCACAAGAAAAAATTGTCGTGTCAAAAAAGCACGATTGGTTAACTTCGGCAACGCTGGTGTACGTACGATTCGTAGGTATCGTCGTCGTCGCTGTCGTCCAAGTAGGTATATGATATTTTTGTTTTTTTTTCTACTTGGTTTTGGAAGGAAACTTATGGATGTGGGAATAATGCTGAAAAAGATTTTATTCGTTAATTATATAGAAATAGAGTCTCAGGGAATCGTCTATAAAATGAGTTAATCTTATCGAATCTTCAAGGTTGAGGTGTCAAAAGGAAGAAGAAATTGAGATCTATGTTTCTGTATCAGAATAATTGACGTAGGCACTTGGGCTTGGGCACTTCAATTTTTGTTTGCGATTAAACCTAAATTGGAGATACCTCCTCTTCTGTTATCCTACAACGGAAAGAAACAAAAATATTGAAGATGACCTCCTTTTTGGTAAATTGTGAGATAGTGGGAAGAGGGAATGTGTATATTGCAATTGTATATCTATGTTCCTATTTTTATTTAGAAGCGATTTTTTTTTTCATTTCGCGTGTTGACGGACATGGAGTGGTAGGTAATTGCAAATAAGAATGTGTGTGACTGAAATGTCTTTGCGTGGCCTTTGGCATGTGCCGAGGGAAAGGGTATCATGATGACGATCTACGTAGGTACCTAGCCTGCAATGAAAATACTCATTTTTCTTCACTGGCACCTAAATAAAAGCATTAGGTAAAAATAAATCAGAAATGAAAATTATCAGATTTTACCCATTATTTTCCAAATTATTTGGGGTTGATTTTGTTGAAAAAATAAATGGAAAATAATTAAAAAAAATGCAATTTGAATGATTGAATTGTTGTTTGCCAAATAAATAATATACTTCAATCAAAACCTAATTTCTGAAAATCACATTTTTGGATCTAGTTTTCGCAATTTTGAAAGTTTTCAAAATTCACCCCTTTGCAATAAACCCTAAAGTAATTTTCAAACAGGTAAAATAGTTATATTGACCTACTTTACACTTATCTTACATAAAGCTTCCTAAAAAAAACTATTTCAATGTACCTACCTACCTACATGTGTAACGTAAAAATAAAAATAAATGTTTTTCTTAGAAAAAGGTGGTTTTGGTTTTTTTTTTTAATTTCTTGAGAACGACATAAAATTTTTGCATCCGGTTTTCTTACTTAGACTTAAAATTAATAACAGCATTTTGAAATTAAAATTAGCACTTAATTACGTAAAATTTTGAAAAAAATTAATTTGAAATTTTTTTTTCAATTGCTGTTTTGGTGAACTTCTTTCCGCAATTTTGGGTTTTTAAGATTTTTTCAATTTTCCAAAATTTAAAACTTTCGGCTCCATTGTGTGAACCTGGTTCAATAAAAATCCAACAAAGAACTCCCAAGCAAGTCGGATAATTATTCAGCCGAGTTATCCGCGTACAAACAGACACCAATTAATTTGTATTTAAATACATAGGTACCTATCTACATAGGTATATAGATTAGGTTATATTACACCTAGAGGTAGGTACCTATATCCAAGATGATAAAAGTTCTAAAAACTCAGAGTTGGGCGATTTCGCATGTTTATTAACATACCTATGCCTCCCTGATTCCAAAAATCAAAAAATGATCATAGGGCATACCTATATACATAGCTAGGAATGTAAATGCTGCACGACTTTTCTGTTTGGTCATTTTTATTTTTATTCTGAAAACAAAATGTACATAGGTAGGTAGGTTTTCCCACGTGACAATGAAGTGACAATGTTTCAATTGCAAAACAAAAATATACAGTGTTGTGCTGTTGTTTGAAATCTGACAACAACAAAAATCGAAAGGAAATCTCAAATTACAAATTACAAATGAACAAGTTACCTTATTCTTCCAACATCCTTACTTGTAAACTCCAAAATTCACCCCTTTGCAATAAACCCTAAAGTAATTTTCAAACAGGTCAAATAGTTATATTGACCTACCTCACACTTATCTTACATAAAGCTTCCTAAAAAAAAACTATTTCAATGTACCTACCTACCTACTTACATGTGTAACGTATATTTATGCATGTTCATTTGATGTGTCCTGACCTTCATCAAGATCTCGATCAAATTACAAACGAGTTCACATTTTTTTGTTACTGTTTTTCCAGTTCCAGCAACAGCAAGTGAAAGTGAAGAAAAAACAACTAAACGAAAAGAGAAAAAAAATGACTCACATTTAAGCTATACCTACTCATGTGTTTTGAAAACAAAATTGAAAAATATCCCTTCACCCTTCCATAAACAGAAAGCATAGAACTCATAATTCCCATTCAAATCAAAAGGATGACAAAACAACAAACCCATTTTGAAAAGAGAACAAGAGTAGTTGAGAGTATCAAAAACAATAATGAAGAGAAAAGAATATCGCACTACCACATTGAAATACGTTTACATGAATTTTAAATTCTATTGTCATGAAGACCCACCCTTAAGGTCAAAGCCTTTCAAGTTTTTTAACATCCATGAACGCACTTCAATGTTTGTGGTAAAAAACGAAATCCACCACATCTCATCAGTCTAATGAAACTTAATTTTTTTTTTTTATTTTTGTTTTTGTTCTCGACGCCTACTGCCCAAGAAGGAGAAATGATTTAATTCTTTAAAAAAACGATTTTTAAAAAAGTTTTTAAATTATAAAAATGTGATCAAGGCAGATAGATGAAACGTTAACTTAAGTACGTATCTTCATTGAAGCAACTCAATTTAGTTAACGGACAACTAGTGCATTTGCAGCAGAACGAGAAAGGCTCCTAAATATTGGAATTCAAATCACTTAAATTAAAATCATCTTTAAACAAACATCTTCAAAGTCAAAGTGGCCGCAATTCTTCACAATCTTCTGCAGCCATGATTAGTAAATATTTAAATGTTTTAATATAATGAATAATATAGAGAAACACCAAAAAATGTTTATTAATTGTGCACGCAAACTAGCCAAACGAAAAACAAAAAAAAAGTAGAACTGTCAAAACAAATAAATTCACCTTTTTCCCCTCTCAATTTTACACAGATACGAATCGAAATTACAAAAACAACAATGTAAGCAAATGGTTGTTGGAGGGTAAAACGTACGAAAGTTTCCCATCTTTATATTTTTAATCTTTGCTAAAGACCCATTTTCTTCCAAATAAATTCTTAAGGCGTCTTAAAAATGCAAGACAAAGAGACCGTTGAAATTTGTCGATTATATGCTCTCCTCTGGCTTGCTCTATTGAAAGAGACCCTTGTGTGGTGAATAAAAATCCGGTGTTCAAGTTTCCTCATTTTTAAAAATTCGCCTCCCAATGTTGGTGCACACTATTTTATGTTAAAATGCCAATAAATTTTATTACTCTTAATTGCTTTCAGGTGTATTTTGGTGAAACTGGGAATTAAAAATTTATTTGGAACAAAATGGGACTTTATTAGTTTATTAGTTTATTGGCTCTTTTAAAACTGGTTGGTGAAACTGAAAAATGCCATTTTAAGATTTAACAAAGCAATAAATATTTAAAAATGTTTTAAGAAACTGGCCATAAAAGTTATAAATTACAACGTATATAACATGTCAGAACTAATATTAGTGAAGAAATATGTGTGGTGATGCAAAACTTGCTTAATTGGAAGAAAAAACATGGACTGTCGAAGTAAATTTACCTACGTGAAAAAAATGTAATTGCCCTTTGATTACACACTTTTTGCAGCTTAAAAATAAAAGCTGGAAATTTTAAAATGTTTCTTTTTAAGATTGTTTTATTAGAATAAAAAAGGTGCATAAACCAATAAATCCTCAAACGTAAAATATACAATAAAAATATCCTTTCATTTTGTGTCAACTCACAAAAACAGAAAAAAAAAAAACAATTGAAATTTGCTAGCTGTGACCTGCTCTGTAGCAGATCACAATTTTGTTTTTATGACTATCTTAAGTTATGACTATTGGGGAGAATCACACAAAATTAATTTCACTTGTGAGGTATCGTATCACTGCTGTTGGGGCATCGAATAATAAATAAAAAGAACATCAACTCAGGAGGCTCCACTTCCAAACATTCAAAACTGCAAAGTTGTAACTCTGAATGCGTGCCCTTGCATTTCAAATATAATCGTCAAATTTGGCTAAACAGTACATTCTTACAATTTTGAATTTAGCTATTCACACGTACTGACGTATAGGGAATTTTTTTACGGAAGGAGATGGAGGAGTACGAGTTAATAACCTGTGTTTTGGCATTGAGTTTGTACACATAGAGAAATCATGTGTTAGTTTCAAACTCTGCTCGCAGGATGTCGTTACTACCGACTTGTTTTTTCTTTACTCTTGTAGCAATTATTCTTGAGTTAAAAGGCAAGAGAAATAAAGAAAAACAAATAAAATTGTGTGCAGAAGAATATTGTTTGGTTCGGTTCAAGTATTTTTCGTTACAGAGATCTAGGAAATAAGAATTACTCGATATGCTCATTTAGCGACATCTACTTCGGTGAGTTTGAAACCATCTTGATTCCTCTATGTGTATAAACTCAATGATTTTGGGGAGAATCGGGCTGTGAAATTTGATTCCTAAAAATGTTCCCTCTCTCTGTTGCAATGTTGCGTTGATTTGGGGCTGCCTTTATTTGTTTTTTTTAAATAATTTTCCTATTCTATAAATCGCATCATCATAATAATTTAAATATCGGATTATTTTCTACACTTACCTTGAAATCATACGATTGTTGATTATAAATTGTATGCGTTGATGATAAATTGTATGCGTCACTTTAAATTCGGGTTAGATAATGGTCAGTCTCATTCATGTCTCATTTAGCATTTATCTAGTTTAAGATAAAATCGTCCATTGAGTCTTCATATAGCTGTTTAAATGCGACTCACATAATTCCATTTCATCTGCATTCCTATCCTGCCATTATAATAACCAAAACCAACCCTTAAGTACAGCACTACACGAACACAGCCATCAAGCACAGAATTCAGCAATTCAGCAACTACATTTTCATCCAATTCCGAACAAAAACATAGATTTTCTATTTAATTTGTTTCACTTCAGTTTCAGTTCGTTTTACATCTGCTTCTGAAGTACAATGGAGAGAAAATGGATGTAAAAACGCGTGCATCGTTCAAAAAAACAGAAAATACAACATTTTAAAGTGAAATATATTAAATTCCATGTTAAAAAACATTCGTCTACAATGTTTTCTCTCCGTTTAAATAGTTCAGAAGTATTTATAGAAGTAAATAGATAAATAAAAACCGAAACTGAAAAAAAAACCTTAACCAGTGCAGTGAATTTTCAACCTTAATTTTTTTTTCTTCGTCTCCCCATCTCCATTTCCCTAATTTATCTATACTTCTCGCATAAAACACAAATTCACTACATATAGATTTATGTAGAATAAAAAAGTGAATAAATAAAATGAAGAAAAAAAATTATATCAATAATTGCAAAAGTAAAGTAGCACCAGAAGTGAGGTGAATTCGTCTTAAATGAAGAAAATATATCAAAATCAGAAGTTGGGGAAAAAATATCGAGTTTTTCGTGTCTCTTGTGAACATAAAGTGAGTGGTGAGAACGGGCGCGCGAGAATTTAATTGATATAATTTTGAAGTTTTCACTTGCCGAAGTTATTTTCTATCTCCGAGTTAAAGTCTTGTGTTGGATGGAAGTGAAAGAATAGAAAAAAATATCTATAAAAATAAATTAAAGTGTTAGTTGAAGGGAGATAAAAGAGCGCAAAGGAAATAAGACGAAGCAAGAGGAATAATTGTTGTACGTCTTCGTCGGATCGAAATCTGCTTAATTTCTTGAATAAAAAAAAATACCTATTTTTGCTTATTCTATATCTACGTAAAAACGCGTTGAGTGTTCCTGTTCGTTGAACGTTCTTCGCTCGGTTTCATGGAAGTCTTCCCTTGTCAAAGTTAGTGTAATTTATTTATAAAAAGTTTTATTTTCAATAGTTAAATGTTGTTTAGGTGATGAAAAATTAATAAAAAAGTGTAAGTGGGAGTGAGACTTTTTGGGAGTTTTATTTTTTTTGTCATTATTTTGGGGGGATTGGTTGCAGAGACAGCAGACATTTTGGGTACTTATTGTGTATATACATATATAAATACAGAAGATGGTAAGCGAATGTGTACGTGCGCGCGCGATTGCTGAATGTATATGATTGTGTGTGTTAATAATTGCTTTTGTGTTTTATGTACAACTAAATAAAACAGTGGCTCTCAAACTATTTTCATTTTCTTGTGACATGCTATGAATATAAAAACAAAATACCTACCTAAAAAAAAACAACGAAAAAGAAGAAGGTAAAACAAATTAACAATGATTATTTCAGTGCAGCGAGTTTCTTGAGAATTTATTTTTTCTAATTCTGCTGTCTGGCTGTATATTTTGTTAGAAAACTAAAGCAACCATTATGCGCTTATAGTGAGAGATATTTATTGCACAATAAAATTTTTTTCTTAAGAAAAGATAGGTACATATGTATATGTGTACATTGTTTTTGAAAAAAAATTGAAAAAAAAAACTTTAATATTATCGAAAAAGAAATGAAAACATTTCTTTCAAACAAACTTTGTGTCGAAGAAATTCGATGAAAAATAATTTAATTTCATTGTTCTCGCTCTTTTTTATTATTTTATCTATTTCTGTTTCTGCTGTTGCGGTTTGTCTAACAATTTTGTTGTGTATTCCTTTTCCTGCCTGTGCTGTAACATTGGGTGGGTATTTTTTTTTTAATGTACTTTTGGGAGGTGGGAGAGCTAGGAACGAAAATGATGATGAGGCGCATCACGTATGCACATGCATTCTGTATGTTCACTCGGATGCTATTTTCGATTTTATGAACGAAGTGTGTGTGCATTTAGGATTGGATTGAAATAGTATTTGATCAGAGGGGGTGGAGTGGAGGTGGCTTGCCGGTGCACAGTGGGACGGAATGCATCAAATTTAACAAAAAAAAAAACAACATAG
The DNA here is from genome assembly GCA_951217065.1 of Baccha elongata. Lineage (NCBI taxonomy): Eukaryota > Metazoa > Arthropoda > Insecta > Diptera > Syrphidae > Baccha > Baccha elongata. The sequence continues at coordinate 5,354,239 of OX578273.1, forward strand.
GTATTCGCTATTAAATTTTTTTGGGGCGACTTTAGTTCACGGTAGCACGCTTTGAAAATTGAGCAACCATCGTTAAAACCGATTAAAAAATATATTTCTTTTCGGATTTAACCAAACTTTTTTGTTTGTATCGCAATTTTCTTGAATAACAGTATCTGTTTGGCCCACTTGAACCCCTAACAGTTGAACCCCTGGGGTGGGTGCGAGTTTGGGTAAGTGCAGCTTTGGGTATGCAAAATTTCAAACGAATTATATATTTTTTTTTTTTTCAATGTAGGTATAAATCAACAGTAAGAAGTATAAAACACTTTTCTAAGTTATAAAACAACTTTTCAGAAATAATCAACAAAAAAAGAAAAGTTTTTAAAAACAATCCCAAAAATACCACTTACCTATTGTATGCATTTTGTATGGAAAGTGGAAACTTCAAAAAAATAATTAAAAATATAAATACATAAGTGTTTCATCGCTTTAAAATTGTAAAATATAGTTGTTTTTAGGCGTAGGAATATCTATCAAAACAAAAAATATCTGCGTGTGCAAATTCGTGCTACCGTGAACTAAAGTTGAGCCATTTTTTTTTCTAAATTTATGAAATGAGGTGATAGGTTTTTTGTTTTAAAAAATTAACATGACCTACATATATATTTATAGATTTTTTAAAAAGCCTATTTTAAACTTTTCTAAGCATCAAAGTAGGTAGGTACTTACATAGGAATACAAATGTTTGCTTTTGAATGAGAAATGTTCAGTTACTTTAGTTAGAATGATTCCTAAAGCTGGATATTGGTTGGTTTAGCAAATGTAGGTATTTGCAGATCTTTTAAGCCCTCGCCAGAGGTTTTCGATTAGATTCATCATTAACTACAATACCCAAACTCACTCTCAAACGGGTCATTGCATCTATACCTACTGATTTGAAAAAAAGGTTAGCCTAAAACGTGTATTTTAGACACACGCAAAACCTAGCGTTTGCCTTAAAGTTTCAAGTTTTAGCTTTAGCTTTTATTTTTTAATTTAAAAGTCTTGAGACTTTGGTAAAAATAAATTATTTTTATTGGCACCGATAGCTTCAAAGAACCAATGCCAAGTTACTTACACTCTCAATCAAAACCAATCCTTTTGTGTGCGTTAGATCTGCAGGACTGGAGTAAACCTACCTACAATTTGTCACTTTCTCGATACGTCAGAGGTTTGAAGAATTTGAATACCTACGTAAATCTAAGGATTTTTCCCCATGACACGGATGATCAAGAACTTATACAGTGATAATTTTGTTCTTCGAGAGAGATCTTGCTAGATTGTCGTGTTAATTGACGTGGTGTTCATGGATCTTTTCCAATGTCTTTTGTAGTGCAGATTTTTGAGAGATGGAAGATTTTCATGGTCAAAAAACACAAAGGCCGATCAGCTTGTCCATGAATGGTTACGAAGATTACACAAAATGGCAGATAAGATCATGTACCTATACCATATTCTGTGACTAATTAAAATAAAAACAGTCTAGGTACCTACCTACCTACATTTTATTTATGATTGTTAGGATAAATTAATAATTGAGGACCTTGCATCAAAAGGGGGGCAGGTCCATATTTTTCCCCTAACGGGTTTTTTCACTTAAAATTTTTTTTTTTTTTTTTCTTTCGGTAGGTGGAAATCTTCAAAAGACACTTGATAATATTCGGTATCAAGTAGTGTGGGACTTCTACCGCACTAAAACCACCTAGAATCATGACCAATCTATAAAAGATCGACAAATGATTTTAGTTTCTCAATTTTTAGTTCACATTTTGGGAAGTTTGATGATTTAATACTTTCCCATCGCTTTTAGACCATCAGCTCATGAGGCTTGGTTCTTTTTAGTCTCCGAACATTGGTACGTACATTTAAGACTGTCTCCATTTCGGAGTTAGTGTGACTAATCAGTCGCTGATTGTGTGATACAGCGTGTTTTCTAATTACTTCTGTAACCATTTCTACTTGAAGGTCACAATGTAAATCGCTGTTTCTTATATACCAAGGGGCGTTTACTATTCCACGAAGGACTTTGTTTTGGAATGTTTGGATGGTTTCCGCATTTGTTTTCTTTGTACAACCCCAAAGTTGGATGCCATACGTCCAAACAGGTTTTAATACCTGCTTATACAACATTAATTTGTTTTCAATTGATAGGGCAGAGGTTTTTCCCAGTAACCAGTACATTTTTCTATATTTTAAGTTAAGTTCTTCCCTTTTTTTCTTGATGTGCTCTTTCCATTTTAGCTTTGCATCCAAAGTCATCCCAAGGTATTTGGCCGTATTGGAGTAAGGTACTACTTTACTATTAATAAAAAGTGGAACATTATTAATCTTTTTATTAGTAAAGTTTATATGCGTTGATTTTGTTTCATTGAGTCTGATACGCCACTGTTGCGTCCATTCTCTTATCTTGTCGACTGCATATTGCAGTTTTTCTGTTGCCTTTACAACGCATTTATCTGACACTAATATCGCAGTATCATCTGCAAAAGTGGCCATGATCGCATTGTTGTCCACTGGAATATCCCTTGTATACAACAAATACAGGGTTGGTCCTAAGACACTTCCTTGTGGTACGCCGGCTTCGATTTTCTTAAGTTCCGAATACTCTTGCTCGTACCGTACTCTAAAAAGTCGGTCGGTAATATATGATTTGAGTATTTCATAGAACTGCCTGGGAAGGTCCCTGTGCAGTTTGTACTCGAGCCCCAAATGCCAAACCTTGTCAAAGGCTTGAGCAACATCTAGAAATAGAGCGGAACATACTTGTTTTTCTTCAAGTGCTTTTTCAACAACATCCGTAATTCGATGTACTTGGTCTATCGTGGAATGTTTGTTTCTAAATCCAAACTGATGATTTGGTATTAGTTTTCGTTCTTCTATTATTTTGCTTAGTCTATTTAAAAGCAGTTTTTCGAAAACTTTTGCCATAATTGGTATAAGCGATATTGGTCTGTAAGATGTAACTTCGGTTGGTGGCTTACCTTGCTTTGGTATAACAATGACTTCTGCAATTTTCCAATGATGTGGAACATAACGGAGTTTAAGGCATGCATTTATTATGTATTGGAATTTTTTGAAGGCTATTGTTGGCATTTCTTTCAAGACCTGAGCCGTAATTAGATCATACCCGGGTGATTTTTTATTTGATAACTTTTGATGGCACATGCTTTTTACTTCTTTGAGCCTTACTAAGGGAATTTCTAAGTCATCATTTTTATTAACAAATTGTAAGTTATTTGCCCCTGCACTTTGTGGAAACGGCTTAAAGACATTCGAGAGATGATCTGCGAAGAGGTCAGCTTTTTGTTTCGGATTTGCAGTCCATTTTCCGTCTTGTGCTTTGATGGGCGGATTTTGTTGTTGCGGTCTATTCAGACGTTTGGTAGCTTTCCACAGTGAGTAATCAGTAGAAGCATCCGTCGTCAAACTTTCAAGAAAACTGCTAAGTGAATCATTTTTGAATTCATAGATTCTTTTTTTCAATTCGTTATTTAGACGATTAAATACTCTCTTATCGCCCGGAAATCTCGAAGTTTGCCATTTTCTTCGAGCCCTTCTTTTTTCCAATATTAACTCTGTTATTTCTACAGGGTATTTTATTTCTGTTTCTCTTCTGTTCAAAATAGTTGGCGTGCTTTCTTCTGCAGCCTGTTGCACATCAGCAATAAATTGTTCAACTTCGTGGTCAATTTGTTCACTAGTTTCCATTGGGGATCTAAGGTCAATAAAACTTTCCAGTTTTACTTTAAATTCTTCCCAATTTGTTCTTTTATTCACGAGCTTTGGATTACTTTTTTCTTTTATTTCTACTTCACTCAGTGATAAAATAGCTGGAGTATGATCTGATGAAAGATCGTAACTACCTACAACACTTACATGATTTCGCTTTATACCTTTGGCCACGAAAAAGTCTATAAGGTCTGGTATTTTGTTAGGATCAGATGGCCAGTAAGTTGGCGTTCCAGAGGAAAAGAATTCACATTTGTGTTTGCGACCTGCTAGATAAAGTCGTTTACCTTTTGTATTTATGAGCCTAGATCCCCATTGGGTATGTTTAGCATTGAAGTCACCACCAACAATAAAGTTATTTCCAAGCGAATTAAGGAGTTCTTTATATTCTTCTTCTGTTGGAGAGCGCCTCGGTGGACAGTATATTGCAGCTATTTTAAACTCTTTCTTTTTCATGCCTATACTGATTGTTGCCACTTGCATATTTTCATTTATTAACCCGGCTTCCTCATGATGTACCAAGCACTTTTTTATTAGTATTGCCGATCCTCCTCTAGCTTTGTCAGCTGGATGCGGAGCGTGATAGCACGTATAGTTTGGCATTTTATTCTCAAAACTTTGTCCAGTGGCAAAGTGTGTTTCAGACACGAGACAAATGTCTACATTCTCTACGTCTAAAATGATGTTTAATTCGGATGCATGTTGCAAAAGGCCGTTTGCATTCCAAGTAGCAATTTTAAGTATTCTGTCCATCATTGTTTTTTAAGAGCGACTTCTTCGCTTAGCTGTTTGATGGTTAAATCCTGTTGGTCGATCCTTTTGAGAATAAGTTGCAGCATTTCTTTTACGGAAGTTTCTTCATTTTTCCGTGCATTTTTTACTATAGTCGAGTATGTTTTTTCAACAGTTCTGCTTTGGGTAACTTCCTTAGAGGGCTCTCTCTTAGTTTTATTTTCCACAGCTATTTTTACTTTTTCTGCGTTCCTAAGTTTTTTTCCAGCAGACGTGTTTTTTCTTAAATTACTGCCTTTATATTCTTGGAATTTTTTAGCAACAGGACATCCTCTATAACTAGCAGGGTGATTACCTTGGCAGTTCACACATTTTGCTTTAACTTCTTTGCTCACTGTACAGCTTTTCGTTGCATGTTTTCCTCCACACTTTACACAAGCAAACTCATGGTTGCAGTATTTTTGAGTGTGACCAAACGCCTGGCAACGTTTGCATTGTGGAACAATCTTCGGCTTTCGCAAAGGTTCAATTTTAACAATTATGCCCATAATCGATCTAATATTATAGATCTTTTCGAGACTTTCTTTGTTGTCAAAAGTGAGCATGAATAAAGGAAGAGATCTTTTTCTTGTCTTGGTTTCCCCAGAGGAGTCTTTCGTTGTTTCATTCTTAAAAAGATTGACTGCATCAACTGCTTGAAAGCCTTTTTGAACAAGGTCCTCAACTATTTCTTCAGCACAGCATGAAGAATGGAGGCCTCTGGCCACTACTTTTACGGCTCTTGTAGCTTTGTTCTCGTACGAGTGCCACTGAAATTCGTGCTTGCTTAGTTCTTCAGTGACAGATCTATACTCATCGGCGTCTTCGACAGTGACTTTCCAATTGTTTTTATTGTAAGATGTGTATTTACACTCTTTTTTTGTTACATTCTCAATTATTTTCTTCAAATTTCCAAATATTGGCAATCCAGAGATCATAATTGGAGGTGGCAATGCTTTTCTATTGCCTCTAGAGTTAGATTCTGCTCGCACATTAGCTGGCACATCTTTTACTTTTTGTTTTAATGTACTCAATTGTTTTTTATTTTCGGTTGGAGAACTTTTGTGATTAATGGGATCAATCTCAGGGCTACCTTCCGCTTTTCTTTTTTTAGCATTACGCCTCTTTCTTTTACTTTCGGTTTCAATCAAAAGTTCTTCTTCATCAGTTTGATATACAGTTGCAGATTTGTTTGCATTTGTCTGTATTGTAGAGTCCGACTTTTCCTCGTCTAGCAAGGAAATTTTCTCTTCGAGTTTTTTGACCTGTTGTTGAAGATTCTGAACTAAAACTTCAAGTTTTTTTCTAGCTTTTATTTCTATTTGCCATTCATCAAAGTAGTGTTTGGATTCAACTTGGCACTTTTCTCTAGAACTCTCTTGATCTATATCGTCGATTTTGTCGATCTTTTCATAGTCATTGGTTCCATTTTCGTTAATGATTATTACATCATTTGTAGTTGTCTGAGTTAAAGGTGAATTAACCCTTAGCATTTTTAGCGGAGTTTTCGGTGTTCTTGTACTCCTATCAAATTTTATATGCAATAATTGGTCCTCCCCAGAATCCGTAGGACCGATCTCATTAGAGAGTGGATTTTCCAGTTTTGCTGGAGTGCCACCTGGGGTATTTAATCTGTTTGTTTTGTTCATTGCCATAAATACATGTTTAACTTTGCTTTTTGCTATAAATAGTTCAGTTAATTCTATTCACAGTTTTATATTCAGCCGTCCCTCTGGGATCAGACGCTGACCAGTGTGCCGCACAATTTGTGTCAGACGCTCTTGGATTTAATGTTGAGCTGGTACATTCAGAGTGATATTTTTCTCCTAGTTCCTGAAAAGATAACTCAGGTGACACAGCTCTGGATCCAGTGGATCCACGTTCGTCGTTAGTTCACCTTTCGGCTATCCAGCGGGCACCACATGGAGGTGACGATACGATTTTGCGCCGACTTAAAATTTGAACAAAAAAAAGCAATCTTTTGGTGCATAACCGGGGCATTTGCCGGTTGTAGCGAAATATGTATCTGCCTCTCAAGCCAAGTAGACATTTTCGTGGATAAGTTTTGTTATATTCTGATTAAATTCTTTAGTTAAGGTAATTTAATATATAGGCTCTTATAAGTGAAACTGTTGGACCAAATGATGACGTTTCTAGTGAAGATGACGATGATCAGGCTGAAGTTGACTTATAATTTTTTTATTTTTCGATTAATGATCTGTTTTTCTTTTTGTATTTATTGTTTAACTATTCAAGTATAGATTGACAGTTCAAAATAAACTAAATATCTAACTTTTATGTGCTTTATTATTCATAAGTCAAAATCAGGACGCAAATTTATTACATTTTGGTGCAAATGAGGGGCACATCCAAACTTTAAAAAATCGCAGTAATTACTAATATTGTTTATTTGACCTTAAACTAGATTAAAAAAAATTTGAAAATATGCAAATTTTTTAATAACATATTAATTTAAAATATTCGAGAAATAATTAATTTTTGAAAGAGTTTCCACAAATAGTTAAATTTGGACCTGCCCCCCCTTTGATGCAAGGTCCTCAATTGAAGTGTTATGTTTCTAATATATTAAAAGTCAGTTCCAATTTTTTGACATTTGTCGGCTGTTCTGTTGTAATCTTTAAATCCAGCAACTTGCGAAAGCATATCATTTATTTAAGTCAGTAGGTAGGCACCGAAGTTTTGTGATAAAATGACATTATACGAATGACCTTTGGTAGTCAAAATAATTTCTTTTATTGTTTCGGTCCCGCTGTTGGTGAGTTTTTATTGTTTATTTTTTTAAATTCAATCTGGAAAAAACTGTAAGAACCTAAATCACAAACTAATCCGACAGAAAAACGATCTGTAACAAGCTAAACCTTAAAATGAGGAAACTTTTAAACCATTGGCAGTTCATGAAGCTATTGTCGATCATAAAAATGAGTGAACAATGTCTTTGTTTTTTTTAAATTAGTACAACTGTCAACGTATTTTTAAATATCAACCTTAATAACAAATTGCTATTCAATTTCTAGAAAAATAAAGAAAGCGACAATAAACTAAAACGGTAGAACTGTAATATGCACGTATTTTTTTATGAATTTATTATGGTTACCTGACACAAATTAACAAAAACAACGAACGGTACATAGGTAGGTGTAGCACAATTAAATTTAAAGGTTTTGCACTGAGAGACAATTGTAGGTATTTAAAGTGCATGCCTACCTAGGTTATTAACTTCTGGACATAACATATATGTATGTTTAGGTAGGTACCTACCTGCAGAAGTTTCATAATGAATCTAATTTATTGTTACCTACTTGTAATTATAGATTTTTCTATGAAGCAAGTTAAGCATTTGTAAGAAAAAATGGTTGCCAAAATAGGAACAATAAATAAATTAACTGAAAATTAAAAAGGATAACGGAAATAATTGTCGCTTTTTTTTCGTAAATAAGTTTATGCAACTAAAAAAATTTGTCGCGCATTACCAGAGGGGTTATTTTATATAAAAAAAAATAGCGCGACAAATTTTTAAGTTGCACGACAAAACAACTGAAACTATTTGAGTACCTATATCCTTTTTTTTAAATTCGATTAGATTTGATCCTTTTTCTGGAGAGGTAAGACTTACCTGATCAAAAAAAAACTTATTTACTACAATTAGGTGTTTCCGTTATCCTTTTTAATTTAATCCTTTTTCTGGGGTTGCAGTGCTAACTTGACCGTCAAGTAAGCATAACCAGGGGTTATTTTCTAAAATAGACAGATTCACGACATTTAGTCCAATATTCAAACTTTTGAAATTTGAAAGTAATGGTAATGCTAACTTGACAGACATAAATAATTGTATATTAAAAAAAATTAATATTCAATGGTCTTTACTTACCTATGCAAGGAAACAAAAGGATAATCAGATACAAACTTAACTGGCGGTAGTAACAAAATTTGATATGACTTTTTTTTACTGATCTGACCTATGCATGTTGCTTTAACAAATGGAATTTTCATTGATTTTTTTAACAATTACATGCAGGAATTGTTTACTGGGCCTAGTAAATGAATGCTAGTTGTTGAAATTTGCCATCAAAAGAAGGTTCACTTCAACAGCGATAGGTATACAAACCTCGATACAAACTGCAGAAAAAGAATTCAGCATAGCAACTTATTGCCTACAATAAAAAAAACTATTTTCCCATCACGCAAATGTATGGTTTAGTGCTATTGTGAATTTTCCCTCGCACCAAGCATTTTTAAGAGGCTACAAATGTTCCATCCGAGCACTTGGTCAGATATTTCCTAAACACTAATGGAAAATATACCTACATAGGTTCGTATTAGGTATTAGATCGCTAATTTAAAAATACAATGTGAGTTCTTTTTCGCTTAGACTGAACTCTTAATATTTATTTTAAGCATTTAATATTAATTTCATATGATCATTTGCTTAAAATAATACAGTTTGGGTTAAAAGAAATATCGAACATGGAGCAATTTTCGAAAAAAAATCAATCGAAATAGAAACAAAACTCATTTTAAAATACGGAAACAAACCCTCATAATGTGGTTTTTATAATGTCAGAAATATTTGTGATCTATATAGGAACCTACTTATTCTTGTTCCACAATACGACCTACTGACATGTAATTGACTTAAATAGGTGATTGGCCTCATAGTTGCACAGCCTTTCTGCTGCATCATTGCTTTGTTTAAAGCAACTATTACCCCAGTATCATTTTGAAGACGATCCAACAAATTGTTGTTATGGAACATTGGAAATGTTGCTTCAGAATTAAAAACAAAATAAAGTAGTTTTGAAATTAATGACATCCATATTCAGCTCTGTTTTTCGAGCGTTAGACTGGAATTTTCCCATTTTCTTGTCTTGAACATTTTGAATTTGGATTGCTTAGCTTCTTAGAGTATCGATACAAGTTAATTATTTTCCATACTCTTCAAAATATCTTGCTTGGCGTATACCTACTTTGTTTAGTCAATCCATATCGTTGTAGCATATCGGATGACTAATACGCCTTTTAACAGTTCATATACCTACCTAATTGAAATTATGTTAAAATAAATAAAAGCAGTTCTCACGGCATCTGCATAATGTACGATATTTTTGTTTTGTGGCTTATTGAAATTGTAAAGAAGCGCAGTAAAATAACACCTGGTTTGTTCCGAAATATACCGATGTTAAAAAATATCTTTAATTTTGACGCTTGTATATGTATGTCTCCGGCGCTTACAAATGACGATGTGAAATGACTGATTAGGAATTCTATTATCTCACTACGTATGCGGTATGTTCCTTAATATGGCACGTTAAGTAGGTATATAAAGAGGGGTTGCATTTTACAAAATTCAATAAGCCTAAATAAGAAACATGCAACATTCAAGGGTCCTTTATTTATCTTTGTATTTATGGCCGACAATGCGAACATACTACCCCACTGTGTGCTAACAATATCGAGAAATATTTTGAAAATAACAAAATTGGAGGAGACATTTTACAAAGCAAAGAGCATAGAACACAAATGCGCGACAGGTTTTTAAGAGTTCATTCAACTGCCAAAAGAAAAAAAATATTAGAAAATTGGTTAAAATTTAATTTTTTCTGTCTTCGTATCGTATTTTTACATCAAAAATACATCTCAATGCTATTTTATATTTTGTAAAAAAACTGAACAGACATGGTCGACTTGGTTGTTTTTAAATAGAAAACAAATAAAATTTTCTAGGTAGACTATTTACCTATACCTGTAATAAAGATAGGATGGAACTTATTATAAAACAAAACATCCAGTCGAACACAAAATTATTGATTTTTCAATGCACGTATATAAGTATAATGTAGACTAACACCTACGTCAGTCCTTCTATCTTCCTCTATACATACTTTTATCTATTAATGATTAGTTATACAAAAAATAACTGAAGGTAAAGTAGAACAAATATTGTGGTAGGTTTTTTTTAATTTTTATAACCACCACACTAATATTTACATGCAGAAGTTGTGTTTTATTAAGTGAAAATTATGCTGACACGTGAATGCAATTCGAATGTGGATGGGCGGTAACTATAATATTTGCCTAATCACTTGTTTGAGGTAAAAATGTGTGTCTAATGTGGAACATTTTGTATCTAGTGCAGGTAATTGGAGCAGTGTCATTAAATGTAGGACATCAAATTTGAAATTTATTACGTTTTGTGGATTTAAAAAATTACTTCAATCAATGAAAAGCAATAATATTTTATGATAGATCAGAATTAAAATTTGCTAAATGATCTTAAAACAGAAATTTAGGTTATTGCCCATTGTGATAGAAAAACTTTAGAAACACAAGATAATAAAATCTTTTCAATTGTCAGTAGGTAATTCTTTCAAACTACTCTTGCTAATATTGCTTTTTGTATATAACCTAAATATAAAACTCGACACCTATTAGTCACTTTCTCCTGGGGACATGAAAAGTCATCGGAGATTTTAATATACATATTTTTGGCTAGTGCTGTCTTACCGTACAACCCGTAAAGCTTGTCGTTGAACATTCTTTGAATAAATTTTCCCTCAATTATACCAAGCACTTCCTCGTCCGACCTTGATAATCAATGTAGAATGTAGAAGGACAGGGGTGACAAGGGTCTTGAACAGTAATAGTTTAGTTTTTCGAATAAGGACTTTATTTCCCAACTGTTTGTTTAGTATAAAGAGACAGATAGGTATTATCAATAGAAATCCTTCATTTCTTTTCAAAACTGTGGTCGTTATCAAATAAAAGTAAGAGCAAAAGCAAGGTAAACAAACTCCTATGCTCCCATGACTAGTCAATAAATATATTTATATATGTAGGTAAGTTAAGTTTCTCTGAAATTTAGCTGAAGTGGTATTCATAAATGTAAAACTACGGCAGGACTGCAGGATTTTTGTATACAAATATGATCAAAAATCGTGCAGGCCTGCTGTAGTTTTACATTAATAAAAGCACCCTTATCTGATGGCAACAAACAATTAAAGTCTTTACAATGAATGATAGTTAAAAATAATTTGTTTGGTACTCGGTTTGCTATCAAAGTCAAAAGAAGTTTTTGTGATATTTTGTATCCATATTGACAGCTGCCTTATACGAAGATTTCAAATATAAATGTGATTGAACAATGAACATATTAGTACCGTTTCACTAATTATCTCAGAGAACATACAAGTTTTATGACATTCCTATGCTAAGCAGTAGTTAAAATTTTTTTGTACCACCTTTACCTGCTTGAAATAAAAACTAGGACATAGAAAATCGAAAGCAAAATTCTTGTTTACGCACTCAAACAAAAATCAGATAGAAAAACCTTTCCATATAAAATAGACAAGTATATAATGTATTATACAACTACTGCATACTCTAGGGAGGGTTGTTGAATGTGATATGAATAGAACACCCTTATGGTCAGCTGATTTGAACAGCTGGATACGCATGATTGAAGGGTTCAACAAACTATAAGTAATTGAACCAACTGGTAAAACTGGTTTCATTCTACCTATCTAATATATCCATGAGATCAGTATGACCTTGTGAACTAGACCTTCAAGATCCTTTTTGTTATATAATAACACTTATTATTCGATAATTTGTTCCGTTATTTGTTGACGGAAATGTTTGTTCAGCTACAGGTACCAATTCCAATTTTTTTCTCTCAACTCAGTTAAGATTGCTCGAAAGTGGTTCATTATTAGGTAAGATTGGCATGTAGATACATATGCTTATTTTTTAAGTAATTTTTTTAATTATTATCATTTTAATCATTTTATAAATCTTTTTGACCGGTGGAAACGCTAGTACATCTTCTTCTCTCAAAATAGGGTTTTATTTTTGGTGGAACCAGCATAAGCAAGTTTCGCCGAAACGAAAATTGTCCCTAATAACTTGTGTTAGCTTAAGCAGTAGCAAAGCTCATACTAAACCGAATATAGATTTCGAGCAAAAAGTTCAAAATCTTTTCAAAATGAAGTAGATTTCCCACACATTTTCAAATTCGAAATCTCATAGATTACGTTGAAATCTCTCCAAAATCTACTTAAGTTTTGTAAACAAACATACCTTCTGAATATTTAACCAACAAGACATGTCAGCAGAATTGCTGGCAAGATGGCAAAACAAAACAAATTTTTTTTTTTTTCAATGTCGATTTTAAATAACTGAAATCGAATATTAAGAACAAAAACAAAATCAAAAATATTTATTTTATCAAAATAAAAATGGATATAAGATCGTTCGCTCATTTTTTTTTCAAGTTCACGCATGTGTCAAAAATAGAACGGTTTCACTTAAGTTTCCGGAAGTCAACAAAAAGAAGCAAAGCGACATGGGTACCTGCATTAAACAGTAGTCGTTCTGTTGCTTATATTTTACTTTAGCGAGTAAATCTTGTTGGCCTTTAAATTTGATAGAAAACAACAAATTAAATATTAAAATAATTAATTTAAAATAATTATTAAAATAGTTAATTTCAAATGTCGAACAATTTCAGTTCATTCGAAATATAACTGATATTAGTTGTGTTCAACGAAGAAAAATCAGATAAGATGAGGTCAGAGCAACGCAGAGCAGAGTAAACAGCTGTGAAATTTAAGATGAAGTTAGAGCAGACTTTTCAAATGTGTACCTGTATCCATATATGTGCAAATGTAAATGTGTGTGATTGTTGTATTTGGCGGCAAATCTACTAAAACTTTTTGCTTTCATCATAAGTTAATTCCAGACGATGTATTTATCGATGTATTTTCCTTTTTTATAGCTAATAATAATTTTAATATGTAATATAAATTATATTTATAATATTAGTAAATTGACCAGTTAGTCAAATTATACTTATAAAATTAGTAAATTGACCAGTCAATCTAAGAGCTAGCGACAAATATACTTACGTCATTTGATAACGAAAATAATTAGTCGTATTATCATCTCCCAGCAAGTGTGATAAATAATCCGGACGTCTGCAAAGCCTCCAGTGGTGGATGTTAAAAATTGTATGGAGCTTGTATGTAAACATTTTTTCGTTGCAAACTAATAATGGGATTTTATAAAACGAAAAAATACAAGCATATTTTACTACGGGGAGAAGGGGTCTATCTCCCTCCGTTTAGCCAGTAGGTGCAATTTTGTAAACATGGAATAAATGTTATTTTTTAGAAAATTGCCCCTCCCGGCAAAATGAGGGGAGATAGACCCCCTCCCAATAGCAAAATATGCTTTGTATTTTGTTGAATGTTTTAAACAACAACAACAACTTAAAGGTGCTACCACCAATTTTTACTCGAATTTTATTTACTCGTTTTTTGTTCTTATACAAGATCCCATTATTAGTTTGCAGCGAAAAAAATGTGCCCATACATTTTTTAACTTTAACAGTGCATGGTGGCCACAACCACCACCGAAGGGTCGGCAGACATCCCGATTTTATATTACACTTATTGGTAGATGATAATAGGGCTAATTATTTTCGTTGTCAAATGACGTAAGTTTTTTTTTTGTCGCTAGCTCTCCGTCCGTCTAAATCTATATGATAATTTATGTTATTGGAAGTATCTTCCTTTGGTTTTTTATGGGCACTGTAAGTTGCAATGAAACAATGTTACATTGTTTCATCTTCCCCACGTTTCGGCAAGGGTTCTTGCCTTCTTCAGGGGTTCTTTATTGAAACAGAAATAAAATAACAATTATGTACTTAGAACATGTATGTGTACAAATTTAAATTAAGTTGAAAACCCTCCACATATTGAACACCAATAACAACATGAACAGAAAACAGGACACACAAAACATTTCAACCATTTATTGCTCTCTCGCTTCAACAAAAATTAGTTAAAAGACGCCAAAACTTCTTTAACAGAAGTGCTAGTGTTTTAAAATTTCAAATTAATTCAACTTTTTGTATTTTTAATTTTACATATTTACCTACATATTTGTTTTATTTTCTTTAAATGTGAGTTACCTACTTCCAATAACATAAATTCAATTATATTTATGTAGGTATTTGTAAATTTAAAACGATCTCACACGATGCAAAAATATTACACAGTAATCAATAACAGCTGATTCTGACATTTCTACTCTATATACGATCTGCCTGCACTTCATCAAGCACGTGTAGAAAATCCCTCTCTAACTTACTCGGTATACTCTTAAAAAAGTGAATGAACACTGAACAGCAAATCAAGCAAATCTAGATACATCTAGAGTAAAAAATATCTCAGTGAACAGTAAACTCCTGCTCCATTCTACTCAGAGTAGTTAAATACTAAAGTTAGACAAACTTAACATCTAGAAATATTTTAATACAATTATTATGATATCTTGAAAAATTTTGCTTTAAATTTAATACATTTTAAATTGTCATTAGTTGATGCAAACAAAAAGTTATATTTGTTGAAAATTGAAATCAATTGATTTAAAGGGCTATTGAGCCCATAGTTTGATCTTCTGAACAAAGATGATAAAGGAATCTGTGCTCTTATGCTAGCTAGGCTATAACTAAAGTTTAAGCGATTCAAAGTGAATGATGATATTAAAGAACCGTTGATTATTCCAACAATGTAACATAGTTGTAGATATTGTCTATGTTTAAGGAGCAAAGGAAGATTTATTAGCTTAAGTCTTTGTGTAT
Source organism: Baccha elongata (assembly GCA_951217065.1). Taxonomy (NCBI): domain Eukaryota; kingdom Metazoa; phylum Arthropoda; class Insecta; order Diptera; family Syrphidae; genus Baccha; species Baccha elongata. The sequence continues at coordinate 5,369,420 of OX578273.1, forward strand.
ATGGTGGTAGAACCGTTCTTTGGGACCAGGGAAGAAAACGAAGGCAAAAGCGCGTAAACCTTGTTTGGACCGCCTCAAGTCTATTATTATGAACTGAGTAGTACGATGCCCATATAATGCACCCATACTCCAGCACTGGTCTCAGAAAAGAAACAAATAAAAGTTTAAGAACATAAGGATCTTGAAATTTACGAGAGAATTTTTTTTATAAAACCCAACATTTTCTTAGCTTTTCTACTAATTGAGTTGGAGTTTGGAGTCAAGAATAATTCCTAGATCGGAGAAATCTGACAACTTACAAAGAGTGGACGAATCCAACCATGTTAAACCAAGTTTTTTTTTGCCTGTAAAGCATTTGTCAATATTCAACATCAGATGGTTTGTATTGCACCAATCCTTAAACCTATTGAGATCTTGTTGAAGCAGTAAACAATCATCTGTTTAAGATATCTTTTTAAAAAAATTTATATCATCCGCATAGGTGAGAACAGAAGAATCTTGTAAAACAGAAGTCAGGTCGTTAATAAATAGAATGAATAGTAAAGGACCTAAATGGCTACCTTGAGGAATACCAGAGTTAACATAAAATTAGTCAGACAACACATTACGAAAGTAAAAACAATAACTTCTATTATTTATATAAGAAGATATCCACATAATAAAACTTTTATTAAATCCTAATTTATCCAATTTATTAATTAATATTTTGTGAGAGAGCTTATCAAAAGCTTCACTAAAATCAGTAAATACACAATCAACTTGTTTACGATCTTCAAATGCATCCAGACAGAAAGATGTAAAATGGAATAAGTTTGTAATAGTTGACTTTTTTTAACAAAACCATGCTGATTGTCAATTATAATAGAGGTGCAGTTGAAAGACAGAACGTCACAAATAATGGACTCAAATAGTTTTGGAATAGCACTAAGTTTAGCTATAGGGCGATTTGTGAACCGGTGTTATAAAAGCACTTTCCAGAGCTTAGGGAAAATTGAAAGACTTAAGGATTTATTAAAAAGAACAAAAACAGGATAAGACAAATGAGATACGCACTTTTTTAACACACATGACGGAATACCATCTGGACCAGGACTAAAACAGTCGTCAAGTTTAAGAATATTTTCAATTATAGAGTTTTCACAAACAGAAAAGTTTATTGAGCTAAGGTGTGAAAAAGTTAGTGAGGAAGAAGGAATTATTGATGTTTTATTATTATCGGAATCTAAGAAAGCTTCTTTAAAAAAGTTTGCGAATACGAAAACTATGCGTTTTTGTACACATGGAAAATCATTTTACTATCCTTTCTACATAATATGTTAATCGATGAAATTCAGCTTTAATTTAGCATAGGTATAAAATTAAATTTCATTTTCCTCACACTTTGCATAAAAAACATTAAATTTAGCAAAACCTTGGAAATGTCACTTTTGTACACACAAACATTGTTATTTGTTTTACTTTACTTTCTTTTTATATTAAGTCAATTGTTTAAAATCAAACTACATACATACAAACAAAACCGAACCCGTTAATTATAACAAGCACAAGTGCGAAAGAGCAAATAATAATGGAAATACCAATATCCCTTTAAGCGCTTTCTTATCTTCCATTCAACCCTCTTGTAGGATCGAAAATAGACTTTTTTGCCGTTGTTTGCCAAAACCACCCTTCGTTGTTTTGTATTTTTTTTTGTCTATTAAGGCCGTATAGCACCAATACTTATACGCGAATAAAATACAACATCAACACAAAAAAAAACTTATTCTTGCATTTCCATTTTATGGATTTTCCTGAAGTAATGTTGCTGACTTTTCCCATTTATATCAAATGGCCTCCTCTTGCGTTCCCTCATCCGTTTTCTTTTCCTCATCATTTTGCTGGGCTGGGATAAAATATCCATCTATTATACACATAGCTATATATATATATATATTTACATTATACAGAGAAATGTCGATGGGTTCTTCTCAACACTTGATTATACACCTAGTCTACTTACATATATATACATATATATATATATATATATATATATATATATATATATATATATATGTGTATATGAATAACAGGAAGAAAAAATCGATAATAGAATATCTCTATATACAGAGCAGCCATACTATAAAGAGAACTGCACATTCAGTAGTTGGGGGTGGTAGATGCTTTTGTCCCTCATGATTATGCTGATAACAACAGAAAAAGTTTGTATTTTTTTTTAATAATTCTGGAGCTGAATGCGCCTTCTACGTATATATACTTTTATATAACACGATAGAACTCTTCCAGTTTTATATCTTCTTCTTGTCTTTTTCTCTGCGGGGAATGGTGCACTTTGTCGGTATACGGAATTCCATACCGGGTTTATTTGTTTATTTGATGCCGTTGCATGCTACTATCACCAGCACATTACCGCTATTTGCATTGTTTTTGTTTAGTTTGCTCTTAAAATCAATTTATGCAAATGTCAATGCCATTTTGTGTTTGTTTAAATGCACGCTCGTTATTCAAATAACGCTGACAGATTTATTTGATTATTATGATGGATAAAATTTGATTAATTTTTTTCATTGTTTAAATAAGCGTTAAAGTTTAAATTAATAAAATGTTTGAACATGACGCACGTTCTAGATCTTTTAGGAAATATCATACTGTTATGACAAAGTTTTTCCATACAAAAACTGCGACTGTGGGAAGCTCTGTTGACAGAGAGCAATAAACGACGACGCAATATAAACATTTATATTATTGAATATTACGAATTATTGAGAAAATGAGTAACAATACCCAGACATAGTGAAGCAGGGTCACAACGATGACCTGCACTGGTATGCTTTCTGAATAAATCTTATTCAAATAAATGTTTCAGCATCATCATTTTAGTTTGCTCATGTCATTTTAAAGCTAGACTTATACCCAGTCTAGCTTAAAATGACCCATTCTACCCATTGCTTGAAGTTGAAGTCTTGAATCGAAACATTAACACGGTCATCTGATGTTTAAAACTCGGCAGAACTACATATAATAAACGAAGCGGTGCTGACGGCTTCTCCGTAACTGAGCGATAAAGGAAATTTCGTTATAATTCACACGAATTTGTGTGAAAAAGCGTAAAATGTAATGTTTCTTTCAACGATAATATTTAATAACGGGTAAAGTTTAAAGATTAAAAATTCACTGTTATTCAAAGACTATTTTTCGATTAATCAGTAGTTGTTCAGTTTTAATCATTTGGCAAGTTTTGTGCAGAAGGGCGGCTTTTGTTTGATTAAAAGTGCTTTTTTATTAGTGAAAAAATTATTTTGACAATTTTTTTTGTGCTAACTTGGTACGATTATATAATTTCTTTTAAATTTCGAGGATGTGATCATTATGTCCAATTTGTACAGATTCCATTTTGTGCAAAATATGACAAATCTACAGAACTAAGTATTAAAGAGAGAGCATTTTATGTTGCAATGTATAATTCTCGTATTTGTGCTCAATTATTGAGCACAGAACTGAATTTATGAAAGCAAATCATAGACTACCAAATACGACAACACAACATAACTAATTCTGTGTCAAATATTCACCATTTGCAGGTAAGAAAACACAAAAAAGACCTAAATAAAGACAGCAACATGTGAATGGACTGCTCTCAAACCTCTGCATTGACCCTTTAAAGTCACAAGCTGGAATTCAAATTCAATTACAAAAAAACTTCGACTAGCTAAATAGCAATGCGCAGACGTCTTACAAAACATAATTTTTGAACTTATATCGGAAGGAAGGAAGAAAGTACAGTTTTTAACACTTAAGAAAAAACTGAAAAAATGCAACTCCAAAAAGCATATTAAAAACCCATCAATCTTCTGGAACAACGTTTTATGGACCAATTTTCAACGGTCCACAAAACGTTGTTCCAGAATTTTTTAATTTTCAATAATTGAATAATATTTAATTAGAAAACTAGAATACGACACCCTCCTGTTTTTTAACTTAAACTAATTAGAGCATCGAAAAATAAAATAAAATTTAGTACATCATTACACGAAATTTTGAAAAAAAAAAATGTTTGTTTTCAAAATTTTTAGTTTGAAATTTTTTTTTTCAAAAACTTTATTTTAAAAACTTAATTTAAACGCAAAATTAAAGAATGAAGTCTTGGCTTTAAAAAAAGATATAGATAAGATATTGGAAGTGTTGCTGTTGTTTTTTTTTATTTTTTCCTTTTTTTTATAAATTTGCCACTTTAAGTTAAAGTAGCGGTAAGTCGAAGTGGCCCAGTATCTAAAAATCGTTTTATTGTGGTTATCTATGAGTGGTAAATTTTATTGCTTCTATCACAAAGTGCACAGTTATTTTTTATATGGGCTTTATGCCGCTTTCCTAGGATATTTCGTCGTAATCTACTAGATTTCAAAATCTAAAAATGTGTGGGAAACCAAACCTACTTGATAGATATTTTTAATTGAATTGTTTTCGTTAGTCAATTGTAAATTATTCGCATATCCGGATTTTATACCATTCTTTGTGAATAATGAATTAAATAATGACTATTCACATACAGAAGTTCCTACAAAAGTCGAAAAGTCAATTATTCGCAAATTTAGTTCAATAAATTGTTGCTCTTCACCAATAGTCAAAAAGTACCTAATTCTGTGTCCTTCCTTTGTGGATTGTGGAAGACAATAGTGTTTGACAATTTTAATAATGTTTGGCTTTATAATTTTTTATTTATTTGGGTTCACATTTTTAAAAAAACAGTTAACCTACTTCAGAAACTTTGTTGTTCAATTTCAGCAGCTCAAACTGACTCAAAATTGATTCAGGCCAGGAATAAACAAAGTTAACTTATGTTTGTTTGATGCTAAGAAATAGCAATCGAAAATAGTTGAGAGTAAGTTAAGCTTTAAAACTGAAAACAGTCATTAGGAAAATTAAGTATGTACCTATCGATTTTGTTTAGCTTAATTTGACAGACTACAACAAAATTTAGAAATACAATTCAGAACGTTTTTATCAGCTTGCTCATGTGTTAAATTATTTGTTCAAAATATCGAGATCAAAAATTTTCTCAAATGTTTAACTTTTTTCTATAGACAGTAAAAATTTTTTTTTTATTTTTTTGGGTGTGGGTGACAATTTGGGGTTTTAAATTTCATATTGTGGTGTTGGTTGTAGTCACATACAACACAATCATACATATGTATGAGTGGAATATAATTCGTATCGTACTCATTGTCTGCCCTTGATTTTATCGATTTATTTTTCGCTAAAGCCCTGCCTATGTTATACACGTTGCTTCTGATGCTGCTTGCTATTCTCTTGCTGCTGGGCTTGGCAGTCTTGTTCTTTTTTCTGTAATTTTCTTCTTTTTTCGCCCCGTTTTTTTTTTCTCATTTGTTTTATACACCACGCACGTCGTCGTCGTCGTGTAGAATTTTTGTTCTTATTCTCTTCGTAATATTTGTTGCCTTTAGGAGTGATACCCCACCCGCTTAAACCCCCCAAAATGTCATTTCAAAGATCTATAGTGGAGGCAAAAATAGATTTTTTCTCTCACTCGTCTTTCAAACTTTGTATACTTATAGTTTAAGAATTGTTCTTTTTTTGTTTGTAGGGTGTAGAAGGATAGAAGCTACCGAAAAAATATTTATAGGCAGCGCAGAGGGCGTAGTATTATTTTTTTAGGTTAGTTTTCTTCACAGTAGATTGAAGTAAAATGTTCGTTTGGTTGAAATGCGGGTGGGGGCAGGAGATGTCAGATAATTATTGAAAGAAATGGGAATGGAGAAGCTTTTGATTCTCCATCTTACTTTACTGGGTTATGTAATGGAGGTATCTGTAGACGTAGAGTGATTTCAACATAGAAATAGAGGACAGTATTCGTTTCGTATAAATTGATGAGAGAAAGGAAAGGCGAAATATATTTTGTTTTGCTTATTTTTGCTCCACAAGAGATTAAAGATTTAATGTTCTTTCAAATTACTTATATGATTATCGATTGGGTCCCTTGTCTTTTTCATAGATATAAATAAAACAAAATTTATACGTTTAAGATTATGAAAGTTAAAGATGTGATTTTTTTTAATATAGGTATAAAATATAGAAATTTATTGTTCGAGTTTAAAGAACCTGAAAATAAATTAGTTTTTATACTGAAAAGAAACAGAGATGTAGAACTTAAAAAACTACTCCGATTTATTATCCGGTTAAATGTTCGCCATGCTTATTTTTCGGCTTATTTAATAATTGTCAAATAAAATAGAACTTAACAGTCAAATTTGGAATAATTTGTGTACGTATATAAATTCAGAACAATCTAGAATTTAACGAGTTATTTTATTGTTTGTGGTTAACAATTCTAGAAAAATATCCAAACTAACCTTTTTGACCGTTGTTATCTTTCTATTTTATTTTTGAACGTGTTGATCTTAAAGTTGTTTTTATAATGGTTAATCATGGTAAATTATAGAAATATTTTTTTAATAATAGATTTTTTGTGATACTTAAAATTTCTGATTAGACATAATATAGGTATACTACCTATACATACATATGTATCTAGCTATGGTATTGTTTAATTGTTGTTTTAGTTATTTTTATTTTCTCTCTTTTCCATTTGCTTTGAATACCTACATACCTTTCTCCTGGAATGCTTTGTCTTGTGCTTTTTTTATGTGTTTGTTTGAACCCCGCTGATCATAAATTCTCATGATTCGGCTATAAAAAATGATGTTGGAGAATAGAAATTAGATAATTGGCATGAAATAATTCAGGTTTTTAAAAGTAACGAAAAATATAATATAAAAGTTAAAAATAACTTTTCAATGATCATGTAGGTACCTACTATATTTAAATATCTAAACGGGTCGAATATCCAAATAAACTTGGTTTAATTGTGGAAAATTGTACTGTAACTATAAGATACTAAACCAAGAAACATTTCAAGAAACATTTCCCTTGTTTTTTTTTTTTTTTTTTAAGTTGGATTTTCCATACAAAAATCTCACTGCGTATCACTACCGATAAAAGGAGAAGTCAAATCTCACTGCGTATGTTCGTGTGATCTTGTTTTATGTTCGATTGCCTAGAAACATACTCAAATATTGAAACAAATTGTCAATTTTTTTAAAAGAAAATTAAAGGTTTTTGGAACATTTATATATAGGGACACATTACATCTGCCATTTACATCCAAAAAAGACACTGTAAAAATAAAACCGGATGCTTTTCTGTTTTAAAAAAACAAATCTAAATAAACAGTAAGTTGGTAACCCTATCGATATTTTTGAGAGAATTGCGGCAATTTGTAACTCTCACAACGGCAACCCTGTAAGAGCTTTAAAATCGAGATAGCTTATTGAAATCCATAATGGTTTTAATGAAAGGCAAATATCCTATCTTGTCTGTGATGAAAATACGAAGTGAACGAACTACATACAGGGTGAGTCATGAGCAATGCGACAAAATGCTAGGGCGTGTAGGTTGCGTTGAGACAAGAAAAAAATCGTATGGGAGGGGGGGGTCTATTCCCCTCCGTTTAGCCAGGAGGGGCAATTTTCGAAAAAACTGACTTAAAATGGGAAAAAAATTATTTAAAATCAACGGCTTCATTCACAATGCTGTGCAATACGTTTTTGAAAAGCCAATAACTTTTTCTTTCATTCTGTGTTTAAATAAATCTATTTTAAGAAATAGTTTTTGAAATATTAATTTTCAAAGTCAAAATTTTGAAAAAAAAAATTGAAAAAAAAATTTCAAATTCATTTTTTTCAAAATTTTACGTAATTAAGTGCTAATTTTAATTTCAAAATTCAATGCTGTTATTAATTTTAAGTCTAAATAAGAAAACCGGATGCAAAAATTTTATGTCGTTCTCAAGAAATTAAAAAAAAAACCAAAACCACCTTTTTCTAAGAAAAACATTTATTTTTATTGTAACGAAGCAATTTAAGAAGCATTAATCTTAGTTTTTTTAGTTTTTTTTATTCCTTTTATTTTTACTATGTTTTTTATTGGAAGTACTTATAAAAAATACTCGATATGATCTCCATTGTTTAGAAGGCATAGATTATATCTCCTTGTAATGGCTTCACATAAGTTTATGCTTGACAAATTTTCCTGCAATTTAACTCCAGCGACTTCAATTCGTTCCTTCAGTTGTTCCAATGATACTATTTCCACTTCGTAAACATAATTCTTCATAAATCCCCATGCATAGAAATCTAGGGGAGTTAAATCTGGTGACCTAGGCGGCCATTCCGTGGGGCCCCTTCTTCCGTTCCAACGGTCACTAAAATGATCATCCAGCCAGTTTCTCACCTGTAAGCTGTAGTGTGCTGGAGCACCATCTTGTTGGTAGATTAAAGTATCTGCTATAACCAATGGAACGCTGTCTAATAAATCGGGTAAAAGGTCTCGTAGGAATTGCAGGTATAATTCTCCATTAATAATGGAATTCAAAAACCGGGGCCCGATCACAGTGTGTCCAACAATACCAAGCCAAACATTACAACTAAAGCGGTGTTGTGATTTGTTTTGTTTTTTTTTTGTGTAGATTGGCGCTACTCCAATAATGTAAATTGTGGAAGTAAGTAACCCCATCCCTAGTAAACTGTGCTTCATCCGTCCAGAATATTCTTCTAAAATAGTTTTGTTCGGTTTCATTTCTAAGTAGTAATGTTCTACAAAATTCGGTTCTCAATAACTTGTCGTTTGAGGTGAGTTCCTGAACAGGCGTAAAGTGGTACGGGTGTAAATTTTCCGCCCGAAGTACTCGACATGCTCTAGATTGGGACACTCCAAGCATAGTGGATATCCTTCTTGTACTGACGGAGGGATTATTTCGGAGTAAATCCAGAATTCTTTCATCTAAGATTCTTGACTCATCAGAAACTGGCCTTTCGCTTCTTCGATGCTCCAGCACTCCATGATCTCTTAGACTTCGGTATATTCTTGGAAACGTGCTATGATTGGGACACCTCCTATCGGGATATCTTTCAGCGTACAGTCTTTCGGCTTCACGACTTCGACCATTAGCTAAACCGTAGCAGAAATGCATGTCCGTTTATTCTTCTCGGGTGTATGAGCTTGACATCGTTACGTGTTAATGAGTTAATATTCAAATTTGAAATAATTACTAAGCAAAACTGCAATGCCTTTTATTTATCTTGCGTTGCAATTTTCTTTTTTTTTCATTAAAAAAAATGCGGTTTTATTGTCCCTATTGTCCCCATAACAGGTAGAACCCATGGGCTTCAGAAGTTATCATTGAAAATAATATTAATCCAGGGTTATTCCAATACTATTTAATTTTATTACGTTCTCATAAAACTCCAATTAAAAAAAAAGTAAAAAAACTAAGATTAATGCTAAATAAATAAATAAATTGCTTCGTTACATTAAAAATAAATGTTTATCTTAGAAAAAGGTGGTTTTGGTTTTTTTTTAATTTCTTGAGAACGACATAAAATTTTTGCATCCGGTTTTCTTATTTAGACTTAAAATTAATAACAGCATTGAATTTTGAAATTAAAATTAGCACTTAATTACGTAAAATTTTGAAAAAAATTAATTTGAAATTTTTTTTTCAATTTTTTTTTTCAAAATTTTGACTTTGAAAATTAATATTTCAAAAACTATTTCTTAGAATAGATTTATTTAAACACAGAATGAAAGAAAAAGTTATTGGCTTTCAAAAACGTATCGCACAGCATTGTGAATGAAGCCGTTGATTTTAAATATTTTTTTTCCCATTTTAAGTCAGTTTTTTTCGAAAATTGCCCCTCCCGGCTAAACGGAGGGGAATAGACCCCCCCTCCCATACGATTTTTTTCTTGTCTCAACGCAACCTACACGCCCTAGCATTTTGTCGCATTGCTCATGACTCACCCTGTATAACACAAGATAGAGAGCGTTGAATGATGCTTGAAAATGTGTCTAAATCCGGATCTGAATAAATCATATTTCTTGTACCATCAATGTTTATGTTTATATGTATATTATTAAATATCTCAAAAATTAACTAAAGAAAAATTAGAAAACAAAATCAAACAAAAAAATGAATTTGCATACATTCCACATATCACACACATAGGTAGGTACTTACTAACTTACAAATTTGTTTTCAAGCCTTGCTTGTTTTGCATACCCAGACAATTTTTAATATGTTTTTTTAAGTTTTTGAAACCGAATCTCCTGCACGCGCATCAAAGTGGGAAGCGAATCTATAGCTGCTTCGCTGGTATTATTATCAGCACTGTCAGCGTCAGGTGAAACTTAAGATTTAAGTTTAATCGAACCAGAGTAGGAATATTAAGCTAAGTTGCAAATTTATTTTATTATTAGGTGTACAATGACAACAAAGAAATTCGCGCCATCTTGATAATTGTTAATTTATTTTGAAACCCACAAAAATTCCGGTTTTATTGAACTTGAATTTTATGACGTTTTGTTGAATTTAAATGCCCTTTAAACAATTCTATGAATAAAATTTAATGCTCTATAAAGATTTGTTTTCCTTCTTATTTTTTAACAATGTTTATTGTTGTGCAAAACGTTATTCAACAAGTCAAGTTGTTTATTGAGTATTATATTGTAAGTAGTAAGTTACGTGGTACCTTATAAACCAGTTTTACAGCAGGAAATTTATAAAATCGAATTAACATGAAGCAGCACTTTAATAAGTTTTGCATTGACATGTGGCAGTTATTGCATGTCGTTGACCGATTAAAAAGAGATCATTGATTAGGATAAGTATTCAAGGGTTAGTAATAATAAAATACACCTTGCCCCTGTTGTACCTACCTGTTATTTCCATTTTGTTACCCAATATAACTGCAATTATTTTCCCATTTTCCCTTTTAATCGCAACAATTTAAAAAAAAAAAAACTTCTCTCATGATAGGTACATACCCAAAGGAGAACAAAAAATCGCAAGTAAAAAACAATATTTTATCAGCATCGTCATTATAACGGTAAACAGTGTAACAAGTTCCGAAGGACAAGCATGGAGGACGACATGAGGTGTGACATTTGTGGATTAAATTGGCGCGAACACGCGAAAGACAACCAAGAACCAACCCTTTTACAACCCAGTATCTACACTCTCCTCCGTTGTGTCGCCATTAACCTTTTTTTGTTTTTAAGACTGCACTTGGCTGGCCCAATCCATTGCACCACAAAAATCGCATGCATGTACGCCAAAATATAAATCATAAAAAATGTGATATGTGTCTCTTGTCTGGGTCTGTTTGGCTGGAGACCGGCATGTAGTACGTACCGTGGCGCAGCATTTTAGCTCGTGAGCGTCAGTTGATCAGTCACTTCGTAAATGACTGACCTACCCTCTGACATAATAATATGATATAATATCAGCGCACCCTGTTGCAAACAAAAATTAAATAAGAAATACAAATCAAGGAAGAAGATTAAACAAAACTTGTTTTTTGTTCTGAACTCGAACTCTTTTGACTGCAAACATTTGAAAACATCTGTTTTGGAAAAGTATTTCGTGTTTATCGTGTTTGGGACTTCAAGAAAATTAAATGACAATCGGAAGCCCAAGGCAGCGAGTCCTTGATGCAGTTGTATTTTTTTTTTTTATTTGTCAACCCGATGGTCTTGTTTTATTATTGGCCCGAAGCACGCACTTCTTTTGGATCATTTTCTATACTTCAGGAAGTAAATCCTGTTTTTACTTGTTTTTTTTTTTATTATTTATTAAAGAATGTACCTATATATATTATGTAAATTTAAAATAAAAAAAATTGGTTTGGGCTAAATAATATAAAGAAGAAGACAGCCTTTGTTTCTTTTATTGAGTTGCTGTTTTGTTGGTGCTTTTATAATTTATACCTAGATGTACAAGTATAATAAAGTGATGCATACACTATTGGCCAACTTAGAAGTTTTATTTGGCTCACTTTCTTACGTGTATGTAAATGTAGTAGATCTATTGATACAGTCAATAGATCCAATTCCAATGTATAGACAAAAACTACATTTTAAATAATCACTAGACACTACCTGTTTATAATAGGTATACCCTACATAGGTTTCCTTTTTAGCTCTTAGCAGGGCACTGAGTACGCTCCGAGCACTGTTTTTTTTTAATAATATGCACTTGAGCTTTTACTATCATCTCACATCACAATCCGTCAAATACCATTAATATGAATGTAGATGTACAATGCCTATCTTTCTACTCCTTCTAACTAGTGTCGTGCAACACCTGTTGCATTTAAAAAGGTAATTTGTTTTACAGACACATAGTTAAAATATGTATGCATTTTGACGTAGGACCATGCCACGATCGTGTCTCAGACACAAAGTAGTACATGATTCAAAAGCATTCACGAAAAAACAGTGAATTGATCCCAGTAGTTTACAATTTAAGCTGGAAACGCGTATACACCTTCATATAAGCGTTCTAAAAGTTGTCTAGAAAGTCAAAAAAAAACTCGTGTCTGCAACATAACATGTATTTCGAGAATATCTGGGTTCATATGGCTCCAATGATGTTACCATACATTACAAAATTATAGAACATGAAAATTCCAACAAATTTTGTAATAAACATTTTTTCATACGATCAAACTTTTTTGAGATAGGGGGCGTAGAGTTTTGCACGGTTAGTAATACATAGTAGTCTACGCGCTAGCCCATGTCACGTGTGCCGTTATATTATGTCCCCTTAGTTTTGTCATGGGACTTTTTACATAAAGACAAAAGTAAACAAGTATTATTTCCCATTTGTAGGTTGACCCCTTGTTTTGCCTAAAATTACTGTACTATACTTGTTTACTTTTATCTAAAATATCTCAGCAAGTCTTGATTATGTAAAAACTTTGTCTGATAAAATTTGTTCGGCTTTAAAACGGAAATAAAATGAGTCTTCAAAAATGAAAATCGGACCACTGGATGCGGAAATATCTTTAAACTATAAAAACGACAGAAAAACAATTAAATTGTGGAATCTTGTTATGACCTTACCCCAACCAATGAAAAAAAGAGTGCAATATGCTTACGTCACAAGTGAAAATTACGTCCCAAGAGAACCAACAACAAAGTGAAAATGCCAAGTGTCGTAATCTTGTATTCTTTTATTCATGCGTCGGATTGACCTCTCAAATTGTTTCATATAATATTCGTGCATTTGTAATGAAAATGCAAAAAACAGAACTGACTCTTTATTGCTACTTTCAGGAAAAGTGTACGGCCTGCAAAATGGAAAAAGAATGTTGTAAAAATTGCATTTATTTATTTTAACCTAATAAACGTAAATAAATATATACCTACATAATGTACATATAATAATGAAACATATGTTCAATCAAATATTTTGTCACAAAATAAGTGTGGTTTTGATATTCTTGATAATCTTTGTTGGATGACGTTTAAGAAGTTAAAAAAAAAAATACATTCATAAATAACTAAAAACGCGGAAGTGGAACGTCGGTTGGAAGGTATTATCGATGACTGAAACATATGCGTCAGTTTAATTCATTTTTTACATTAAATAAAACATTCTTCCTTCAACTATCTTCTTATATATGTCATAGTCATGCCTTTGCCTACATTGTATTGAGTAATTGAGTTACCTACGTATTAAAAAAAAAAAAAAAAAAAACACATCAGACAGGTATAATAATTCCAAAAACAAAAGATAAAGTCATAGAAGTTCACCTGTTGCCTTGTCATGTCATTATTATTAATAGGTAACACCTATCCACCAAATACAAATTTACTTTAATACAGACAAACGAAAAAAAACTTGATTTGGACTTATCTATAGACAATATTGATATGGCTGGTTATCTACTCGACCCGTTCCCTCAGCAAGTTTTTTAATCAAGACGAGTAAATTTTGCTGCTTGCTCCTCTGAATCTAAGCATTATTGTATGTGTAATATAAAATACGATCATTAAATTTTGTATATTTTCTTTCTCTTTCTTAAAAAGTACATTCACATCCAATCGACATGGATGTGTTTCCCACATTCCAACCAAAGTCTGCGTATTTTGTGTGTGTTTCTTTGTTTGGTTTATATTTTGTTCCCATTTATCTTTTGGTTTTTAAATTTTGGTGTGTGATAGCGGTCATTGCCATTTGGCCGTTGTGTTACTAATTCGTATTTTCGTTTCTTCTTGTTTTATTTAATTACGCATCAAAGAGAAAAAACTTGTCATTATGAACCGGTACATTAAGGATTTTTGTTATTCTTGTACAAAATTGTTGGTTTCGAATATTTTTATAAGCAGTTTATTGTTTTACCTTTGTTCGAATTTCAAATATACGAAAAACTTTTTCGAACCTTTATACCTAGGTATCTATACCTACCAGATGTTGGCACACTGACAGGCATTCATTTTTGTTCACTGGAGAGTTTAAATAAATTGTTATTGGCTTGCTAGAAATGCATTTAAAGAGTAAACTTATTGTCCTTAGTTGAGAAATTTGTAAAAAAAAAATCTCAAGTAGATTTGCCATACATTTTCAGATTTTAAAATCTAGTCGATAACGACGAAATCTCCTCGAAATCTATTTACCGGAGAAATTCGTGTAAACAAACATACCTTTTAATAACTCAGCAAAACTGCTGACAAGATGGCCGTCAAAACAAAACGAATCTAATTTTTTTTTACATTTTCGGTTGCTTTCCCAGTGGATTTTATTTAATTTTAAAGAGAAAAAAACATTTATGTATATAATCAGAAATATTGTTTTAACTACAGAAAAGTGAAGAAAAAAGAGATTTTGCAAATCTTATGGCTCGAAATCTAGATTTCGATTTGGTATGAAAAGCCTATTAGCGATCTACAATAATAATAATAATAAACAACAAATTAAAAATCTTATCAGAATCATGTAGATTTGCAAAGATTTAGGTCCTTATTGCGGGAGTCTATTTAAAATAGAATTTAAGCGGAATAGAAAAATAATCGATTACCGGTATTGCTAGAGCCTTTTCCTATTGATATTTTTCCATTCAATAGAAATTTAATTTCTACTGTAAATTCCTGTTCGACTTAAAAAAAATAGACAAACATTTTAGTCATGTAAATCTGAAATTTCACAAGAAAAAAAGAGATTATTTACAAAATACTTTTACAAGAGTTTGAGTTTGACAGTTTAAAAAAAGCGCGATACATAATTTCAATCTGTCATCCCCGTAGTGTGAGCTGTCATTTATTTTTTAACAACATGGAAAAATTCCCTATTGTCAAAATCATTTTAATTTAGGTGTGAACGCATTTCGTAATTTCAAAATTGAGGTATCAAATTGCGCAATTTCGAGCTAGGTGGGCGTGGGAACATAGTATAACATGATACGTCTTTTCAGCTGCTAATTGTCATAAAGGCTCAGTGAAATGTTCAAAATCAAACGAAAGCCCACGTCATAATATTCTACGTCAAGTTTTTCTAAGTGCCATAACAGCTTTCAATGAGCTTATCTCAAGAAGTAGAAACTGTGAAAACAAAGTGACTTCTTTTTAAGCTGAAAGCTTTAAGAGGTATGTGCATGTACTCTTCTTAAGTATAGTTTTTCGTTTTCTATCCGTCCGTGATAGATTTAGTACAACACAAGTTTGTATGTGTGTATGTGTTTGGTAGAACATACATATACAGGGTGATTGGTATACGGTGCACCAAAAAGCTTGAGCATGTAGGTTGGGTTAAGACAAGAAAAAAATCGTACGAGAAGGGGGCTATTTTCCTCCGTTGTCTTACGCCCTTATTATCGTTTGCGAAGCGAATAAACCAATTTAAATAATATCGTTTGCGTATGCTTTAAATTGGTATTGAAAAATCACGAAAATTCGAAAAGTTCTTCGCTCTAAACGTCAATATAGTAGCGAAAGTAAGCCAAACAAATAAAGGTTTGCGAATGAAACAAATTCCTTCGCTTTAAACCAAAGTAAAGCATTCGCCAAACCTTTTTCCTCCAGTTGAACGTTCGACTCGCGAACCGTAATAAGGGCCTTAGTGAACTAATTCTCAAACTCGAAATTTTGAAAAAGTGAAAAAAATGTAAACTTTTAATACTACTACTTAAACTTTTAATAATCATACTTTTTAAAAGTTGGCACTACTTTGTGTGCCAACATTCACATATTAGAAAACAAAGAACTATATTGTAAATGTATCAGCAAGTGAAAAATCCTCAAAGAATAACAATTTTTCTTTGCAAAGTGCATTTCATCTTAACCATTCGGATTCGACGGTAAATTGTAGATCCCCTCCGATCCTGTTAAACTAGCAACAAGCACAGGAGGGTTGCTTGAGTCTGTAACTCACAAGAAATTGGTTTTTTGCATAATTACTGCTGCACCAATCATTATTAATATCATTATGTTTTTTTTATTGAAATGTTCAATTGAAAATTCACATTACCTATTTCTACGTATCAAATGAAAAAAACAAAATCTTGCTTGACTACAAACTTCAATTATTGACACATTATAATGCAATGACAATGAACTTTGGGTGCAATCATTTACCCAACAACTTGTCAGGCTAATTCTGCAAAAAAAAATTCTACTTATAACATATGTATGTATGTACACAGTCGACATTTCAGGCATATTTTCTTCGAAGAAAGAGCTTAACATATTGTAGCACATAGACATAATGTAGATTCGTATAAAGATAGAAATTATCGATTTAATTTTGTTTATTGTAGGTAACATCATTTCTTTATAAATGAGTGCGTTCAGCTTGATAAATAAGTTTATTATGCTTAAGCTTAACTTCCCGGGACCTGGGACATTAAAACAACATCTAAAGTGTTTTCTTCTTCGTATTCAAATAATGTAGGTTATCGAAAAAAGAAGCGGATCTTTTCGACAATTTTTTCTAGCTCACTTTTATTTTTACTTTTCAGTGTGAGTAATGTGCTTGCCTTCTTGTTGTTGCTAAGGGAAAGGGGATTGTTCCCACCATGGGAATTCAGGGGGTGGGGGTGGCTGTATATGATACAGAAAATATATAAAAAAAATAATATTCGGCCGAGAACTCAAAAAGTTTTTTTTTCTCTCGCTTAAAAAAAACAAATAGAGAGAAAAAGGGAGGTAATACCTGCCAGCTGGGTAAGAAAAAGGGTGGGTAGGGTTAGGATTTAGGGTGGTATGTTGAAGTTTTTTTTATGATACCCTCGATTGAAGGAGGGTGGCTCTACCACAGCAGCAACCCTCGAGGGTGAGGAATGAGGATAGGAATGAAAAATAGGCCTCAGAATGATATTTTATACCCGAGTGGATGGAATGTAAAGGAAAGGGAGCCATGGTGTTGGTTCGTTGGTTGACGTTGATGGCACTTTGCATAACCGTACATACATGTGTATATCTACAAACGTTCACATACTTTACTTAATTTTTTTTGTACATCGAAGAGGGTGTGTTGCAATGTGTATGATAGTGTACCTACATTTTATGTAAGTATGTGTATAGTTGCATATATTATATGCCTCCACACGTACATCTACATCAAGAATAAAGATGAAATGAGATGATGATGCTGAAAAAGCGGGGTTGTGGCGGTGGGTGAGAGGATACTTATGACGGGTTGGAAAAAGAAGAATTATTTTCCCCAGTTAAAGTTGACCTGATTTTAAGGCCTATTTTGTATTCATTTTTTTTTTAATTTATTTGTTTGTTCTTTACATTTGTTGCTGTATTTCTATATCTTCCTAGTGGAAAAGAGAAATAAATAATTATTATGAACAAAAAATTCATGCGAAATGGGAACAGAATAAAATGTACGTCCACTGTAGAAAAATACCACCTCTCTTCTTATTTTTTTGATCATTTTGATGATGGAGCAGTTTCCTTGAAAATAAAAAAAACGATTTTGATTAAATTTGTCAGAAAAATATATTTTCTTTAAATTTACTTAAAAATCTTTATTCTTCATAATATTTCGTAACGTACATTATGTAGAATATCTACAGTTTTTATTACATATATATTTTTTTTGATGTCAAATTCATTACGGGAAATGAATTATGTTGCGGCTTTCATGTTTGGAACATAGGTTGCATCTATTGGTGCGAATTTCGGTAGATATACGATCTATATAGGAACCTGCTCGGAAAGTTCTTTGTGGTACATTCTATGGCAGATGACAGCGTGGTAGACCATGCTTGCGCTGGAGAGATGGCGTAGACCAGGGCGCCCGGAGCCTTGGGGTGCGCAACTGGATGGCGTCGGCTCGAGACCGGGATAGGTGGAGAGACTTGTTGAAGGAGGCTAGGACCGGACCCCGGTTGTCGAGCCGATGATGATGATGATGATGATGATGATGATGATGATGATGATACGATCTATAAACTGAGTGTGATCAAAGGTAAAAAAAAAAAAAAAATTATTGCCACTAGGATGCCTGGCCCACTAGAGGATTTGCCACCATATTTGAAGTTATTCCCCATTTGAAGTTATTTATCGTGAATTTAGGTATTATGTTGAATTAAAAGGCGAAAGTCCAACACATGGATAACTATTCGCCATGAGGAACTCGTAACATTTCACGGCAAATATCAAAACGAATCTGAAAGTTGTCGCTATCTGCAAAAGTTATAGAATCTTCTGATAGGGTGATACATTATGGGCCGCTCTTTTTTTGTAAATAAACCGGAAAATCAATGCTACCCATCCCATATATTTCCTTCTAAACATTTAATTATTTTCATTTATTAACACTACAAAGGGAATTAAATTCAATGAACGCAGATGAGCTTCTTATCTATGTAGATGAATATGGGTTCAACTGTTCAAAAAGGGAATTCCATATGATTATGACACAATTATTATCACCCCTAGAAAATCTTTATCTTATCATCCTCTTTTATCTACTTTTTACAAATCTAGGTCACCAAATTGTTTCCTTTTATTTATATTATCCAATTACGCAACCTGTTGAATAAAAATAATTTATTCTTCTGCCGTATATTTACATATAATATGTATATGATTGTTGTCTGAATGAATATTTCTATCGTCATCGCACCTCTTACCAAGAAATTAAGTTTTTAGGCTCGTTAATTTTTTTTATTTATTTGTAGAAAAAAATATTGGAATTACTTAAACAAAAAACAACTTGAAATGTTTTCCCTCGAAAATAGCTAAACAAAAATTGTAGGTAGTTTTATAAGGTTGTTAGGTACGACGACCGACGGACGTCTATAGCTAGATATTTTATTTTTGCCGCCCTCGCTTTTAATTGCCGTGTTTCTTTATTCCTACAAGTTCTTATTCTGTTCTTTTATCAATCAGTCATTCTTCCTCTCATCGCACTTTAAGCTTTACCTATATAAGTGCCAACAAAATGGAAAAATATAACTTTGTTTGTACCAATTTATTTTTATTCTTTCTATGTATATACATATACATGTAGTTATAACATTATTTTCATTTGAAGTTTTTCGCTTACGGCCTTGACACACTTTAACAATTTATACTGAATGTTGTTAGTAAAATTTTGTTTTGCTTTGAGATAATGAGGAACATATATGCACACCAAACGATCAACATAATAGGTTACTAATGCACCATAGCTCTATAGTTATAATATGCATAAATAGAAAATGTGTTAGCGATCAAATATTTGTTTTGAGGTTACAATAATACAGATAATGACGTATTTACTTAACTTGCGCAATAGCATGCTCAAGGAAAACCTCATACAGTACGGTTAATTTGATTAAACACAGTCAACTAACTTAAATCCGTTCAACGAATTGTTGGCATTTAAATCGAATGTGAAAAATAGAAAGAACCAGAATGAAACGACAACAACAAAATGTGTGTATACTTATAAAATAGCCGTCTTCTTAGTGGAGTGATAATCACAAATTGAATTGAGGTAGAATTGTACCTACAATGGTAGGCCGGAATCACTCCACCATCAATTCCTCAAACATTTCAGTTGATTAGAATATTTTGTTTACTGGGACAAAACTTGAAAATAAATTTAGTTAAATTAAATGAAGAATAATATAACAGTATTTCTAATTCGTTCAGCTCTCAGTACACCAACTTAATGTAAACGGGGTAATGTAAACGTATGAAGGCAAATTAAAACAGTTTGTTTTTTTGAATTTTTCGAGTTACTCTGGCAAGCCCTATTTCGGCTTGATAATGTTGGCAAATATACATTATTATTTTAAACGTTCCATACTACGCATAAGTGACAAAATGTTCCTGCTAACTTACCATAAGTGTAGTCAGGTTCTCTGCACTTTGGAGGACTGTATCTTTGTATCCATTTCCGGTCCCCATAATTGTCATTCATTGATGACATTGAACCAATATCTGGACTACAATTCAAGCACGATAAAATAATGTTGGAAAATCAGCCTCCAGCTCTAAGACTATAACTATTTGTAGTTTTTTTTTTTGTAAAGAAATTCTTTCTTAGTTCAAGCACTTACAATTTTTCGAATACTAAAATGGAGACAGGGTGTTGCATAATGTCATCTGTCAAACACAAGTTCAACTCATCTTTTTCTTTATGTGGATTTCCATAGAGCCAAAAAATCACTTTTTGTCTGTTTCCGACCTAGTTTCAATTTCCATGGTACCAAAAAATTACTTTTTTTTCGAGCACTTTCAACAAATCTGGATATTTAGCAAGGAGAACAATCACATAAATGCACACACATGAAAATCAACAATTGCTTGTTTTACTCATTGTTTCAGCCGAAAAAGGCAATCTTCATCAAAAAACCACATAAAACTGTAATCTGTTCATAACTTTCTATGCTTTTAAAAATACATAGTAGACTCATTTTTTCCTATTTTGTCCTCACCAAAAGAAAATGTTTACAAGTGGTTTCAATTTGTTGATAAATTGTGACATCTTTGACCCTTTTTTTGGTATTAAGGTGACTGGACTTTTGTCATATTAGGCGTGCGTCAACAAATGTTTCTTCATTGAAATCACTGTCACTTTGACGGAGGCGGAAGAGTTTTTTGGCTCCAATTCCTCTGCTCCTCAAAAATTGCAACCTGCAAAAGCAGCTGTTATCGTACTCAGTCTGATTTATTTTCTTTTTGAATTTCCATTTCAAAGTAATTTATTTATAATGTTGACGACTTGTTCAAATTTTTATAGATTTTTTCAGGCTTAATATTTCATATTTGTATTAAATCAATTTTCTTCTATTAAAATGTTGTTTTGTAGGTATTACAAATAAATTACTTTTGAAAAGCAACCCGCGAAGCCAAACAAATTATTTTAAGATGATGAGGAAAACAACTGATAGGAATGAATCCATAAAAATTTTCTCCTCAACAATCTCAGAAAAAAACGGAGGAATCAATGGAGATATTTTGAACCAACGAAAATTCCTCCGATTCCTATGATTCCTCCGATTCCTCCGTTTTTTGGTTCTGTCCTATTGTTGTTTGTATTTATGCTCTGTTTAGTGTAGCTACATTCCACAAAATTGGTTTTGTGGGAGAGAGGTTATTCTCTCTGAGGCCCGGTTGTTGAAACTATACTTAAGAATTTGTGTTCTACCATTGTGTTCTACCATTGTATAATATATGTATATACAAAAGTTCTACATAAATTCTTATGTAGTATTTTTTCCTTTGCATAAATTGTTACTTAAGATTTATGTCGACCATAAATGCAAGTATCGTTGAGCAAACGTAAGACCCGTTTGCTGAAACATTATAACAATGATGATGATAAAAACATTATAACAATTTGCTATAGAACATATAATTCAGACGATGTTTTGAACGTTAGCATGATGCTAGTGTGATCTAAAATTTTCAAATTCAACAAATTATTCTAAATTTCCTAAGCTTAAATGGACTGAAAAATTGTGTCAAATGTGTTAAAAATATCAAATGCATCTAACCAATTGAATCGCACTGTTTAGTTTTTGACAGTTCAAGAGAGGATGCATTTTATAATAATAAATGATAGTAGATAGTTATATAGAGGCCGTTTTTAATGCATAATCAAAACGTATAGCTACATTATAGAACTCGATTTAAACACATCTTGTGGGATTTGACCAGCTAGTGCAGCATGATATTTATGGATATTTTCTCTTTGTTTACATTAATCTTTCCTGTTTGTTGAAAGACTGCATGCAATAAAAAAAAAATTACAAATGCAATGTGTGTACAAGAATTTGTTTACAATTTTGAAACTTCCTAATTTCCGAAAATAGATTAATGAAATGCATTCAGAGAATGTGCTTTTTAAATAATTTTTCTGTATAAACTCAACAGCGGCCGATATGATGAAATATGTATCTAACTTTTTTTTGAGTTTATTTTAAGAATTTTAAAAACATATCGGACATCGGTGTATTATGACTATAATTAAAGCCAATCAGAAAAATATATGTACAAAAATTTCAAGAATGGAATGCAATTTCCAGTGACGTTAATAAAAGAAAAATTTATTTCATGAATCATTATTAAAAATATTTCTTACGACAGTTGGATATAATGTACATAACACATAGATACATATTTGTCGAATTGGCTTGAAACTGTGGCTTAATATTTTCAGTTAAATATAGAGACAAATTTTTCATAAACAGTTATGCCATGGTATGGTCTAAACATATTTTTTGTCATTCATTGGAAGCATTCAATCAAATTTAGAGCTTAAGTTAAGTCAAAGTGCAACCATTGGACGACGAAACTAACTTAAAATTCAAATGAATAGGCGAGTCCCACTAACTATATCTCACTGAGATCTCAGTCTCAATTCGGAAGAGCAGATTCCTTTCGTGGGACACATTTCTTAGTGCAAACATAACATCATGAAGCACATGAGTTTTCATTTGCCATCTCGGTGTAAATTTCTTTATTCCTGGTTTTCTTATTTATATTTTTGTATTCTTATATTTCTGTATTTTTCAATTAAAAATGCAAATCACGTGCTCGCCTAGTCGCTACACACTACTTTTGATGTGCCGTAGTAAATTTAAAACGTCAGTAAATATCTGATTAGAGCGAGAAAGAAAAGTGAGGAATCGAATCCAAGAAAATGTTCGTCTCGGTGAATTCCGGAAAAAATCTCAGCGCTCAGGTGAAAAAAATTTAAAACAAATATTAAAAAAAATTTTATATCTTTTTTTAAAGACAATACTTTTTTCTATTAGATGTTTTTTAAATCAAGTGAAACCTATGCATAGTCTTTGAAAAAAACGGACTTTAAACTCAAAAATAGCGCAAAAAAAGGTAAAAAAAACTTTGAAGTGTGATTTTTCAAAACTGTGAAATAAAGTACTACTTTTTTTTATAAAATTCGTTGCTCATATTAATTTTAAATCATAAACTGAAAACAAAATGATTTAATGTTTTCTGGTTTTTGAGAAAATGGAAAATTACTGAAACTACTTTCTTATAAGAGTTTTCTATTTTTTTTTTTTTTGGTATACGGTGAATGTTGTACGTAGGTTCGTTTTTGTGATGATGCTTGGGCATCTTTAAATGCAACAGAAACTTTGCATACAACCAACCTAGCACCCACCCCAAATCCTATAGTGTGTCCAAGCAGGGGGGTTGCATACCTCACTGTTTATACACTTTAGTAAGGGAGATAGACCCCCATACCCATAAAAAAAAATGCTTGTATTGAACTGTTCTACAAAAAACCGTTATCAATTCTTGGCGCCAAAGTTATCGTACTCGTTCCACCCCATCATACTATATTTTGACTATGTTTGAGCCTTCATCCAACTATGTTCGTGAATCCGGCTATAATTCAACCGTATCGCGTCGACAGCATTTAACTTTTACCGACAATTCACTTTACCACTTCCCAACATAGGTATTCCAACGTCATTTGGGAATCACAGAATCACCCCGTTAAATATTACGTAGTTTTCTAAAATTTAAAGCAAACAAAAAACAACAAACAAAATCGTAAATAATGAACTGTAACTGTAGGTATGTAAATTTTAGATAAATCAAGTCAATTTGTTTATTGACAAATCAAGTTTTTTTATTTCTGTTTTCTCAAAAGTAAATCATTTAGTTAAAAGCAACAATTTAATGTTGGGATTTATACAATAATTGCATATACATATGTACATATATGTACATAAATAATTATTTATGAGCCGAAACATCGCCGCCGCCGCCGCCGCCGCCGCCGGTCATTTTATTTTTAACCATCATTGTAGCACATGTTCGTGTCTACTGAAAAAAAAACTAAATTGCAACAGAGAGCAAAAACAAATAACAAATCCAGTGCCGTTTATAAACGAGATTAAAAAGACAATGAAATGTTTTGAAGATCAAGGCGAAGCAGCGAGTATTCAAGATCAATGATCGGTATTATGTCAAATGACGTGTTTTTTACTTTTCTTTATTTTTTATGTGGGGACAAATAATTTACGAGTTTAACGAAGTTTAACGAAGGTATTATTTACTAGATTAGGTATGATTTGTCATCTAATTTTTGTTTTAAATCTTCATGCAGTTTATTAAAACCAAATTTACAAATATTTAATGTAAATATCCGGAACTTATGTTCCCGATGCACTCTTTCAAAATTATTTTTTTTCAGATTAGGATCAAAAGATTAAAGTGATGAAACCCGTTAAAACCGATTAAAAAATATTTTCTTTCTCAGATTTAACCTATCTTTTTTTTGTATCGCAATTTTCTTAATTCACAATACCTGGGTGGCCCACTTGTATCCTCAAAATTTGAGAAGGGTGGGGCTTGCTGCCCCTAGGTGCAAGTTTGGGTGAATACAATGTTTCTAACGAATTATAATTTTAATATAGGTAGGTCCGTTTTTTTGTCTTCAATATTTAAATCATCAACAAGAAGTATTCAAAAAAAGTATGAAATTCGTGCTACTGTGAAAATAAATTGGGCCAACGCATCTCTTCAAAAATATCAGAAAAAAATTTATAAAGTGAAATTTCTGTTCTGGGCAGGCGGGCACTTGCGATTATTTTGAAGTGCAGTTAAAAAACGTAAGTATTTGCATGAACAAAATTGCGATTTTTCAATCGCATGTGTGCGCGCTCTCATTGAAAACGTTGAGTTCTATTATTCTGCGATTTTATAATCGTGCGATTGCAATCGCAAGTGCGCGCCTGGCCTTAGATGTTTCCATTTTTTGTTCCTCAAAATGAACTCTAATAGGTCTATTTGGTCTAAAAAACAGGAAAAATCCATAATTTTCCTTGAAAATTGGGTCATATTTTGTGGGTCCAATTTTTTTTTCTTTTTGAAGTAATCTCGAATGCTAAGTAAATGAGTTTAAGTTTACCTCGTATAAACATTTGGGTAGGTCTGGAGGCCATTCCCTTCGAACAAGACGACAAAAGTCTATACAATTTCAGAACCACAAAGCTAACCAATCTGATGGAATTTCGATGTTTTATCCGAATACATTTGGTGAGAATTTCCAAATATTGAGGTTGCATTTAGCAAGGAGTGCTAAAATCATTTTTTGTTTTTTATTTTTTCAAAGAAACCGATAATTGTGAAGACTATAAATGTGGCGGTTATTTTAAGTCACATGGCTTTTAACATATAAAAACATGAAAAGTTCTTCCTCTATTACGACGATGCTATGATCTCGAATGGGCTCACAACTTTCCCACTACATCACTTTACCTACAGCTCTGCTTGTGGGGTGATTCATGATTTTTTGGTTATAAAAAATCTTGTATTCCATGCCCATCATCCCGATCTCAATGTCGACAGAAGCAGAATCTTTTCGTTTGACAAATTTCTCTTTGCAAACATAACGGTATTAAAATCGTGTGTTGTCATTTGTCATCCCTGTATGTTTTTCTTTCAGGTTTCTGTAAACTCTGAATTCTTTTTAATGGGACATGCCTATCAAAATTATACGAATACCTTCTATGGTTAATTGACCATGTGTTTTTAATAGCTCACTAATAGACGTAGAGCTAGCGACAAAAATACTTACGTCATTTGATAACGAAAATAATTAGCCCTACTATCATCACCAACAAGTGTGATATGTAATCGGGAAGTCTGCCAACCCTTCGGTTGTGGGTGTGGCCACCATGCACCATGTTAAAGATAAAAAATGTATGGGCACAATTTTTTCGCTGCAAACTAATAATGGGATCTTGTATAGAAACAAAACTACAAGCATACTTTACTATTGGGAGGGGGGTTCTATCTCCCTTCCCCGTAGTAAAATATGTTTGTATATTGTCGGATTATAAGATCCCATTATTAGTTTGCAACGAAAAAAATTTCCCATACAAGCCTCATACAATTTTTAACACCCACCACTGGAGGCTTGGCAGACTTCTTTATCAAATTTGCTGGGAGATAATAATACGACTAATTACTTTCGTTATGAAATGACGTAAGTATTTTTGTCGCTAGCTCTTAGACTATAAGTGTCATCTGAAATGAACCTCCCCCTTTGTCTGTAAAGTCAAAGTTTTTCAAAATCTTCTAAAAATTCTTTTTTTTATCGAGGCGTAGTAGACTCGTCGATGTCAAGGCTCGAATCCAAAGATACCAATTAAAACTCGGATACGAAGTTTTGAAATTTGACTGATTACCAGGTTTTTTAACGCCGAAGAAGTATCATAATTAGTAATTACAAACGTTTACTTTACCCTAAAAAGCGTTCGTGTACTGTTATATTATTCTTTTGTTCATTTACTTGCAAGTTTTGCCCCAGTGATATTTCATCTGGTAAAGACTTGAAAGTGCCGAAATTGAATTGAATGGTCGAATGATCGGTAAAAACCTAGGCAAGACAATAGGCGTGTTTTATTGAAAACAATTATTTTACTTTATATAAAGTAGAGTAAAATTTCCATGCATTACAAAAACAACAATTACTTTATAGCGAGTAACTCTTACTTCTCCTTTTATCCCTAGTAATTTTTATTGGGGATAAAATATTCACAATTGTTATGAGTTTTATCTGTGAAAGTTGGTACATAAGTAGCACGTGGTAAACAAGTAGTGCCAATTTTAAAAACGAAATCCTTATAGGCGATGTTATACTGAATCGTTTTATTGAAAATTTCTCTACTTAGATTAACCTAGTAGGATTCTCAATAAAACACATCTAATAAAACTGTTTGGAATGCATTTGATTGATGTTTATGCAATTTTTTTCAAAATACAATTTAAAGTAAACAATTTTTGTTTCCACAAGAAATTCAAACTTTATATTTCTCAAGAATTTACACAAAAAGCGTTCGCTTACTTTCCGATAAGTGAGGGAGATTTTTCTCACATTTGAGAAATTTTGAAAGTCATAATTTTTTTTACACAAAAACGCGAATAAAGCCAACGCGAATAAAGCCAATGTGTATTTTGAATTTGGGCTTTTTGATCTCGTTTTTGATCATAGACTTTTTAAAGCAATTAAAAGACTAATTCATTAATTTTCCGACGTTTCGTTTGGTGTTTTGCCAACATCTTCAGGGGTGTTTTTATTTATTGAGACCTTTAATACAAAATTTTTTTGTGAACATTGTTGTTATTTGGACTATAGATTTAAATATTTATTGTTTTGAATTTTAGATAAATAATTTAACATGAGCATTGCTCTAAATTTAAATTAAAACGGAAACTAATAAATTATTTGAAAACTAGACAAAACAAATTAAAAATTGTAGATCGAGCTGATGTTGTCTTTTTCTTCCTTAAAATTCATGACTCTTATATTTTGCTGTATTCTCAGATTTTCTAGAGTGTATCGTTTGTTGGTGTGTTTCTCTTTGTCAAGTATTTTGATATTGTCAAAATCATCTATTAAAATAAAAATTATTATTATCAGATGACTGTTAATTTATGAACAAAACTTAAGAATTATTCCATAAAATAAATTTTTTGATTTCTTTAATCCCTCCGTTTTCTCCGTTATTTTAATTAAAGTCTATTGTGAATACCCCTAATAAAGTAAAGACAGAATTAATTTTCTTCAATGTTTAATGTGCTTGTCGACAAAAAATACGTTTCCTCTCAACCATTTGAATGGCATCCAGACTTTAATAAGCTGGTTTTATGGGGGCAACATAAAATACCATATTTGGTTTTGACATTATGTATATCAACAATATTTGTATATATTACCACTTCTGCAAATGAAAACAAAACAACAAAGTTCATTGCAAGACATTTAAAACGTAATGTATATCACCCCATTATGATTTCACTTCTGTTGTAATCTCCAAAAAGAGTCTATTGACAGCGCAGCATTCATATATGTATGTACATATGTGTAGTGTATGTATATATGTTTTTTATCATTATTGATTAATAAATCAAATACAACCTTATGTATATGTATGTATGAAATTATTTCCATATCAACACTCGTTGCCGCCTTTTTCTTCATAGAATTCTATTTTAACCACTTTGTACATAAAATGCAAATTAGCAGTCCAGCCACCACCAACTGTTCTAGTAGAAAATCGATAAACCTGCGTAAATTTTAAAGGCAATAAATCCCTACAGACAGTGAAAGAGACAGTTTTATAGAAAGGAAGAGGGTGGTAGGATATAGTTTATTTTTTTATTTTACATTGCTGTTGTTACTGTCTTTGGTAGCTTGATATTAAATCATCCCCTCGTTTTGGCCATATTCACAGTTCCAGCCGACATCCAATCAACCCACCCATCATATATCTGCTGCCCCCTATAACACCTACAGAAGCTTTTTTATTTTAAATGTTGCTGTCGGTGTTAAAACATGTGTGAACTCAACCATAAAGTTCAACATTTTGGTGTTGTGGCATGTTGGACGTAAAATATGCAGATACATATGGAAGTTTTTTTTTTTTTTAGTCTGGTACATAAGTTAATTTTATTAGTTGCGATATTGTTTATTTGTTTTTTTTTATTCCATTTTTATTAAGCTTGGTAAGGGTATCCGGTTTGGTTTGGATTCTACGTAGGTTGCTTTAGTTTTATTTAAAACTAGAACAAAACGAGCTGCAAAATGGTTGGAAGGCTTTCGTTGTTGAACTTTTGATCGTAGGTATATTTTTCATTTGTAAACTAATTAGAAATGAGACTTATATGAATGTTTTTGGTGTTAATTATATCTAATAGAGTTACAACACTCAGCTTACAAAAATGTCCATTGGTATACAAAATGTTTCATAGAGTTTCAAATATAGCCTAATGTAAGAATTGATTTTACTGTGTATTAGTTATCAAGTATCAATAATCTGTAGAAGTACGGATTGATGACGTATCTAGTGACTCGTATCTATATAGACGACTGTTTTTCGGCCAAAATTGGCATCCTCTCCCAAAAGTTCCGAATCCCAGATAACGAACAAACGGCGTTGTTGGTCGTATTCATAAGCCTTAAATCCATGGTCAGTGGGATCTTGCACGGGTGCAGATCGACTACAAATTAGACCAGTTGTAGACTTCGAAAAGCCTAGTTCGACGCTTATCTATTGAAAAGCTCTATTCCAAAGAAGAATGGTTGCGATTTGCGATCGTCTTTTTTTTTAAATGTATTGGCACCGACAAGTTCTGAAGAACCAAGGCTTAGTGGCTAATACTCTAAACCAAGCCTGTTGTTTGTCATCACTTCATGTAAGAAATATTCTATTACTGATTGATTGATTGATTGATTGACGCATGCAACAGTAATAACAGATCTTGAAATACCCAAATCGTACAGATCTTAGGTTTCGAGCTCTAACTTACCGTTAACTTGATACTTGGATAATCCAAATCTGGTCTGGTAATGGATGACCTCATGGGCAAAACTGATATTTCTTTTAGCCAATAAGGTGTATATTTTGACAAAACAATAGCAGTGCTCGATGATGTTGCCCAAACTTCCAAATTTAACATTATTTACCCAAATTTTATTCTTTTACATTTTTTCAGAAGAGAATTAAAAAAACTCTCTTCTACCGAAGCATTGTAACTATATAGAAACTATAGTAAGATTAAAACTGGAAAATTCTAGGGTTTCGTGTCGCTGATGCGGAGCTAGAAAAATTTATCAAACTGCCTATTTTAAACAAAAAAGTTATCAAATACTGCTCGGAACCACCAATTCTGCCTCCTTCTAAAATCTTCTCGAGTTCATAAATTACATCATTTGCACAGCTTTTTCCTGAAAATTTGTTTGTGCATATGTACCGTTCATTTGCACCTAAACGTAAATCTAGGTTTGCGTGAGAAAAAAATGTATGTATTTCAATTATAAAGAAGATGCAACAAGAAGCTATAATAGGTAAGGTGAAGAACAACCCAAATATTCCGTTTAAGCGGGAAGGCAATTTTGGTGTTCCTCGTGGGTTTGGTGTTCATGAGAGGTCGTGGCTGAACGGTTTAGTTTTCTTTAATTTCGATCATGCGTTAGAACATATTTCCGATATTTTATCATAAGAGTTAACAACGAACCAAACAAAAATGTTTGTATGTTATCTGAACAAAAAAACTCAATGGATATTGTGGCGCTGTTTCATTAAAATCGGCTCAGCATTGAATAATGTTTTTGAAAAAAATTATTAGAGCTCTTTTAAATGAAACATGATTCTCAACTTTTTTCGTAGTGTGGCACAGAGGATAATTACACATAGGCTGTGCGAATGATATACCTGTTCTAAATGATCATTGTCAAACCATTTGGAAAGCTCTGTTTGTTCTCCGTATCGAGAAATAGTAGTTAAATAGGTTTTGTGTTTTGAAAATCTAACCCAGCTGTCTTAACACATACAGCAAGAATAATGGTTTTAACATATTTAAAAGATTTTCATTTCCATGTGTGATTCAGATCAAATCTTCCAAATTTTCTAGATTGCATCCTTCATGTTGAGATTTGACCTTTTTCTCCTCTTTCATCAAAAATGCAAAAGGAGCTAAGCTTTTGAAAGAAATAACAAATCATTTAGTAAATGAAAAACGCTATTAGTTTTCTTTTTAAGCAATTTGAGGCCATATAGGAATGTATTAATTACTGTGTATTATTACTGTAAGTATGTGCGTGACAAATTTAAAATGGAATTGTTGTTAGTTTTGTTATGCGTGTTTATTTGAATCTTTTTTTGTATTAAAAGGTTTGAATGTGTGTTTGAAAAGTATGAATAAAGATATTCTTAAATTCAATGTTTTTTCAACAAAATCACTAAAAACTAATAACTAAGTAATCTGGCAAAAACCTTACTTATTTAATCTGATATATTATATAAAATAAAATTGTTAAATTTCTAAATTTCTTCATCGCCTAAATATTATTTACAGTTATGTATTGAAATGTATTTTAAATTATGTATTCGTTTTATTTATTTCAACTTATTTCTTTTCTAATTCTTTATTTTAATTTCCTGTTTTTCTCATTTTTTTTCCTTACAGACTGCATTTTTACACCAATAACATACACATATACAACATCAAGAAAACAAACACATAAAATTTAAACGTGATCCAAACCCATGTGCATTATTAAAATATACAATTATAGATTAAAAAATAAAATTAACAAAACAAATGCCAACATGTTGTTCATAAAACATGGGACTTCATCGATATCTTAACAAATCGTTTAATATTTGCAATCGCAATAAGGATATTATGTCTATTTTTTTTTAAATCAGTTTTATAATTTTTATTAAGTTTTCTTATTTTTTAAATTTGTTTTCGGGATTTTCTATCGAAGATCTTATTATTCAAAAATATATATAATACACGATTTCGCACTTTATATACACGTATATATATATATATATTTTGTACAAAACACAACAAACAAACACTGTTGTTCGATAATACAGCAGTAAAAGACGCCAAACAAACAAAAACACAAATCGTAATTCATCATCGCATCATCATTAAATTCACTATCGCCGTCATTGTGGTCCATTTGTGATATAATCCATCGTCATCATCGCTTCGATAAATAACTCCGTTTCAACAGATCGATCGATATTATATTTGTATAGTATCGATATCGATCGAATTGCTGGGGTGCAGCACCGTAAGCAGAACAAATTATGGCAACACCACAAGTCAAAGATTTGGTGTTGCGATCGCCAGCTGGGTCATCGGAAGTTGTGACATTCTCTTGGCCTCTACAAATAGGCCATGGTCAGGATAAGCACGATAATGGTATCGATATTATCGATACAATTAAATTCGTATGCGAGGAGCTGCCCGGAATTAGTTCTGCATTTGAGGAAATTAATTTAAATAACATTGACACTGCCTGCTATAAGACTATGACAAATCTTGTCGATAGATTTAATAAAGCTGTTGATAGTATTGTTGCATTGGTAAGTACACTTTTCCTTTTAACAATGTTTTTTGTTTGCATATTGCATTAACCTTGTTATTTGTTTAAATAAAAGACACGAATAATTTTCGTAGTGTGGCGGAACCAAGTTAAAAATCACTATCACTACAGTATTACACAATTTTGTTTTTTTGTTTGTTGCCTTTAATAATTCGATATAGATTGCATAAAAGGAAGAACGCAACATACACGTGCAAGCCTTTTTAATCACTGTGTCGAGAGTATTCATTTACGATAGGCTTCATTTATACTTGTTAAACAAGCTTCATATGCAACGTTAGAAAATGCAGATAAAGAAGGTACCTAATTTTTCGACAGCTTGTCTAGGAATATTTACTTGCATGTTTAAGTATGGTTTATTTTCAGCCATACCTCTTTACTATATCCATCTGTTCTCATTTGGTTCAGACTAATGATCTGTGAGAGAGTTAGAATACGTTGCGATGTTAGACTTCCTCGATTTTGTAAATATGTACACCAATGTTAAAACTGCATGAAGCGCATCACTTATCACCAATAGATATCGCTTATGTTAGCTGTTTGGTTGCTGAATGTATGTGTACAACAATAACACATCTTTTATTTATGCAAGTTTGGTGATTTTTCAAAACCATAAAAAAATATGGTTGATTCTAAAATAGCTCTATTAAGAATTTATACAAACAAATACTCAGTTCTTGAAATACAGTATTCTTCAGTAGAAAAGTGTAAACAAATGGAAGATACGATATATTGAGGCAATCGCTGCACCCATCCACTATAAGCCGATAAGATTCCCGATTAAATCCCTTAAAATATATAGACGTTTTTATTACAAGGTGTTATTTATACATACACACAAAATTGTTTGTCGAACAGAGGAGAATTGAATATACCTACTTGTTTCGATTTTAATAACAGACTTTTACAAATTGCATTTATGCACAACATCATCATTACCATTATACTTCACTTCTTCACACTACGGATCATCCATAGTGTCCTCTTAAAGCCTTCTAGATTGGTCTATGTCTTAGACAAACTAGATGCTAGAAGATTTTGATTTTTAAGGACAAACTTTCTTTTTCCATCTCGATATAATATCTGGTCTTATCGACAGAGTTCCCAGAATCTCGTTCAAGAAACCATTACAATATATAATTACATATCCAAACTTGTAACCCACTGTGAGGTTTTAAGTCACATGGTCTTGTGTTACTAAACAACTTTTATATATTTATCTACAGATCTGTTCTATAAATGTCATCAGAGTTCGGTTAACAATTGTGTTGGCCCCCCATCGTTCCAAACTCTGAGTACACGCATATCATCTTCATTAAAAATTATGTTTTTAATTTTTACTTAAAAAAACCGAAGACTTCTTTTTATGATTTTGATCTCAAATACTTATAACACGAAACATAAATTTATATATGAAAAAGACACTTTACCGAAACAAAAACCTGTTCAATTAAGGTACAAACAAAATAAAAAAATAACTGGAATGAAACGCTTTGAAAACTATTCTGTCTTCATTTATTATTTGTGAATACTTATGTGAGTACATATGTGATGAAGGCACGATTCCCATAGCTTTGGCTTGTTCTTACTGTAAAAGGTAATTTTCCATAAAGAAAACAGTAAACACTTTGGGGCATATTCATAGTTGGTTTTAAATTGTTTTTTTTTTTTTTTTGTTAACTTAAACATTGTCTATGAATATGCCCCATTATATTGATAACGTTTTGTTATTATGATTGTAAAATATTGAAAGATGACATATTTTTGTAAAATTTGGAACAATCGACACGTCATGAAGAGTTAACGATAAATGCTCAGTGAATAAAACAACTCTAAATTTCTTACATCTAAATTTATTTTCGTTCCATCGACTTACAAACTTAGAACTTACATTAAAACAAATTAGAACTTACATTTAAAATTTTCGGATTTAAGATTGTCGTGTAGTGAAAAAATTTAAATAAAGATTTTATTGTTAATCTTGATTAATTGATTAACAGAACTTTTATCGCCATAATTTAACATCTGCAAATAATGCAAAAAGGCAATTTTCTTCTTAAACTAGCCGATATAGAAATTTGTTCGACAAGGAACAAATGGAGACAAAATAGATCCATTTATTATTCCTGTTAAGAAACAAAAAATCCATATGAACAGAAAAGGAGTTTTTGAGTGTATGGAGGTAAAATTAATCTATCTAGGAAGAAAACGTAGACAAAGTTTTAAAATAAGTACGCGAATGGAGTAGTATTGAGCCCATTCCTTACTATGTATCCATATTCAAGGATTGACCTTACAAACGAAACATAGAGAATTTTAACATATGGATAATGAAACTAACGAGAATATCTTTGGATCAAACCAAGTGCTTTGTATATACATTTCTATAGTATTTTCATGCTGAATAATCACCGCCTGGCCATCTTGAGAAACGTGTGATAAACACATTTTTAGGTTCGTGCATTTAATAGTTGTCTATTCTGTAACCCTGACAACAGTCGTAAACATATATTATTTTTGTTTTGTTTACGACTCTTGTCAAGGAAATATGGATTTTAGAGCCAATAAAATACATCATATATTAATAATTTGTTTCGTAGACGACTATTGTTAGGGTAACAGAATAGACACTTAGTAAATGTAAGAACCTCCAAATGTGCAGTTAACAACTTTCTTTAGATGGCGCTGCTCCATGGTTGTACTATAGAAATTTATATACAATGCCAAGTGTCTTGTTTGATTTTCTATGATGTTATCATACTGATTAACAAAAGAAAAACTATAAACAATTGTGACGAATGTAACAGATAGTAATATATAAATACATAGATAATATATAAATAACACGTGTGCGTGTAAAACACAACATCTTACACTTGTCAATATTTAAAAACTAACGACCTAAATACATTTAGGGAATAAATGTATTTAGGACCCTATTGTGAATAGCGAATCGAACGTTTTTGAAATCATTTATTTCGCGACTAAAATTGTTATCTTCACCTCAGATTAAACAGTTTGACGAAAAGAGATGTTTTTCAATTGGGACGTCGAAACTCGCTTTTCAAATATTAAGGAATCTTGGATTTCTTAAACGTTCGCTTCTAGGCGATTGTTTTAAAATAGAAAATAAAATAAATAAATAAAATAAACAACAAAAGGACCTAGATGACCCCTTAAGGGTAACCAGAACTAACTTTAAATTGACATTACGTTTATTCCTATTCGACCTTTATCATTAATCCTATTCGACCTTTATCATTAAGATAGGGTGTTAACCAAAAAACAAGACGACAGTTAAGTACAATTCTCTTTAGTTGGGCATAGGAAAATAAAAAAATAAAATTGTCTAGAAAAGATGATGGAACGAATTTTCGTATCACTCACGGGTTACGAAGGTTTTACTCTACGACACTACTGAAGAATAAACAAACATATTCTTAGTAAAGGAAAATTTCTTTCAATATAATTTATGTAAACTGTTTTCTGCGAAAAATCTACCTGAAAAATTATATATGTCAATTTCATAGTCAAAGCTATCGGAATCGTGCCTTTAAAACTAACTTTTTATCAATTTCTCTTTTCAGGAAAAAGGAACATCACTGCCAGCTGAAAGGCTGAACAAATTCGCTGATCCAAGCCTTCTACGTCATATTTTACAATTAGTATATAATGCTGCCGTAACGAACCCCGATAAGCTTAACAATTATGAGCCTTTTTCACCCGAAGTCTATGGTGAAACGTCGTATGAACTCGTCCAACAGATGATCAAACATGTAACCGTAAACCAAGATGATTCGTTCATAGATCTTGGTTCTGGAGTTGGGCAAGTCGTCCTTCAGATGGCCGGTTCATTTCCTTTGAAAACATGTATCGGTATCGAAAAAGCTGATACACCTGTACGATATGCCCAGCGTATGGATGCTATTTTTCGTTCATACATGGCTTGGTTCGGAAAACGATTTTGTGAATACAAATTGCTTAAAGGGGATTTCTTGGTGGATGAACATCGGGAAAAGATCACATCATCCTCACTTGTGTTTGTAAATAATTTTGCGTTTGGACCAAATGTGGATCATCAGTTGAAGGAGAGATTTGCGGATCTGCGTGATGGCGCTAGAATTGTTTCGTCAAAAAGTTTTTGTCCTCTAAATTTTCGAATAACGGATAGGTGAGTTTTTTCATGTTTGTGAAACGAATGTGACTTACATTCTTTAATAACTGTATATCTTTTGCAGAAATTTAAGTGATATTGGAACAATAATGCATCTTAGTGAAATACCACCGTTAAAGGGGTCCGTATCGTGGACGTGCAAGCCGGTATCGTATTATTTGCATGTAATCGACCGTACGATACTCGAGCGATATTTTCAGCGAATGAAAAGTCATAAAGGACCCGAACACAACGAGCATGTCGGTAAGTAAATATTTGATACCAACCCAAAGTGGACAAACACGTGAAAAATGAGTGGACTGCCAAAAATATCATTCATGTAGCATTTAATCATTCATTTGACATAAGCCACGCAGTTTTGCAGTTTCGTTTTCTTTTCTATTTTACAACTTTGTTTTGTGTTTGTTTCATTTTATTTTTTTTTGTATTCAATTTTGTTGAAAATATTTAGGTGATTCTAGGCAGGGCTAGGTCTGCTGCTTTTAAAATTACACATGTTCTTTTGGGACTTGCAAAGTACTTCTTGAAACTTCGCAATAGAATAGAAATGGAACGCTTTCCAGATAACTGAAGTACTTGGTAGTTGCAATTAAGCATACTGCCAAGAGAAACGCTGATTTTATTACATAATTAAATTATGTTGCTTGATCATTTTTTTCTGACGCAAAATGAAATGAGAGACTTCACGAAAGAGTCACTTGAACCCATAATGTACTCTAAATAAATAGCCATGGTTTTGAAATACTTAACGAAATAATTTAAATTGTTTAGTTTAACAGAAAATGTTATTTTGTTAATAACTGAAGTTAATAAATTTAAATTTAGCGTGTCAAACGTATTTGTTTTTTTTTTTCCTTTTCTCGTCCTTGATCTGTTGCAATTGCTTAAGCTCTCAAATTGAAGTTTGAAAAAATTGTTGTCTGAAGAATTGCATGTTAAAAAACAAACAGAAAAAGTTGGTTGCCAGAAGCGTTCGGCTCGCAACTCGTAATATCTTAGTAGTAATTGTCGCACACCAAACACGATTTGAATAATTGAAACGATGGTATTTTAAATTTTAAAAAATTAATTAAATTGGTTTTGTTTAGACGTCAATGATCAAGCAATAGGGTATTATTTCTTTGATGAGAATAATTTTGTTCTAAATAAAATACTGTTATTTTTACAGGTTCCACTAGAACAACCCGCGATCGTGCCAAACGTGAGGCAAATCACCAAAACCACAATAATAATCATGCCAACTCTGTAAATAATTCTGTAAACGCCAATAGCAACTCCAACACACCCACCATGAACTCGAATTCAAATTCCACAGCATCCACCACGAACGCTCAAAATGGTAAATCTACAAAAATGGACGAGTCCTCGACAGATAGTGAAGCTGAAGCAGCCGTGACTGGAACTGCACCAACGACAACGCGTCGCACGTGGTCGGATTGGTGTAGTTCGAAGGGAAAAAGCAGCCAGTCGGATGATGAAGAAAACAACAACTTCTCGAGTACAACAAATTTACGAAATATTCGGTCGGCAACGCAGAAGCGAAAGAAACTCACGCGAAAAGCAGCAATTGCCAGCAAATCAGCTGCGGCTGCAGCTGCGGCCCAAGCTGCCGCTGAGAAAATTGCCGCAACGGCAGCACAAAAAGAGGCTGGTAGTCTTGCTGCCCCGAATGCGGTTGGAGCTGGAAAGCGAAAAGGTCGCATGAAGAAGGGAGGTCGTGGTAAAAAGAATCTAAAAATTGTGGGATTGGATGTGTTGCACACACAAACTTTACTCAGTACAAGTGCAGAAATGATGTGCAAAAAGTTGCCTCCAGCTCCAGGTTGTGTAGATCAGCAGTTGACATCGCTGACGGGCGATATGAGTCACACAGAATTGGACATTCCGCAAGCTCCTTCAGACACACCGTACGCTCTGCAGATAATTTTGGACGTCTTCCGACAACAGTACATGGCCATGATTGAGAATATGAAGTCCAAGGCGTTCGTTACGAATCTTAAACAAAAAATTCAGTTGGAACAGGAACGAAAGCAACGCATTAAAAATCGTGCCAGTCAACTGGATAAGCAAATCAAAGTTTTGATCGACGATAGTGTGGCTTTATTAAAAGCTCGAATGAATGAGCTCGGTATAAACATGTCTTCTCCAAACGATTTGCTGGCAAAGGCTAAGGAGATTGTCGGTCGTCACAAGGAGCTACAGGGTATGGTGAAGAAAATGTCTAGCCAAGTGACAACTGGAGAAATGGAACAAAAACGTCTATTGAAGAAAAATCTGCAGAGTCTACCTGAGTTCACAAAGCTAGCGAAACAAAAGAATGGCCTTTCCGAGAATATTGATTTATCGGAGGCAGCAGCTCATGATCTTTTGCTTAAAGAGATTGCTAACACTCTCGCACAGCGGAAGAAGCTTTATGCTCAAGTGTCAACTTTTGAAAAAGAAAGGCTGACGCTGGAGAAGGTTGTGGAAGAACGAAAAACCGCCGCCGCATTACTCGCACAGGGAACTAATCTTATTATTGCCACATCAACAGCCTCTGCGCCATCGACTTCATCAAGTTCGACCAGTACTACGACTGCCAAATCAAGCCACACAAAGTCATCGAGACGCAGTAGGGATCACCGCTCGCGGTCTCAGGAATGGCCTGATGTTCCAGACGTTGGCAAAATTGAAGAAAGTAACCCCGAGGTGCTGGCACAAAAAATTCTTGAGACGGGAAGGCAAATAGAAGCCGGAAAAATTCCAAGTTACAAACACAAGGACGAAAGGGCAATTAAACATCGCAGCAACAGTAGTGAACACAACACACATCATCAACAACAATTCGTTGCTCACCACTCAGGGCCAGATAGTGCACTTATGCCTGCACCAGCTCTAGGTGGCTTAAAGCAACAACAAAATCAAATTTCGAATGTAGCCAATAATTTTACTTCGAGTGCAGGAGGAGGACGAGGCAGCAGTAAATCATCGAAAAATCACCAAGAATCCCCCAAAGTAGCCAATTTTGAAGATCGCCTGAAGAGTATCATTACTTCAGCGCTGAATGAAGACCAAGAGCATAGAAAATCTCAACATCCCCCAGTGGAAGCCGTCGCTCCACCTCCGCCACCATCCCCGGCGAAGAAGTCCTCAACTAAATATTCGTCTACCATACATAATAATCAGCAGACGGCGCAACAGCAAATGCATCACCATCATCTGAGCAACATTATAACAGTAGCAACTCAGGGTCTCACGCATTTGAATTCGACGACGACGATTTCGCCGATAACACCGCCACCGCAACAACATCATTACGGCAACAGTGTGCCACTACAAAATGGGCCTGTACATCATATGCACCATCATTCGCAATCGATGCCACCTACAGCACACAGTGGATACAAACCAGTCGCGGCGGTATCTACAAACGCGTGTCCATCTTATTCCAAGCAGTCAGCATCGTCTTCCTCCATATCATCATCAACTTCTTTATCGGCTGCTTCAATACCATCGTCCTCATCATCATCCGCCCCTCATCATCTTCCACATCAGAAATATTCAAAATCTCATACAGGGAGCAGTTCGTCGCTCTCTATTGATCGGGCAATGCCAATTCATCAGCTACACGGGCATAATTTACATCATCCTGTACAACATCAGCAGCCATCCGCTGCGCACCAACATGCTGCTCTTTATGCTGCCGCTACAGACTTAGTATTCCGTCGGAGCTATGAACATCAATCCCATTATCAGGAGTTTAAGGCGCCGGAGAACATGAATAGATCGGCTTTTATTGAAGAGCCAACTAGAAGTCATTCGGCTTCGTCAGATTCCGCGATGTACTATCCACCGACAAGAGATCGTCTTCTTTCCCTTGAACGAAGTCAGCAGCAGCAACCAATGCAGCAGCCCAGTCGACCAAGCTCGAGTTCTTCTCAACCAGACTATACTCAAGTGTCTCCAGCTAAAATGGCTCTGCGTAGGCATTTGTCACAAGAAAAGCTGGCTAACCAGCATGTAGGCCCATCAAATCCAAGTAGTAATGGAAATATAACTGCCAGCAAGACCATAGGAGACCTAGTAAACGGAGAAATAGAAAGAACTTTGGAGATATCCCATCAGAGCATCATAAATGCTGTGGTAAATATGAGTGCTATAACTGTGCCTCCAGCAACCACTGGTACTGCTTCTACGACAACACCCTTGACTACAGAACGTCCCATAATCAATCCAAATGCCCAACGTCCAGAACGAGTGCATGTTCGTGTTATGGACGAAATTTCCTCGCTGCCACATCATCCAACTTCATTGCATCAACACCAGCAGCACCATCATGCTCACGCACATCATCCGTACAATCAAATATCACCACGATCACGAAGTGATGTAAGCATGTCTGAGATGAAGAAATCGCCCGCCCACAATTTGACCACTTTGGCGCAGGCTGCATACAACCATAAAATGATTTCTCAGCAGCAACCATCATCGTCTTCATCTGCTGGAAGATCATCAGGTTATAGTTCGTCGGCGGGATATCAACAACAGCAACATTTAATACCTCCAACAGCTGGTGCTGTTACTGGAACGCATTCTCTGCCCTCACCAACTTCATCGTCATCGAGAAATAGCGTGAATTTAAAGCGAGATTATTCAACAGTAGCTCTACCGCGTGCTGAAATGAAACCTTGCTTGGAGTCTTACTTTAATGATGAACCAAAACCGGCTCCAGTAGCTGCTCCGATTTCTATGAAGGAGAGAATGTCCCATAGGCGAATGAATGGAAATCCACCATTGGAAGGTAAATAACTATTATGTCTAATATACATAGCTCTTAAGTTCTTTAGTCATTTTGGCAACGTTTTTTGTAATAATCATATCCTATTGTATTTGTGGCCCAACTCAAAAACTCACTTTAGCTCTGAAAGTGAAATAAATATTTTTTGACTACAAATACTTCCGATTAGTCTCTTTTGGAAATCTCGCTATGCATATGCCCAATGTCATATTCGAGTGGCTTCACTCCGAAGAGGAGGGAAATATGAATCCAATTGATCATTAAAAAGACTCCCTTTTTCAATAGTGCATGTGGTAGTTGACCAAAGATTGCTTACATTTATTTTTTGTAACCTCAAACGAAGCAAAAACGAGTTAAAAAGTGTTTTTTTCAATCCTTATTTACACTTATTATTTGAGGTCTTGAAATATAAAAAAGAAATGAAAACACTGCGCGTTTTGTTTTATAAGTCTTTGACCATATGATCGATGTAAACAATATATATGTGGTAGTAAATTGTGACAGCACTCCCAACACTCCCAATTCAATTCAGGAAGGCAAATTAGCACTATCAAACATAACCACGAACAGCCAATCGACCAATTAAGGAAGATTTTTTCACTCGGAGGGCCCTCCGAACGTCAACTCGAATCTGACATAAGATTCTGCTTTAGCCGTTAAATAAACGATTTGCACTTTCACTGTTCTACGGACTTTATAACTACCTTGTTTCTAACTGGGAAGATT
The DNA here is from genome assembly GCA_951217065.1 of Baccha elongata. Taxonomy (NCBI): domain Eukaryota; kingdom Metazoa; phylum Arthropoda; class Insecta; order Diptera; family Syrphidae; genus Baccha; species Baccha elongata. The sequence goes on from OX578273.1 coordinate 5,411,345, forward strand.
GGACTTTTGTACTAAGAAGCCAGTTATAGCTATCATTAAAAAGCATAATTGAAAATGTTCTTTTCAAATTTTAATGCGAATTATCCAACAATGTTGGTGTCAATTGGTATTTAAATTAAGGGCATGAATTATAAAATGTTTCTATTAAAAAAATAACTTAATTTGGACTAAATGCACGAAGTATTAACACTTTTGTTCGTTCAATGATCATTGAAATTTCAATGATCATTGAAATCACAAAAGTGACAATATAATGCGAATCAAGATCAAATTAAGTTATTTTTTTAATAGAAAAATTTTATAATTCATGCCCTTCATTTTAATACCAATTAACACCAACATTGTTGGATAATTTGACTTAAAATTGAAGAAGAAAATTTTCAATGATGCGGAGTCAATACATTTATGTATTCATCAAACATTAGGTACAAAACACGAAAAAAATTGCTGTACGAAAGATTTAGATTTATGTTACTTAATTAGCTTTTTGGTAAAAGCCCACAGACGAGTACTCAAAATAAGATAAATGTACGATATCAATGATATCAAATACAAGCGAACATGTGAATTTTACACATGAGAGAAATGTCCATTTGATGCGATGTTCCATTATGCATTATTGTTGCTGTCAGTTTTGTAGAAACGTCGTTTAGTTTTGTAGGCATAGTTACCTTTCTATAAATTAAGAACTGTGTCAAATTCGACGAACCAAATTCTTACTTGAGCAAAAACTATGGCAGTAAATTTTACAATGCCCCAATGGCAGTAACAATTAATGTTGATGATTTCTAATAAAATTATGAAGTTCAACATCGTCTCCGGTTCGATTAAATACCATCGTAATTTATCTAGCATCCATGTTTTATCGCTGCTTTTATAAGGATAATAATATGATCCAGTTGCTATCCTCCCTTAAAGCAAGTCAACTATAAATATTCTTTCCAAATGCTCGTATGTACTGGGTGATGTCAATCAGCCGCAGCTTGCATTAGATGTGTACCTAAATCCTGTAGGCGAAATAACTAAAAACACTTTGGAAAGTTTGACTGACTTAAAGCTCAGACGCTTCTATCCTGTAATGTCTCCAGAAGATAAAAAATATCGTTATTTGTGTTTTTTTTCCTTCTATGTGTTTTGTATAAGTTCTAAACAAGCATTGTAACACACTCATTTACCACTTTAATTATTACATACTTCAAGGTCTGGCAGTTTCACTCCAAGATCATGTCATGGCGTCGCGTAAATTTAAAGAGGAAAGCGAAGAGCGGCAACGGCGATCCGTCATGGCTGCAGCCCATTTTCAAAAAACAGCAACACCTGTTCACCCTTTAACTCAACAGCATGATCGGACATCACCCACGAAAGTTGAAAGTGAGTAATTATATTCTTTTTTATTAAAATTAGAGCAGTTTTAATGTCAATGCAAAAACATTTTTTTTTTTTCTTTTATTTTTCTCTATAATGCAATTTCAGTTGGAATGAAGCGTACCTCGCCATTAGTTCATCATCCACGTCCAGCAAAGATTCCACACTATGCTTCCCACGAACACCTTATGACGACAAATAGCAACACAAATAGTAGCAGTTGCAGCAGCAATAATGGTCGTAGATCGAACTCATCTCTCGAACCACCGCTCATGAGTCCCGAAATAAATTCACTCATGGTCGACGAAAGACCGTTGCAACTGTCGTCGCGGACACGCACTACGGACGACGGTAAGGAAGACAATTAAAGTTTCTCTTAAAGATGTATAAATATATTAATCGATAGATATATACAAATATATTTATTCTTTCTTAGTTTTATATTTTTCTTTTTTTAATTTACTTATATTTTGCATTTTCCATTTTTTTTTGTTCATCTTATTTTTTTAATCCACTGATTTTAATTTAACTGTTGGTAGAAGATATATTTTTCTATAAAATAAATACATATATATAGAACCCTCTTACAAGTACATAAAATATAGTATATAAACATACATACAAAATATTGTGAATGAAAGCAAAATTATATTTTCGTATTGATTATTTAAAAATGATTCGCTAACAACTAGTTTACTGTAGCATCGAACAAATTTTAAACACATATATATATATATATATACACACCTTTATTTAAATCATTTTTTTATTTGTTATAATTCTTTTTTATTTCATCGATATATTATTAAATAAAAATGACTCAAAACCGCATTCTGTTGTAATTTTATTTTTGAATTAAAATCTAACATTTGAAATAAAAACAAAAACTTTCCACCAAAATGTTTCTTAAATCATTACAACAGAAAGTTTTATTAGTTTTTTCTTTATTTAATAATTGTTTGCATACTTTAATAAATTATTATTTTATATTCTTGTTTAGTTAGTCCCTCTGTTAAGTTTGTTTTTTTTTTTAGTTTTGTGCATGTGACTTGTTTGGATGTAATTAACCATTTTAGTTTTTGATAAGAGAAAATGATGATATTTCAAATCCGTTTTAAAGTAAATAATGATGATAAGTATTTATTTAATTTTGATTTAGAATCAATTAGATAAGTGAAAAAAAAAAGTTTATTGAGGTTAAAGTGTTTTTTATTAAGTAAGGACGCGGTACCTGTAAATATTTGCTGTTTTTTTTTTTTTTTTTATATGTATCTTCTTTTTATTTTACTTTATTTTCGTAATCATGTTAAATTCTCGGAAAAAATGAGGACGCTTTAAGGACCAAGCATAGGTTATTGGCTTAAGTGAACTTGAGCAGTAGCCACATATCAGATTAACGACATACTGTCAAATTTAAATTGCAAAATTTAAAGAAACTGCAAGAAACGGAACAAAGTAGTTATTATGGGCATCGGTATAAGAGAGCAGATAAGATTTTCTAAGCTTATTGAGGAAATTTAAATAAAGAAGCTAAATAATATTCACTATTAATGTTCAATCTTTATACCGACAGCTTCGTTTGCAGTGCTTTGTAGACGGACATGTGAATTAATGCAAGTCACAAACCCTCCAAAATTACCGTTTTTCTTGATAAAATGCATCTCATATTAGTCGTTCGTACTTGGCGGAAAATTTTAACTTTATTCAGTATTGTAGAACTAGCAATGTTCCAAAAATGATTAGCCTCGCTTCTCGTCAAGAATTTTTTGTTGTGCCAAATAATCTATTGACTTTTACTCACGCAAAGAAAAATATTACCTATACAATAAATATATGTAATTAACTTAACGTCAAGCGGGTACTGGGAGATAAATTAGGTAATACCCTTGATAGGAAAAGTAATAAAAAATATCTATCTTGTTAGGTTCCGCAATAATAGCAACTAGTACCGGCCAGTGGTCGAAATTCGGCCTTTTTAACTTATAAATATTTCTGTTACAATTTATTTGTTATTAAACATATTAATACTTTATATTATGTTATTAAACATATTAAATACATAGAATTATTACGTAAACGCTATTTTTAATCACCCTTTTTCGCTAACTTAACGGCAACATTTTTATTTACATTTTTGGTTTATTCGAAAGGTATTTGCATTCCCATAACCGATATCAAATGTTTATAATAATATGTTGCCGTTAAGTCAGGCAAATTAAATTTTAAATTTTTTACAACAATGAAAACTAAAAACACGGCAAGCTATTTAAAAAAATTGATCCATTTTATCAAGATTTCAAAATGATGCAACACTTGCCACTTGCTACTTCCATAAACATGGTACTAGTCATCGACAATTATTGCGTACTAGATATGGTTTGATGTCCTCTAGCTGACAAGCCCCCAATCAATCAATTTTACCTAATTGATGTAGTCCAGTAAGCCATTCCTTCGGAATATTGTTCAGGCTACTTAGTGAGTAACTATCTTACTAAAAGTCCTGACTTCTGGGACGTGAGCCGGAGGATGTGGAGGGGTATAAAGGTTCCCTTTTTGGGGATTGTGCTTATATTTAATTTTCTAGACGAAATTCAATTCACTTTAACTTTCTTCAAGGGTTTTTTTTGTCAGATTAAGGTTGCTGGTAACCATAGGTTCAGTCTTTTCCATTTAAATCTGAACAAGATAACCTATGGTTACGATAGATTTCGTCAACCAGCTGAATTTCAATGGTTAGTGTCATTATTCTAGTCGGTTAATAGCGATTTGGTCTTTTCAGGAAAATTGTAATCAGAGAATGTATGGTTAACAGAAATTTCATTAACCAGTCAATTTTGCTTGGTTAACCATAGAAACTCTATATGGTTATCGAATATATTTTTTTGACATTTGTGTGAAATCAGAAAAAATATAATGGATAGTTGATCATCGCTTAGCTAAAAGAACAATATACTTACGAAAGTGATGATCTACTACCATCTGTAATCTATTGATATATCTACCTACCTTAATAATTTTGCAACATTAAATGCGATGGTCAAGGGATTAAATCGATACATATTATTCGGCAGCAACCAGCTCACATCTTATATAATCCACTAATTGTAATTCGTTAAATAGTTTTCCTTTATTTGTAACGTTTTGGGAAAATAATTCTTTTTTGCTAACCAAAGTAGACAAAATTCTAAAAAGACGAATTGTAGCTAACCGAGTTTGAAAACAATTAGTTAGGAAAATTCCCTGGTGACATAACCAAAGATTTAGCAAGAGTTGTAAAGACCGGGCCCAAGTGTCAGATTAAGAGTACACTTATGGTTTGTAGTTTTTAATATCAAGCAGTTTCTCAACCAAACAATGTTTGGTCTGAAATCATTTGGTGTAGTGTGGTTGGGTTTGTTGGCTTCGTTCTAACTTTTTGTCTAAATTTGTTTTCTCATGTTTTCGGAAAGACAAGAACTAAAATTATGCCTTCTTTGTGGCCCCCAACCATGCATCAAATAATTTGAAAATATTTCGATTGAGACAGGTTGCTGCCGATTCCTCCAATTCCTTTTTATTGTTCGCAGAATTTGTGGATCCTAGACATGTAGTTTCTTTGTCAACTGCATGATTTTTTCATAGACATATCAAGAAAAAAAACATGCTTTTAGTCATAGGTAATAATAATTTTTGTAAACATCAAGGCTTACATATTTATCCAGGTTCCCGATTAGTGAATAAGAAGCGAGTCGTTTTCAATTCGATATTTCCTTTTTATTGTTTAATTATTTAATTTGAAGCGAATTCTTCCAATCCTTTTAATTGACAGCTGATTTCAACGAAAATACAAAACGAAAGAGATGAATTCAACAATATTATGTCATACAAAACTTTATTTTCGCCCCCAAAAACTCGCTTCGTATTCCCTAATCGGGGGCCAGTATACGTATTTAATTTACAAAAGTGACCGTAAAGATGAGATGCATTTCATCATTACAATATACTCTCAGATCCACTTCGAAATTTCATATATGTAAATATGCATTACAGTTTCAGCCCCATATAACACAGCTCTAAAAAGATAACAATTTTCCTTTTTTTGGGTTCTTTTTTTTTTTGTGTATGTATATTTTTTTTGAGTTTATGTCTGTAGAAACTCAGGTATCGACCGTAGCATGGCAATTAATGTAAATGGGGGGCTTAAGTTCATTAATTTCAGTTAATAAATAAGCATTAACATTTCATCAAAAACTAATCCACATCTTTGATTTAAATTTAAAAAAAAAAATTAAAAAAACGCATTTTTAAGAATAGTTGTATAGTTTATTAAAAAAAAATCAATGACAGACAAAATACAATTGAAAACAAAAATAGAAACAAATGACAACATCAAAATCCGTTTCCCTACAGTTAACTATCCAGATCGTATCGCCCCAAACTACGATCCGCGACGTCGTTGTCAACCGACTTCTTCCCCACGAATTGGATTAATAGTAGCAGATAGTAGTAGTACTCCATCGCGAATTTGCAAAAATTAAATTTTTCTTGAAGTTTTTTTTTTATTTCAAACATAAATAAAAAATATAAACAAAAAAACTATTCAAAATTCTTCCAAAATATAAAAAACTGTCCCAAAGGTAAGTTTGATTTATTAACAAAAATCAATAATTGGTTTATATTTTTTTGTTTACTATTTTGCTAGTTTTTTTTTGTTGTTTTATTGTACAAAAGTAAAGTTTTCTTTTTCTATTTAATTTTTATTAACCCATCTTTGTAAAGAAACAAATAATAAAATAAAGTCTTAAACAGGTACCTCGACCATTTTTTAAAAATATGTATAAAAAACATTTAGAAATTTATTATTTATAAATTTATTTATTTTTCCTCAATAACTGGTGTTTCAATTTAAAAAAAAAGCCATTTATGTAGGGAGCTTTATTGATAAATTTGTTACAGTCTATAACACAAAAGGGATACAATTTTCGTTAGATTGTAAAATATAATTTTGTTTTTATTTGCAATGAGTTGATGATTTGTTGGTGAACTATTTTTCTTACGATATTATGAGCTGACACACCTAAAACTTTATTACACTACACATTTTTTTTTTCATTTAACTAACACTGCTTGCTTTTATAATGCATACTTACAAAATATTTACTGGTTAAGATTTAAATCTATTGTAACATAAACCCTAGATCACTAATAGGGTTGCCATATACGGTCTTTTTTATCAGAACGCTTAATCATATACATACTAACTATTTATTTGTTAATATCTGATTTTAATGTTATACAAATATAATTATTAGTGCTCTAGTGGTGATAATTATGTTTTATTTTTTGGGTTTTCTTCATTTGTCTTTTAACTAATTCGCATCTCTTTTTATTTTTATAATTTTTCCCCGCATCAAAATATACAAAATAGAAATAGCCATCAAAAAAATCGAACCTACGCCAAAACGAATACGAATTCTTGAAATGTTTGATCATATAAATAATACTCACGTTGTAAGGAATGAAGATGATAGTTACTTTGAGTTACAAAAACAAATAAAAAATATACGAAATTTACCTTACAACAGATAAGTATAAGTTTAAATTTTATTAATTTGAACGAACATTATTTGCTGAGAGAATTATTTAATTGGAAATATATTTTTTTTATTTTTTCAAGTTCGATTATAAATGAAAAACAACTGAATTCCATATTGGATGCCATTTAATATGTTATTATTCAGCCTTATTATGGTATCCGTTCGGAGGAACTTATTATCGTGAAGTAATTATTTGAGAGCTAGTATTGTTTTTTTTTTTAAGAATATTGATTAAAAAAAATGCAATTATAAAACTGTCGTAGAAAATCGAATTTTCTAGTTATCAGTTCTGATATAAAGAGAAATGGCAAATGTTAACACGCTGGTATTTTTAAAAACTATCTGTATTGGACAACTTATTGGCTAAAGTTCATGTAAGACATCATTCGGAATAACCGTCGTTTTTCTTAATACATGATAATCAGAGACTTTTTCTGGTAACAACTTTTTCTGGTGAAGGGCTTGTGTTATCAGAATTATGTCGTGTAAAAACTGATTTTTTTTTTCAAAATTTAACATCCATAGCTCTTAAAGTGTTATACCTTTGAAAAAAAAAATTAGGGAAGTTTACGAAATTGGATACTTTTTTTTACCACTAATAAAGTGAAAACAATTTATTGTTTTCGCAGTGTCGTACTCAGCCAGTATCGATTAATAATAATACCATTTACAAAATAACTATTAATTTCAAGAGCTTCACAGGTCCCGAAGGTATCCATTTTTCCATATACATTCACTTATGAAGGCCAATCATTTCACGTTTTTAAACGAATTAAAAGTATACAAGAAGTAACTTATTTCAGAACGCGTTTTGACTAGATTAGTTGTGTAAGATATGTCATATGACAAAATTCGTAAATTCCGTTAAAATATGATAAAACCTCAACGATCGTATACTGATTATCTCTCACTCATAGGCAAAACATATTTTATTATGATTTGATTATTGTATTTCGATTAATTTTTCATAGGAGATGAACTTGTTTACGGTACTTTATTACATTGTTTCGGAATTTGGATACTTTTTTTATACCATTATAAAATATAAACAAAATAAAATATTTTAATAAAGTTATTCTAATAACCTGTTACATAACTGTCGTTTGTTGAACTTTGTTTTAATTGCGATAAGTGAAAACGAGAGCGTGTATTTTGATAGCGATAATTCTATGAAACTAGCAATTATTTTATTTGTCTTTAAATTTCTTTTTTGAAAATAACCGACAATTTTTATTAATTTGCACAAATGTTCAATCATTCTAATTGTTTAACCTAAAAAAGTTATGGTTTGGCTACTTAAAAACAACTTCTGTCTTTGTTAATGTAGGTACTTCAAACTCAAAGTATCGTTGTCGCTCTGGTTAGAACCAACCTTTATACCTTCGCTTACGTTTTCTTTAATGAAAACAATCCGAAAGGTAAATATAGTCCAATAATGTTGTTCGCAACAAACGACTGTGGAAACTTTCACAGAAAAGCATATAAGCATGTTTTCATTGAACAAATTCGTTTTAACACTATGATCAATTACTGCTATAAAAAAGCACGGACCCAGTTGGTCAAGATACATTTAATGTTTACACGTTTACGTGCCGCTAGCTTCACAAGCTAACTTAAGAAAGGTCTTATTTCAGCTTTGTCCACATTTCATTGTACCATGTACTTTACCAATCCACAATTTTTTTCATTTGAAATGTTTTTTTTTTGTCATATGTTATTTGTACGTATATCTATGTTATAACTCGTTTTTTTCTTTGAACGCATCATAAAGCGATTTGTGATGCAAAATTAAATGAAGATAAACGACATAGCCAGAACTCATGATTTCGGCTTTTCTTCAATTACATATTCTGGTATGCTTTTTTTCTAAATTGGATTTTATTTACTCAGCAAATATAAAGTTTTTCGTTTTTATTTCATAATTATAAATATTGTATGGTTCGCATTAATTTATTATGAAAAAAAAAAATGTTAAGTTGTTGTTTTTATGAAAAGTCTCAATGTAACTGTAATTTGTTAAATTATTCATATTTTGTTTTACATTTAACTATCTATGTACTGAAATACCAATTTTATTTTATATTGAATGTATGTATGTTGTTAGATGTAAGTTAGTAAATCAAAGTAACTGGGCCAACTCTGGGAAATCACTATGAAAAATCTTAAATTTAATACGATATAACATAAATACAATATAACGACTGCATTATAATAATTATTTTTTCAAAATTAAAGTGCAAAAAAAGCATAAGAAGTTGTGCAAGCAAATTTGTTTATTTTTTAAATTATATTCTACGCAAAAAGAAAATATGTAATCATTCTTTTTGAACTTCATTTACCAACAAAAAAAATAATCTTCGGTTGATTTTTACAAACAATTTATTCAGTAAGACGCGGTATAGTTCATATAGTAGAGAAAATACTAGGCAACGTGCTAGGTTTGGTTAGGTTTATAGAGTTTATGATACGGTAACTCGAATCATCTGACTCAGATCACGTTGATCCATTTTGCTACACAATTAATTAGATACAAAACAGAAACAAAAAAGAAAAAGAAAAGAAATTTCGTCGAAGTAATAATCCCCAAGAGTTATTGGCTTGGTACAAGCTAGGCTGGGGCATACACATTCATATATATAATGCTAAACCCTCTTTTATATTCTGGTCCTCATGACCCTTATTTACAACTAGAAGCCAAAGCAAGGAAGAGAATACATTAGATTACCTTGTTGGAGTGCCTTATAAATGTTCTAAACATCAACTTGCTGTCTTTTATTTCAGCGTTAATTATTTTCATTTGAGATAGCTGGATCAATGCTTAACAAGTCTAAAGCCAGTCAAATAACTAAAAAATAGTGTTAGTGTGAATTTTTTTTATACCGACGAGCTAAGAAAGAGCATTTTTTACATGGTTTATCCTATTCTTTTCTACTGGGCAGCTATCAAAGGTAAACATTGTGTGTATTATTGACTTTATATCTAACGATGCAAAATTTGTGATCCAGGTGTTTAATTTGATATCCAAGCTAACCATAGTTAGCTTGAACATTAGATCAAGTGGACGAAAGACCTTTGTTTTAATAATCCTTGGTTTGACAAGAGGATCACAATTCATTAATAATATTCATATTACATATTTTTACGAAAAAAGTTCAGAGACATATTGGGTGGTATGAATAAAACGGAGTACGTACTCTCAGCAGGTACTCTACAGAAATCAGAGGAGGTACTTCAAGCAGAAGTTTCATATGATTAAAAATTAGCACCAACATCAGAGCATCTCCTCGGAACGGAGTAGATGCTTTCATACATCGAACCAACTTCTATGTAGAAAACAATTTTCTTCTGTAAATAGGTATGAATATGAAAAAAAAATATAATCGTTGGGGGGTGTGAGTTGAGTTGTACCTCAAAAACTAATTTTATTAAAAAGTTCTCAAATATTTGAGTAAAATATTTTTTTTTTAAATTATTAAGCAGAACTAAAATACCTAGGTATATAATTAAAAAAAAAGCATGACGTAATCATTGATTTTTGCTGATCGCTTGATTGTTAAAAATCATTAGAGTCGTTTTTTGGGAAAAATAACAAACATATATTTATATATATTTTTAAACTTACTACCTAATATGACTTGCATATATACCTTAAGAACACTAAAGTACCAAACTACCAAATTTGAAACAAATCGGTTCTCCCATTTGCATATGCAGACGAGACATACAAACCTACTTTTTTTTCTTATCATCCTTATGCCATGATTATTGATTATATTTTCTGGTTTTTTTTACGAATGCTGAACTTGATTATATTGTATAATAATCGCAAGTAACTACTTATAAAAAAAGTTACCTATTTATGTACACAATACAACCTTGAGTAAGCAAAGAAGCTAACTCACAAGTTAGTAGTACCTCCTTCACTCGACAGAGTACGTACTTCGTTTTATTCATACAAAACTGGAGTAGGTACTCTTCCCTGAGGCGGTTCTAATCGAACATCATGAAGATGCTCCATCGTTGAGGAGCTACTCAAGGTTTTTATTCATACCAAAAGGAGTACCTTCTTCATAAAGCTGAGTTTTGAGGAGGTACTCCGTTTTATTTATACCACCCATTAAGTTGAGTAGTTCCTTATCCAAAATAGTTAAGAACAATCACAGCACTTGTATGCTATGTATAAACATATAAAAGGGGACAACATCTTAGAAAAAAAAAACTATTCTACAAAACAACTTAAAAAATCATCTTTCTATTTAAACGAAACGCAGCATCGCACGCACGCAACGCATGTAACAAATTGCTTGAAAGAGAAAATAATAATATAAATAATATCACTTATTACCTACGATCGTCAGTTGTGCACTATTAACGACATACAAAATCATGTGTGATGCATATAATTATGTAACCTTATTTTCTTTGTTTATCCATTATTATTATTATTCTCGCTTTTTTTGGTGGCAGCTATATTTCATTCCCTTATATTTTATTATTTTTATTTTAGTGTTTATATTATTAATCTTTGGATATGCATTTTCATTTTGTAATTTTGTAAAAAGTAAAAGAAAAGCAAGTGAATTATTTTAATTTAAAATGTTTAAAATTTAAAATGTGTTATCTCATTTTCATATTTTATTTTATTCTACTTTTATTATATTCTACTGAGTTTTTGTTTGTTTTATTATTGAAAATAGTGTGATTGATTTTTCTTTTTTATTATTATTTTCACAACTACGTTTTTGAATGAAAAAAAAATATTTACAATCAAATCGTTCTACATGTGTATATATGTATGTATGTATTATGTATTCAAAATGTAACAATAGATGACGTTATACCAGATGACGAGACCCATTGGCAAGATCGTGTTAGCTCTGGATTTGATCGTTTGGTTGCATTTGCTTCAACGGAATTGGATAAGACGCGGCGTTCAATTGATACTGATACAGCACCATCTATTAGCTGTAATACATCACCGGATTCGGGAATAGCGCACAGCAGTAACAGTGAGGCGCGGACATTTCTTTCTACATCATCGTCATCGTCACAGCTTGATATTGGTGCTCATACTGACCCGATGAGTGACAGCAGCACAAAATCATCCCATGATGTTGTTAAAATCAGTAAATCATCACTAGTTGATGATGCAATAGAAAGTCCTCCATTATCGGATATAGGACTCCCTCGGACTCCCAGCCCATCGGCAATAACCCCACCACTAGGATCGCTGTTATTTCCACAGCAGCAGCTACCTGTTGTGCCACCAACATCTAATAGTACATCCGCAACAAAGACGTCAACATCATCATCAACAACTCAATCAGGTCTTAAAATCCCACTGAAATACCAGCGCAAATCGAAATCATCATCGGAAAAGCATTACAAAAAGAAATTTTGCGAAAGAAACTGGGGTTTCGAAGACGACACATTGTACGCTTCACGCGACGCTGGAACAAACGAGTGTAATGGCGTTTCGACTGGTGGAAACAGTTCTTCAAATAATAACCATAGAAAAGACGAGGTTAGTGCCATTCATCATAAAGCGTCGAAATTTCGGCCTAAAGGCAAGGATTGGGATTGGTCGGTAGAGAGTAGGAGTAAAGGAGGTAGTGACACGACGTCCTCTTCTTCCACCGTGGTAGGTATATAAGTAGCAAAAACCCGTTTTGGCTTAAGAGTTTTTTCTTTTGCTTTGTTTTTTTTATACATTATAATTTATTATTTAAGTTAAAAGTATTTTTAATAATTATTATATTTGACGTTTATTTTATTGATTGTGTACTTTTTTTGTTAGATTTGGCATTTTAATAGATTTTTTTTAATGTTCTTTGTTCTACAAACATTTTTTTTTATTTTAAACAAAATAATTATTTTAATTATACATGATACATAATGTATATAATTTTTGACTGAATTTTACCAAGTTTAAAATTATTTTGTTTTTTAAAAATTATGATTAAATAAAAGTTTAACATGTAACTCTGAAAATAGCAAAACAAAAATATTAATAAATGCCTTCAGAACAGTTTTGTCTACAATAGATTGCTTGGGACCAAAATATTATTTTCGCAGACACGTATCAACATTTTTTTTTATTCGGTATGCGTTTTATTTTATTAGGTTGTTTAAATAATGTAAGTTTTTATTGTTTCAAATGAAAATCTAATTTATCTTTAGAACATGTTGGTATAATTGAGTAACAGTTGGCATAAATTTAGCGTATATACGAATATTTATTAGCAGTTTTTTAATGTCTTGCTTCTTTTATGTTAATAAGAACTAAAATCGCTTCTGTTAAATTTTTGTGGTCACTAAACAAACTCTTTTTTGGGTTTCTTTGTTATGTTGTTCAACGGTAACTTAATCAATAATGCTTAACTATGCAATTTTTTTCATGCGACAAGATTGATAACAACTTCTGTAACCTCAAAACCGACGCAAAACAATTTTTAAAACTTTTTTTAGTTACAAATAAGTGTAGGAACAGGGTGTTTCCTATTTGATGCTGGAATAGATTCATGAGCATGTTTTATTTCTTCCCTATTTTTACGGAACGTCGTGTGAACTGTGGTCCGATTAGGGAATAGGAAGCGAGTCGTTTTCAATTCAATATCTTGTTTTTGGCCCACCTAAATTTGTTTTATTATTAATTTGCTGCGGATCCTTCCAACCCTTTCAATTGACAACTGGTTTCCACGAATATACAAAGCGAAAGCGATTAAATCAAAATTAATATGTAGTACAAAACTTCATTTTCGCCTCCAAAAACGATTCATTTCATTTCAACTGGTTTCCACGAAAATACAAAACGAAAGCGATTAAATAAAAATTAATATGTGGTACAAAACTTCATTTCCGCCTCCAAAAACGATTCATTTCTTATTATTTAATCAAGCATCAGATCTTCTTACTTCTAATTCGATTAAGTCTTGTAACAACAGCTGTCATACGAAGCATAATCTACACTGAGTTACAAAAAAAGTGGCGCACCTTGAAATTTTGCAACATTTTGAAGTAACTTAAACAAATAAACGTTTTTCTGGTACAGTTTTGTTTATTAACATAAAAGTAAGTCATTCATGTAATAAAAAACGAAAAAATAGGAAGAACTTAGAAATAAACCATAAATTAAGGAAAATGGGCATAAACTTCAATGTTACATTTTTTACATTTTTTTTTTTTTTTTTAAACTAGTCCTTGTTTCTTCAATAGTGGGTATTGCCTCCACGAACATCTAATAAAGCTTTAATTCGCCTGGGCATACCTTGGATAAGGTTGTCAAAATGATAACAACACATCAAAAAGTATGACTGCGCCACTTTTTTTGTAACTGAGTGTACATACTACGTTTTATAGATAAGAAAAGCATGTTGGCTTTAAGATCCGAATTAGCTTCTTATAATTTTCAATTACTGTTCCCCGAAATGCAATTTTTTTTTCAGACATAATAATTGCAGAGTTCGGATGACATTCTCATGTGGAAATAGTCAGTAAAGAAATGCAAATTTCATACCTAATGCACTTTATTTTTGAGTTTATTTAAATAATAAGATATTTCGGGTTCGGTGCTTCATTTTATGATCTGGCTATTCTAGATTAAGAGTTTTTTTTTAGATCAGAGCAGAGCCTGGTTTGTCAACCTTTGATGATGATCAAAGCGCGCTCCATGAACTCAGGATAAATGAACCGAGCATTCTGAGTGAACACTGAACACAACACAATCTATGATATATGACAGAGCTATCTGATCAGAGAACGCTTTCTAATTCCTAAATAAATCAATTTTTTTTCAAAAAAGGCTATTAACCAGTCGTGAAATTTAATTATGCTTTTAATGTCATATTCGAGTGGACGTTCGGAGGGCCCTCCGAGTGGAAAAAAACCTGTATAAACCGTTCCAGTGGCTGTTCGGAGTGATGTTTGGGAGTGCTAATTTGCCTTCCGGAATTTAATTGGGAGTGTGCTGTCACAATTTACTACATATATATTGTTTACATCGGCCATATGGTCAAAGCCATAATGGAACAATACGCGTAGTGTTTTTAATTTGTTAACAATAAAGAAACTAAAATAATAAGTTGAAATGAGAATAAGTACTGAAACAATACTTTTTAATTCGTTTTTGCTTCGTTTGAGGTTACAAAAATCGAATGTAAACAATTTTTGGTCAACTACTACATACACAATAGAAAAAGGGAGGGGTTTTGATAGGCGCGACCTACCAATGAAGATCCTTCATGGCTAAGAGATTTTTTAAGTGGGATGAAAAATTTCACCTAAGCGCTGAGATTTTTTCCTGAGACTAGAATTCACTGAGACTAAAATTTGTTGTATTCGATTTTTCAGTTTATTTTTCTCGCTCTAAACAGATGTTTTTTGACATTGGCATAGCACGTAAACATAATTCTTGACAGTAAGACGAGAATATTTTTTGACATTTAACCAAAACATTATTACATATTTAATACAAAAAATCAACTAATTCGTTATACCAAAAACAACAAAAAAAACTTAACTGCCATCTTTATTTAATATAGGAAAATTTGAAATAAAATAATTTTAGTTTTTGTTTTCATTCTCACTTTTTTACATTGAAATTATAAATATAAATATCACTAATACTATCATATTTCACTCTTGAAAAAAAAACAAAATACAAATAAAACAATAAACATCAAATACTACTTTCATGTACAATTTTGTAAAATAATTTTAGAATGCATATACATAAAGTTTCCTATTAAGTTAAACATAAATTATATATTATGTGTTCATACATATACATACATGAATAATATATGTATTATTTTAAATTATTTTTTTATTTTTAAAGGTTTTATTAAGTTGATGATATTATATATTTTATTTTGTACAAACCTGTTCTTATTTTTAATTTATGTAAAATTGTGTTTGTTTTATATTCTTGATTAATAAGTAATGATAAATTATATATGAATTATTTAATAATTGTATTTTTAAAAATTAATAAATAAAAAATAAAGAAATAAAAAATATTTAACTTACAAATGTAAAATAAAATGAATCTATTAAGTAAAAAAAAAACAAATGAAAAAAACTGTATAAAATGTATGTAATTATTATTATTATTAAATAACTTCAAAATGCGAACGTGAAATAAAAATGCAAATGTAAATTTTATTCTATTTACTATTTTTAACAGTACTATTTTAAATTTCCAATTTTAAAACCAACATTTTGGAAACTCTTTTGTACTTTTCTATTAATTTTTAGATACATTTTTTCATTTTCAATTAGTAACTTGGTCGTAGATTTTAATCTAAAAAAAAAAATTATTGTAAAAATTAACAAACATTTTAAATGTAAGATTAAAACAACACTTATGTATTTATAATCTAGATTAATTTTTAGGGCTCATTTTGTAGTTAAATATTTTGTTTTTTTTTATTAAACAATTTTTAAAATTGTGTAAAATAAAATTATGTGAATTGCGCCACCTCAGAGAAATATATTGGAAAATCGTTTTGATTTCAATCGGGAAAAATAAAATATACAAAAAATCATATATAAAAATGTAAATTTGCAAAACAAACAAACCTTATGACAAGAAATAAAAAAAACTTTAACAATTAACGAAATATAAAAATAATTATCTTTTTTACCAAAATTACACATAAGAAACAAACAAAAATTACATACAAATATTTATATAAAACCGTATCGTATTAAACAAAACAAACGTAAATAAAATATAAACAAAAAAAAAACAATATTTTCATCGACAATTCAAGATAAGTAAATCATAAGTTATACAACAAACAACAAAAAATATTTTAAATTATATTATACCTAAGTATGTGAGAAAATATTAATATAATTATACAAAAGGAAAAACAATTTGCAATAGACAAAAAATAATAACATTTTGAATTAAAAAAAAAGGCAAAACAAAAAAAAAAACACTAAAGTAACTTTTTTTCATTTTAAAAATAAATTTATTCAAAAATTTAAATAACACGGAAAAAAATTAAATATTAAAATATTTATATTATTAATTATTAATTACGTAATAGTTCAATTAAATTAAAACGAAACAAAAAAGTAAAAGTATGTAACAAAACTAAAGTAACAGTGAGAATTTGCAAAAGAAAAAGAAATCATATATCTTATTAATTTTAATGGTTAAATAAAAAAGGAATAATATTGTGGAAAATATAAATGTTGTTTCATTGATTTCTTTGATTCAAGCACTGACAAAGCTTCAGGTAAGACACGTTAAGCCTTATGCCGAAATGCCATTAAGATGGAATCGTGGGGAAGGAAAAATTAAAAGGAGGTTAAAAGCATGAATGAAAGAATACAAGGTTACGCCACTTGGTTTTTGGAACGAAGTTCCTTTACGCGGCTTACACTGAAGTGAATTGAATATTTTTGTAACGAAAAAGTGTTAAGTTGATGTATAGCAGATGTATAGTACCTATACATATGGACTGTTAGTAAGGGGGTTCACACTCAATTGCAGGCATGACAAGCGCAGCGCGTCATGATGAGCTCAGTTTTGACAGTGTGAACGCTTCATCAAGTGGCTGGTCAAATGGCATGATGGTTTTCAAAATATTTTTATATAGGGGATTGGAGCATAGATCTCTATATATAACTAAATAGTGAATAGACACCAAAAAGTTGTGTCTATTTGAAGAATTGTTATACAGATAAAAAAGATAAACAAACCAAAATCGTTTGTTTACCTATATAATAGTATTCCAGTTGAGGACAGTTTCTCAAATACCAAAATGGTGGTTTGTTTACTTTTTCATAGTTGCTCTTAGTTTTGTTTAAATTATGTTTCCTTTCTGTTTTGTCGCGTAAAATAATCTTATATACTTAAATAAATAAATAAATTAATAGTGAATGCAGTTTCAATAGTTTGACAATCAAATCCAATAATACGGATGCCATTCAATTCTCACTTTCAAAGTTAAGCGGATCTTTTGGATTTGATACCGTCTTCTATCATCGATGTGAAGAATCCTTTAATGTCTGGAAGGAGTGAGAAGCTAGCAAGCAATTTACGTTTTAAACGTAGCAACACCCTTAACAGGCTATGTGGTGGATTCACATTTCATCCAGATTCCTCGATCGCTGTACACTATAATCAGCGTGCCGGAAAAAATTAGTATTAGATCATTCAAAGAGCAATTTCGTTGTAGACTTAAATTCGCTTAAAATCACCACCATAAGCCTTTTTTTAAAGAAATCTGTTAGAAGTTTATTTTGGCTGGTCGTATTGGTGAAAACAAACTCCCGCAAAGAACTCTTCCGGCTTTGCCGCCATCGCCACCATCTGATCCCAATCACTCTCTTGAGAGCAATGAATCTATTTCAACACAGTACACAGAACGCCTATGCCGAATCAATTAACGGAATCTCAACAGAACTAATTAAACAACAACAACTTCAACAACCTACTTGCAATAGAACTAAATTAATTCTTAACAATATCAACAACAACACACTAACCTTTACAGAATGTCAGTGCTGATGGCTAAGGAATAATATAACAGTAGAAACAACTTGAATGATTTCTCAACTTCTTGCTATCATTTTTATCACCATCATCGGAATAGATAACTTGTGTAGATAGATAGGTTCGCTGAAATATTTTTGTTGGTTTAAAACAAATACATATTTAATTGGTCCTCTTATCACATCTTAGTACATAGAGTCGGGATAAACTGATTCTTGTTTTTAGCTTCTAAATTTGTTTGTTGTATTATCCTTGTTTGAATATTTTTTCCTTTCGCAAGATTTGGCAATCTTCTATTACAAAATTGTAAAACAAACTACTAAGGGGAATAGTAGCTAAATGTCCAAAGAGAATGTGCTTCAAATGACCATAAGATTGTTGGAAAGTCGAGCAGATAATCTAATAAAGAATAGCATAACAAAACATTTTAATTCTTTAAAATAAATTTGACAAACACAGGATAGATACCAAAAAGTTGTGCCTATTTGAAGAATTGTTATACAGATAAACAAACCAAAATCGTTTGTTTATCTATATAACAGTATATCGTATACCAGTTTATGACAGATTCTCAACTGCCAAAATGGTGGTTTATTTACTTTTGTGGCTGGTGCTCGTGTTTTAGATTAATATGTTATTACTTTTGCTTTTTTATTTTTTGTGTTTCGTCACGTAAATTCGCGGTTTTAATATACTTACATAATAAATTAGAAGTCGCACTGTTTCGGTAGAATAGTGAAGGCAGATATTCACCCTTATTGCGATAGGCGTTTCACTTAAACGTTACTTTCACTTAAACGTTACAAACAATTGTCGTTATTTTAGTCGTGTCGCTTTCGAAACGGTATTGCGTATCATAAACGCCATTTTTCTCGTCGCTCTTAGATTCCACATACGATCCATTGAGAGAGCTGATTTTGACACAACAAATTAAATAGAAAATTTTGAATCGAAGATTTATATTCTATCAGTTATGAACATTTTTGCTTTTTATAATTAAAAAATGACAATACAGACAAAAATTTAACAATTTTCTAATGTTCAGGACAGCTCGGTTTCTTATTCAAAATTATTTTTGAAACATATTTTTTTGTAAATGAGTATATTAATAACATAGCAGCTGTGACGATGACAAGATAACGACAAATAGAAGAGGCACGTCTGTGTCGCACAAATTTGCTCTTGCGACAAATTACCTAAGAGGTTAATAAAAAAAGGCACGACTGGTTCTCTCGAAGGTTCTCTTGGATGTTGTAATTTGTCACTCAATTATTTTACATGAAATAATTTAATTTAATTTAAAAATTAAAAAAAATATACATATATAACAAAAATTTTAAGTTAATTTCTAACAACCCAGAGTTTTCCGAATAAATCGTGGTATGTCATCAATTTTGATAAAGGTATTTCAGTACAATTTTTACCAAAATCGTACATACACCCAGTTTAAAAAAATAAAATACGCCTCTTTAGAAATAAAATTTCATTAAGATATGTTGAGTGCTTAAAGAGAAACTCAAAATTAAAAAAACCGTTAACATGTACCTTTAAAACTATTTTCTAAGAATACCGGCTTTAACCATCTGAAAGGGTTTTAGCACTCATGTCAAATTTCATCGAAATCTAGAGCAGTTATCAAGACAATAATTGGTATATGGCGATATTTTGAGACCTAAACTTCAAACTCCCTTCAAAAACTCCCTTTTGTTAAATTTTTAGCGAATTCATCGTTCTTTTTGTTCCGTGAGAACAATAAGAAACTTGTTACAACTATAAAAACAAAAACAAAAAATTAAAACTTACATTTTGGGAGTATTTTTGGCTTTGTCGTTTGCAAATTCTTGAACGACAAAATTTGACGTTGAATTGAATTGAATTGAATTTTATTGAGTCTTTTAGTTTCGAGTTACATTTTTGTCTTATTCTAATTCTAATTCTTGTTCGCTTTAGCGAGTACAAAAGTGGCTGTAATGTATGGCCTTCTTTTTCAGTTGTGTATAATGTAAAGCCTCGTGGCGAACAGTTATTATATAAAAGATATATAGTTACACTACTTTTGCTCATAAGTGTTATTTTTTTTGCTTGAGACGGAAAGTCACATATATATTTACAAATACCTTAAAAACTAACACTAAAATAAAATAATTTACATTGAGAATAAAATTTCTTTTGAAGTTAGAGCGAGAGCTCAGTACTTTTACTATATATGCAATGCATATATTATGTTTAAATTATTAACACTTATAAATGGTATGATTAGATAGCTTGATAGAGCGAGACCGCCCTAGGAATATACGTAAATAATTAATTATTAAGTTTTCAATGAAAATTTGATTGAAACAAATTATATTACATTAAAATATCAAAACGATAAAGTGAAACTATCACAGTATATTTAAATATTTGAACACTTTATATGTATGAAGACAGAAACACTGTTGCACGCTGGATTGTCACGTTATAAAATTGTTGTCACGTTATAAACTTTACTGTTGTAGTCGATGCCTGATGTACCGTTGGGTATCTAGCAGTAAAATATTAGCTGGGTGGGAAGTTTTCGTCCATCGATGTCGTTATATGGAGCGCTATTGTACATCTCACAAAATGTTACTTCCATCCTGGCCATTGCTGGTTGCTTGGAGCGCTGTTGAACACCAATCCCTAATGTTGCTTCCTAGCTCCGTATTTGCTGCTTTTATAAGCAGTCCGAATTACTGGGGGACAAGCCACCCTGAAACTACTAACTTGAGTTACGTTTTTATCTTAAAAATTGCAAAATTTGACGTTCTTAAAGACGTTTTTGATTTAAAAACGACTATCGTAACACAAAAAAAATTCTCTATTACGAGAAATGTCACTTATAAAATGTATTCCACAAAACAAAAAACGCCTAGTGTCGTTGAACGCCTTACGTAATGCAAAATCATTTTGTCGTGTTTTTATATGGCGTTGAACGCCTATCGCAATAAGGGTGATTGAAAATCTTTTTACTCTGGATGGTTATCTGGTCTTTTGACTCTGAATGCGAAGAGGAGCTGCATAACTTGATTCCATCTTACACAAAAGGAGAACTAAAATGGTTCACACTGAAGGAATAAGGAGTTGGATATTGGTTGAAAAATATAACAGCTTTAAAGCAATGCTGGCTAAATCAGCATACCAATCAAAACATGGTAAATTTGAAACCGGACTGACGAGAGTTCGTAGGCGAGAAGTATGAGGGGTGAGTACTCTCGTGAGACAGCTTCAAACATTGACGTATTACATATGGACCGCAAGTAGCCAACTTCACGCGTGTTCCAAAATATCTAGGGGCGTCATCAACTACTAGCGGGGAATCTGCGTAGCAGTGATTTTATTTTTTTAATTAATTATTTACTATTTAAATATTTTGGTGGAAATTGTTATCAAACTTCTTTTATTTTACAACACAAATCCACTCCCTATGGCATGAGCTACTTACAGATGAATATACTATCGTTTTCATTTAAATTTTAATGGCGAAATTAGTACACGTATTTAACACTACAAGATTATGGCGTTTTTAGGCTGTTTTTAGCTGGAACAACTTTTTTTGGCTGTTTGTATGAAAATTTCAACCGACTGGCGGTCCATATCTAGTACGTCAATGGCTTCAAATTATAAACATCGGAGCGTGAGTACTGTTCCAATTACAAATTCAAGTTTTTTCCCATTTTGTTCATTATGTGCTTGACTGCCGATGTGTTAACATCGCAGTATTTTGATAATTAGGCTAAATGCAGAGTGATAGAATATGAATTCTTGGAAAAGGAAACAAACAGAAGCATTAATAATAATTTATGGATGTTATTTTCTTTTATAAAATGAAAAAAATTCGCGTCGTACAACTGGCTCACTTCACAAAAATTCCACCCGCTTGAAGTGAGGCGTCCTCAATTGAGGACCTGTGTAATCACGAGAGTACTCACCACGCCCATGATACAACTAAAAGAGATAACGCCGTCAGTTTTTTATTTTTGTCTTCTTCTGCGCATCTACGTCATCGACACTCAAATATTTGACATTTCTCATTTCAGTATGTGAAATTCAATTTAAAGTAAACACAAATAAAACTAGCTCGTGTTATTATTTAGTTTATTTGGAATATTTAAGTGCAATCATGGTTAAATTATTATAAATAATAAGTTAAAATAATAAATAGTTGGTTCAACTCACTTTTTGTTTATTATTTATTGTTGTTTATTAAGGGTGATGTGATTTCTTTCATTTCGGTTCGGTGTTGCAGGTCGCGAATGTGAATATGATTTATTTGAAAAGCAATTATTGTTAAATTATTATAAATAATAAAATAAAATAATAAATAGTTGGTTTAACTCACTGTTTTGTGTATTGTTTTTCAAGTGTGATGTGATTTTTTTTATTCCGTTCGACAACCAGTTGAAGCAATGAAGTGTCTGTGCAAGTGACCAAGTTGAATAAATAAACCTTGGTTGGTCGGTTTTGTTTAGGAAGATTTCTAGGAATGGAGTTTTGCACCTTGGACAACATCAGTATAGAAGTGCAACACGTCACTGGAAGCTGATAATGAGTACGGTTGCGAATGTGATGATTGATTTGAGTGCATTTTCCTGTGCAAAGTGTTTGTTGTTGTCATATCTTTTAACGTGGACATCATGTTCGGTACCTATGATAAAATAATGGACCACAAAAACCTTTTTTCAGTTCCATCTGCGGTGGAAATACGTATCTTTCTAACGTTTCGTTGATAATTTCCCAAGAGTTGACTAAAGATAGTTATTTTTATTAACACAAAACCAAATCTTCGGCGCTTGCGATGACCTTCGAAGTAAAATCCTAAGGATAACCAAGCAAGTTGTAGGTAGTTTTTATTTTGAGTTCTTTATTTATTACTGTATGAGCTTAGGATTAACATTACCAGTTTTGTAGTACGTACCTATACAAACCCATTTATGAACCAGTGCACTATTAAAAAAAACATGTGCTTTCATCAGGAATAATTAAAAGATTAACGCATTTTCATTTTGAAATATTTTTATATTTTCTTTTTTTTGAATTTTTGTTTTCTACCTTTTCTTGGTTTAATTTTCGCATGCGAAAATACATTCGTGACCTGTAAAGTTTTTCTAAAAAAAATGCAGTAAATATGTACTGTTCGGTTAAATACCTATGTTGGATCGAAAAAAAAACAACATTTGATATAATTACATAAGTACTTACATTTGTTCAAATAAATCGTTAGCTTCAGCTGCCCTTCCGGAAAGCTCTGGATGAGACCATCATTCGCCAAGATTTCATTTTTATTCGTATCTTGTTCGTCGTTGGAGGGCACTGGCTCTATAGGAACCGATTCGTGCAGCAGCTCATTTAGGAGTTCTTTTTTCTTTTTTAACTCCATCCTGTTCAAACGTCCTTTTGAATCACATTCTGAGCTTATTGGTTTATTCAAATGGACAGTAGGAACTGCATCTGGTTTCAAAAGGCGCAACGGAGTAAAACCTTTAAGATAAGAATAATAAATAGTTAAAGAACACTTCCTTCAAAACCTAGCTACATTTCTTACTTACCCATTTCAAATTTTATGTTATTTATGAAATCATCTTTAACAAAGTGTAAACTGCAAATTCTTGCAGTTTGAGTGTTGATATTATCTTTCCTTTTACAAAATAATATCCACTGTTTTGAAAGTTTTTGATTTTCTTTTGGAAATTTATGGAAACTAGTTTCCGTTGTAATTTTTTTTCTTGTGTTGTTATTACACTCAAAAACTGAGCAGACACCCATTTTAAATATTAATTAACCACTTTAACAATTATTATATAATACACAAAAACTTTTTTATCACTTTAATAACTTTGAACTCAGTTTCAAAAATAAACCTTCCGGCACAGAACAGGAAACAAAGTGAATCAAACCAAATTGCGCCAAAAATAATTTTGTTGAGTGTCGATGACGTCACTCCATTTTGACAACCAACCCGTGGCATGCGCAGAGCCATATCTTTAGTAGTTGTATCATGCACCACGCCCACTGATCTCAATATATAACTGGAAAGCGTATTCCACACAATGTATAACAGTTTTTTGAAGCAAATTGAAGATAACAGATGGTGGATTTTGTCATAATTTGACGTCTACTTTGGAAAAAATATTTCAATTTTTTTGAAAACAAAAAAAAAAAGAAAATGGACCAATACACAATAAAGGCAAATAAAATAAGTAAAACATACAGATAATTATCTGTTTTATTTTACAGGTGTTCAAGGGTATCTAAAACTGGGAAACCCGTCTTAAATGAAATGCAGCACCAAATCGATTCGATAAAGAAATATTCTGTGCAGATGGTTCATCAGATACTTGTTCTGTGCTTCTAAATGCATCATTACATATTGATTTACGTTCATATTTAAAAAAAAAAAAAGTATTGCAAAAGTATATTCCTAAGTACTACAGTATCTCGAACTGAATATGAAATGCTTTTGGGGTACCTTTTTTTTAATTTGACCTTAAATCAAAATCTAATGATGTAGTTAGTAGCACAGAACAATTTAGAGCAAGGAAGTATTAACATTTTTGTTGTAAGTCAAAAATGTTCAAATTACCCCAAAGTGCATGAATTTTCAACTTTTTTCGAAAAATTTAAAAAAACAGGGTAAGATTTTTGATTCTTTTTGTTCTAGTTTTTACAAAATTTGACATACAAAAAAATGTATGGCTCTAAATTGTTCTGTGCTTCTAACTGCATTATCAGATTTTAATTTAATGTCAAATAAAAAAAAGGTACCCCAAAAGCATTTCATATTCAGTACGAGATACTGTAGTACTTTAGTACTTAGGAATATACTTTTGCAATATTTTTTTCTTAAATATGAACGTAAATCAATATGTAATGATGCATTTAGAAGCACAGAACAGTTTAGAGCCTGGAAGTATTAACATTTTTGTTGTAAGTCAAAAAATGTTCAAATGAACCCAAAATATGTGCATGACGGAAACGGCAATAATACAGTCTACAGGTGCATCGGCAAATGGATCGGAGTCTTTGTCACGTCCTCGGATGAAATCTGGCTTCAGCAAATAGCCACAGCCCCCATTGTACTTAAATTTGCTCGAAGTTTTTTATCCTACCAATAGGTTTGTCGAATCCTTGGAACTGAATAGCTGCGGCGGTTCTACAGGTGGGGGTTTCGCATCACTATCTTCTGGTCTTCCAGGTTCCAATTATTTGAAAACCGATTAATAAAATCGTTATTTCTATGTTTATTTATACTAACAGGATGGTCAGGCAATATATCCTTGAGGCGGTAGAAGAATCAACATGGTATCTGCTGTGGTTCCAAAACTACCAGCCGTATATGCCTGATTTATACCTCACACGTAAATAAGTAATTCATTTATTTACAACTTTTGATGCATTTACATTGTTTTTTTTTTTTTTTGAATTTGAAAGCTTTGGCTTTGCCGTCAGCTCGACTAACAACTTTAATTTCTTGATTTTAAAGATACTGTTATTTTAATTTTCAGTTTTCATTTGATATTTTTGATTTTTATTTTTAATGTATATATGTATGTAGTTATACCTAATGTAGATTAATCATATTCTGGCATGATCAGTTTCCTTAAGGGTGGGTCTTCCTCGTAAATGTAGGGTACTACGTGCACAAAACTTAATATATCTCCTTCATTTGAAAAGATATTTTGATGAAATAAAATTTATTATTTAGTCCATGAACATATCTTAAAACATATGTCCTCAATTTTATGTTTTACAAAAGTTTGTGCTTTTTAGGGAAGGAATTACACATTTTGTCCCCTTTATTTTGGCTGATTTATGCATTCCCTCAAGGGGCTCTCGTGTGATTTGTTTTTTTATTTTGTTGTTAATGTTTTTCAACTGTCAATGAATGTATGCTTTTCGTAGGATAAAAAAAAAAAAAAAATTATTTGAGCTACAAAATGGACGTAAGTTTACACTAATTTAAAGCTCGTTTATTGGCGCAGTTTCTTAAATTTTCAACGGAGCCAAACAATATTTTTTTTTATAACAGAAAGTAGATACTTTATTTGAAACAAAACAAAAAATTATTTTTTTCCACTTTATACGTCTGAAAAACTTATATATACACAAACAATACTACTTTTTTCTTTTCCCCGTTGGGGCTGGCATGTTTTATTCTTAATATTTTTTGTTTTTAATTTATTCGAATCTTTTATTATTTTTGTAAATCCTGCTGTAATTTTTTTTGCAATTTTATATTGTTTAGACGTAAAAATTTACAATTCAAAGTATCTATACACATGGTAGTTTTCCCAGGTTGAAATGCCATGTACAACTTTATTATTATTTTTGTATTTTATTTCAATATTTTTTGCTAAAGTTCCAAGTGAAGAAAACAATATCACACGCATAAACAATTTTATATTTAATTTTGAAAAAGCATCTTTTTAACGATTTTGTTAATCCAAATACGCACACAACGATATTTAGTTCACGAAACTTCCGTCGAAAGAGAATATTATATTTTCGCTGTTCGCACTCTCTTTAGAATCAACTTTTTTTTTGTGGTGATACACAAAACACAAATGGTATGGTGAATGGTGTACATCAGCGTTGCCGCCGAGAAAAGAAAATGCCGTGTCACATTTTAAAAACTGCTTGCCATGAAAAAACTATAAATCTTCTGTTAAAAAAATAAAACTTTATTTCTGTAATTTATTATATAATTTTCCATCAATATTAAAGTAAGATATAGGCAATGATAAAGTGTGCGATATTGAAATGTTTCGTGCCACTGTGCCACAAGAAAAAATTGTCATGCCAAAAAAGCACGATTGGTTAACTTCGGCAACGCTGGTGTACATACGGTTCGTAGGTATACCGACGAACGGCTGATGAGCTCTCGTCGACGTGCGTCACGCGCCGGTCGACGGCGTCGTCGCTGTCATCCAAGTAGGTATATGATATTTTTGTTTCTTTTTCTACTTGGTTTTGGAAGGAAACTTATGGATGTGGGAATAATGCTGAAAAAGATTTTATTCGTTAATTATATAGAAATAGAGTCTCAGGGAATCGTCTATAAAAGATTTAATCTTATCGAATCTTCAAGGTTGAGGTGTCAAAAGGAAGAAGAAATTGAGATCTATGTTTCTGTTTCAGAATAATTGACGTAGGCACTTGGGCTTGGGCACTTCAATTTTTGTTTGCGATTAAACCTAAATTGGAGATACCTCCTCTTCTGTTATCCTACAACGGGAAGAAACAAAAATATTGGAGATGACCTCCTACACATACAAAGAACGTCATAACCTCGTTCCTTGATGGGATGGTGTCCTAATGTGTTTGTCGCTTGTTACATATTGAAACATTTTGCCTTGATACTAACACCCACATTGGTAAGCGAAGAGTGTAAGCTCTTTTACTACACTTCCTGTTTCTTTATCTACTCATGCGTAGGTATATAGGTTTTCATTTCGTTTTGGATACATTGATTTATTGCTTGTTGAAACCGACACCAACCTTTTTGAATGTGGAGAAAGTCAACTCCTTTACTCCTTTACTTTTTTACTCCTTTACTCCTTTTCCATTGTGTGTTAACCTGGTTCAATAAAAATCCAACAAAGAACTCCCAAGCAAGTCGGATAATTATTCAGCCGAGTTATCCGCGTACAAACAGACACCAATTAATTTGTATTTATATAGGTACCTATCTACATAGGTATATAGATTAGGTTATATTACACCTAGAGGTAGGTACCTACATCCAAGATGATACAAGTTCTAAAAACTCAGAGTTGGGCGATTTCGCATGTTTATTAACATACCTATGCCTCCCTGATTCCAAACATCAAAAAATGATCATAGGGCATACCTATATACAAAGCTAGGAATGTAAATGCTGCACGACTTTTCTGTTTGGTCATTTTTATTTTTATTCTGAAAACAAAATGTACATAGAGGTAGGTAGGTTTTCCCACGTGACAATGAAGTGACAATGTTTCAATTGCAAAACAAAAATATACAGTGTTGTGCTGTTGTTTGAAATCTGACAACAACAAAAATCGAAAGGAAATCTCAAATTTCGCACATTACAAATGAACAAGTTACCTTATTCTCCCAACATCCTTACTTGTAAACTCCAAAATTCACCCCTTTGCAATAAACCCTAAAGTAATTTTCAAACAGGTCAAATAGTTATATTGACCTACCTCACACTTATCTTACATAAAGCTTCCTAAAAAAAAACTATTTTAATGTACCTACCTACCTACATGTGTAACGTATATTTATGCATGTTCATTTGATGTGTCCTGACCTTCATCAAGATCTCGATCGAGTCACAAACGAGTTCACATTTTTTTTGTTACTGTTTTTCCAGTTCCAGCAACAGCAAGTGAAAGTGAAGAAAAAACAACTAAACGAAAAGAGAAAAAAAATGACTCACATTTCAGCTATACCTACTCATGTGTTTTGAAAACAAAATTGAAAAATATCCCTTCACCCTTCCTTAAACAGAAAGCATAGAACTCATCATTCCCATTCAAATCGAAAGGATAACAAAACAACAAACCCATTTTGAAAAGAGAACAAGAGTAGTTGAGCGTATCAAAAACAATAATGAAGAGAAAAGAATATCGCACTACCACATTGAAATACGTTTACATGAATTTTAAATTCTATTGTAATGAAGACCCACCCTTAATCTGCAAATTTCCTTCAGATAGTAAGAAAGGTTTTACCAGTCTGGTCCATCCAATATTTGTATTGTCTCCTGCATTGAGAGAGTAAATTTTCCAAAATACGCGACCCTCTTATGGGTGGGTCTTCATGACAATAGAATTTAAAATTCATGTAAACGTATTTCAATGTGGTAGTGCGATATTCTTTTCTCTTCATTATTGTTTTTGATACGCTCAACTACTCTTGTTCTCTTTTCAAAATGGGTTTGTTGTTTTGTCATCCTTTCGATTTGAATGGGAATAATGAGTTCTATGCTTTCTGTTTATGGAAGGGTGAAGGGATATTTTTCAATTTTGTTTTCAAAACACATGAGTAGGTATAGCTAAAATGTGAGTCATTTTTTTTCTCTTTTCGTTTAGTTGTTTTTTCTTCACTTTCACTTGCTGTTGCTGGAACTGGAAAAACAGTAACAAAAAAATGTGAACTCGTTTGTAATTCGATCGAGATCTTGATGAAGGTCAGGACACATCAAATGAACATGCATAAATATACGTTACACATGTAGGTAGGTAGGTACATTGAAATAGTTTTTTTTTAGGAAGCTTTATGTAAGATAAGTGTGAGGTAGGTCAATATAACTATTTGACCTGTTTGAAAATTACTTTAGGGTTTATTGCAAAGGGGTGAATTTTGGAGTTTACAAGTAAGGATGTTGGAAGAATAAGGTAACTTGTTCATTTGTAATGTGCGAAATTTGAGATTTCCTTTCGATTTTTGTTGTTGTCAGATTTCAAACAACAGCACAACACTGTATATTTTTGTTTTGCAATTGAAACATTGTCACTTCATTGTCACGTGGGAAAACCTACCTACCTATGTACATTTTGTTTTCAGAATAAAAATAAAAATGACCAAACAGAAAAGTCGTGCAGCATTTACATTCCTAGCTATGTATATAGGTACCTATGCCCTATGATCATTTTTTGATGTTTGGAATCAGGGAGGCATAGGTATGTTAATAAACATGCGAAATCGCCCAACTCTGAGTTTTTAGAACTTGTATCATCTTGGATGTAGGTACCTACCTCTAGGTGTAATATAACCTAATCTATATACCTATGTAGATAGGTACCTATATAAATACAAATTAATTGGTGTCTGTTTGTACGCGGATAACTCGGCTGAATAATTATCCGACTTGCTTGGGAAATCTTTGTTGGATTTTTATTGAACCAGGTTCACACAATGGAGCCGAAAGTTTTAAATTTTGGAAAATTGAAAAAATCTTAAAAACCCAAAATTGCGGAAAGAAGTTCACCAAAACAGCTAGTTTTATATACAGGGTGAGTCATGAGCAATGCGACAAAATGCTAGGGCGTGTAGGTTGCGTTGAGACAAGAAAAAAATCGTATGGGAGGGGGGGGTCTATTCCCCTCCGTTTAGCCGGGAGGGGCAATTTTCGAAAAAACTGACTTAAAATGGGAAAAAAATTATTTAAAATCAACGGCTTCATTCACAATGCTGTGCGATACGTTTTTGAAAAGCCAATAACTTTTTCTTTCATTCTGTGTTTAAATAAATCTATTCTAAGAAATAGTTTTTGAAATATTAATTTTCAAAGTCAAAATTTTGAATAAAAAAATTTAAAAAAAAGATTCAAATTCATTTTTTTCAAAAATTTACGTAATTAAATGCTAATTTTAATTTCAAAATTCAATGCTGTTATTAATTTCAAATCTAAATAAGAAAACCGGATGCAAAAATTTTATGTCGTTCTCAAGAAATTTAAAAAAAAAACCAAAACCACCTTTTTCTAAGAAAAACATTTATTTTTATTTTTACGTTACACATGTAGGTAGGTAGGTACTTTGAAATAGTTTTTTTTAGGAAGCTTTATGTAAGATAAGTGTAAAGTAGGTCAATATAACTATTTGACCTGTTTGAAAATTACTTTAGGGTTTATTGCAAAGGGGTGAATTTTGAAAACTTTCAAAATTGCGAAAACTAGATCCAAAAATGTGATTTTCAGAAATTAGGTGCTTCCCCCCATTTTTCCAAATTTAAATTTTTTAAAAACTCTACAAGGTTGTGGTACCCTAATACGAAGTTTTTTCTTTTTTTATTTTGAAAAAAAAAATCGAAACTGTGGATAAAAAGCTCAAAAAACATGTTCCCGAAAGTGTGAAGTTAGCCTCCCTTTTTTCAAATTTGAATTTTTGACAAATGAACCAGGTTGTGCTACATTTGTGCTGGTTTGTGTTGATCTTGTTTTTTTTACTTAAAAATTGTTGGTTTTAGACAGCGAAAACTTTTGCACTAATTTAGCAATTTTGCCTTCCTGGGAGCTCCCTTTTTCGAATTTTCAAATTTAAAAACCAGTGCTAGATTGTGCTAGGACTCTTCTAAATTGTTCCAAAGTTTTGTTTCGAAAAAAAATATGTCATATGGGTCACATAGCACCTGACAAAACCGTTACATGGCATCTGACCCGCCGGCGGTCACAGTTATTTTCCTGTAAATTTTTTTTCTGAGGCTCTTTGTGAACAAGTTACTTTTTAACATTCACAGATTTTGATTGAAGTATATTAGTTATTTGGCAAACAACAATTCAATCATTCAAATTGCATTTTTTAAAAATTATTTTCCATTTATTTTTTCAACAAAATCAACCCCAAATAATTTGGAAAATAATGGGTAAAATCTGATAATTTTCATTTCTGATTTATTTTTACCTAATGCTTTTATTTAGGTGCCAGTGAAGAAAAATGAGTATTTTCATTGCAGGCTAGGTACCTACGTAGATCGTCATCATGATACCCTTTCCCTCGGCACATGCCAAAGGCCTCGCAAAGACATTTCAGTCACACACATTCTTATTTGCAATTACCTACCACTCCATGTCCGTCAACACGCGAAATGAAAAAAAAAAATCGCTTCTAAATAAAAATAGGAACATAGATATACAATTGCAATATACACATTCCCTCTTCCCACTATCTCACAATTTACTAATCGTGTCCAACCACACCACCAAAAAGGAGGTCATCTTCAATATTTTTGTTTCTTTCCGTTGTAGGATAACAGAAGAGGAGGTATCTCCAATTTAGGTTTAATCGCAAACAAAAATTGAAGTGCCCAAGCCCAAGTGCCTACGTCAATTATTCTGATACAGAAACATAGATCTCAATTTCTTCTTCCTTTTGACACCTCAACCTTGAAGATTCGATAAGATTAACTCATTTTATAGACGATTCCCTGAGACTCTATTTCTATATAATTAACGAATAAAATCTTTTTCAGCATTATTCCCACATCCATAAGTTTCCTTCCAAAACCAAGTAGAAAAAAAACAAAAATATCATCATATACCTACTTGGACGACATCGACGACGACGATACCTACGAATCGTACGTACACCAGCGTTGCCGAAGTTAACCAATCGTGCTTTTTTGACACGACAATTTTTTCTTGTGGCAAAGTGGCACGAAACATTTCAATATCGCACACTTTATCATTGCCTATATCTTACTTTAATATTGATGGAAAATTATATAATAAATTACAGAAATAAAGTTTTATTTTTTTAACAGAAGATTTAGAGTTTTTTCATGGCAAGCAGTTTTTAAAATGTGACACGGCATTTTCTTTTCTCGGCGGCAACGCTGATGTACACCATTCACCATACCATTTGTGTTTTGTGTATCACCACAAAAAAAAAGTTGATTCTAAAGAGAGTGCGAACAGCGAAAATATAATATTCTCTTTCGACGGAAGTTTCGTGCACTAAATATCGTTGTGTGCGTATTTTGATTAACAAAATCGTTAAAAAGATGCTTTTTCAAAATTAAATATAAAATTGTTTATGCGTGTGATATGGTTTTCTTCACTTGGAACTTTAGCAAAAAATATTGAAATAAAATACAAAAATAATAATAAAGTTGTACATGGCATTTCAACCTGGGAAAACTACCATGTGTATAGATACTTTGAATTGAAAATTTTTACGTCTAAACAATATAAAATTGCAAAAAAATTTACAGCACATTTTACAAAAATAATAAGAGATTCGAATAAATTAAAAACAAAAAATATTAAGAATAAAACATGCCAGCCCCAACGGGGGAAAGAAAAAAGTAGTATTGTTTGTGTATATATAAGTTTTTCAGACGTATAAAGTGGAAAAAAATAATTTTTTGTTTTGTTTCAAATAAAGTATCTACTTTCTGTTATAAAAAAAAAATATTGTTTGGCTCCGTTGAAAATTTAAGAAACTGCGCCAATAAACGAGCTTTAAATTAGTGTGAACTTACGTCCACTTTGTAGCTCAAATAATTTTTTTTTTTTTTTTTTTTTTTTATCCTACATAAAGCATACATTCATTGACAGTTGAAAAACATTAACAACAAAATAAAAAAACAAATCACACGCGAGCCCCTTGAGGGGATGCATAAATCAGCCAAAATAAAGGGGAAAAAATGTGTAATTCCTTCCCTAAAAAGCACAAACTTTTGTAAAACATAAAATTGAGGACATATGTTTTAAGATATGTTCATGGACTAAATAATAAATTTTATTTCATCAAAATATCTTTTCAAATGTAGGAGATATATTAAGTTTTGTGCACGTAGTACCCTACATTTACGAGGAAGACCCACCCTTATGTCCAAAAATTGGACATATGCTTATAAAGTGAAAGCAGTCTTCTTGGATCTTGTATTACATACATAGTGTGCAGAACTGGTTAAAACTCCCATTGTAAGATCGTCCGTTGAGACATAATACTTCGCTTCTTGCATTGAAGATTAAAGAAATGTCTTTGGGCTTAAGATAATCATGGAAATAATTATTGTTACTCAGATTATAATTCATCTGGCTGTATATTACTGGGCTTTCTGATTCGATAGCAGTTGATTCCGAATCGAGTCTTCATTAAGCCGAATTATTCTATAAAGTTTTTGTTTCACACCAAGAATGTTGTTTGGATCAATTTACAAATCTTCACCACATGCAGTGGCGATCCGTTGCCATTTATTATACCACCAGTCCTTGCTTCTTACTTCGTACAGCAGCATCATTTTACTTAATCGCTCATCTCGAAAACCTAACACTTTAATGAGATAATCAACTTGTAGTTTCAGAGTACTGGTAAATATCTTTATTAGGCCGGTTTCTAAGTAAATCGCATAATTCGGTGTGTTGATTGATAAATTAAAAATTTTGTTGATGAAATTTCTCAACTTCTTCATTCTCTTCCATTCCCCAAACTTGAGCTGCATAACACAGAGTTGACTTCACAACGGAATTGAAGATTTAGTATTTGACACTCAAATGTATTTGGTTATTTGAAAAAAATTTTCTCCATGTTTAGTTTATGAGACTTTTGAGACGCCTTGGTTTTTCCGACGAGGTGTTTATTAAAATTCAGCGTTGGGTTAAGGTTCACTCCAAGATATTTATATTCCTTTGTCACTTCTAAACTCCTTCCATTGTACTTCCAATTGTTTCCAGCTTCAGTCCGATTAGATCGCGAGAAAATCATAATTTTGACTTTTCAGTTTTGATTTCAAGTCCCCCATTTTCCACAGTACATAGACAGCCGGTTAATCATCAATTGTAAATATTCTTTCCATTCTGACAATATGACCAAGTCATCAGCATAAAGCAACACATTAACAATGTCGTTTATAAACAATGCAAATAAAAATGCACTAAGCGGACATCCCTGTTTGACATCTGAATCAGTTCTTAACCATTCAGAAAAATGTGATCCATCCCAAACGTTAGTTGCTGTATCTGTGTACATATTTTTAATGACATGTAGTAATCAGGTTGAAACACCAAACTGTGTAAGTTTGTATGTTGATAATTTTGATGCTGTGGGTGCTGTGACATTTGAATTTGTGAATGCTGTTGTTGGTTTGTTTGGAGATAAGATGCACTATTTTTTTGAGTTATGCATTATCCCCATTGCCTGCCACTTGTATTGGGATTCCTTTGGCTTAAAAGCCATTTCATAAGTAGTCATATTAGGTGGCAGAAGGAAACAGTATTCCTGAAAGGTTGGCATTATGAGTTGTCAGGTTTTGGGAAGGCTGAGCTGTGGGCGGTGCTTGAAAAAGAGATCCTCCAATATTTACAGGAAAATCCTTTTCTCATTATTCTTCATTATTACTTTGTTTTTTTTTTTTATTAAAATTACCATAACCACACTTAAACACACATTTTTAAATATTTAATTTAAGTTTTTAAACAAAGATTTGTTTCAATTTTTAATAAAAGAAAAAAGACTCGTCTTCATATAAAAACAGAAAACAAAACGAAAAACGTCATTTTGAGTATTCTGACATTTGTTAAACTCTTATATAGTGGTATATTGTTATACAAAATTAGGGACTTTTTCATAATATAACACATCTTCAAATTAATTCAATTTTTTGGTATGCATCCGCTATCCAGGTATATATAGAGATCAGTAACCACGCCAGACTCAAATTTCCCAGTCTAAACACGGTCATTGACGTAGTATAATAATAACATGTGCAGTGGATTTGTTTTTTAAATTAAAAGTAGTTGGATAACAATTTCTACCAAAATATATCAAAACTAAATAATTAATTGAAAGAAACATAGCACTGCTACGCAGATTACCTGTTAGTAGTTGATGGCGCCCCTAGTTATGTTGGAACACGCGTGAAGTTAACAACTGGCCTTAGAATAATAAATAACGCTACTGGCGGTCCGTATCTAGTACGTCAATGCGCTACGGGTTGTCAAAACTATGGCAACTCGTAGCGCGCGCATTGAAGTATTACGTCAATGACGTAGCGCGTTTAAACTTTTCCATATACGAGTGTTATCTTTGCTCTTTAGTACAAACTTGATACTACAGCGCCATGAATGAAAGAATACAAGATTACGACACTTGTTTTTTTTTCAGCTTTTTGTTGTTGTTTTGTTCACTTGTGACGTAACCACAAACAGAAAAACAAATAAATGGTGGAATCTTCATATGAATTCGCCCCAACCAATAAGAAAAAGAGTGCAAGATGCTTACGTCACAAGTGAAAATTACGTCAGAAGTGAAGAAGTGAAAATGCCAAAGTGTCGTAATCTTGTATTCTTTCATTCATGCTACAGCGCCACACGTATATGGAAAAGTTTAAATGCGCTACGGGTGTTAAAAACTAGTACTAATTTAACTTAGTGCTAATTATGACAACCCGCAGCGCATTCAAACTTTACCATATACGTGTGGCGCTCACTGGTGGCGCTCTTCTAAAGAGCAAAGATAACTCAGTTCTAATTTGGAGTACCAAGCGCATTTCAACTTTACCAATCATCAATAAACATAGTATTTTTCTGTATTTTTCTTTTTTATATCTTATCTACCCAAAGATTACAAATAACACACTGCTTTTTTTTTTAACTTTTGACAAGGTATAGTGAATTTTTTTTAATAAATATAAATAAATTAAGAACAACGTTTTAATAAAAAAATGACCGAAGAAAATGGATCTAATCAAAAAGCCAACTACGACATATCAAAGTTCAAACTTACAAAAATTCTTAACAATAACACCGTACGCAAAATAATCACTTTAATTGGAACATTTCCGGACGTGTCGGAGTCGGACCAGGCTCTGGTGATATTCGAAAAGAATGCATTCACCGAAACTCATGTCCAAACGGATGAAGGTTCCGAGAAAACCATATTCTCACCGAATACAAAAACAAACGTTGAATTCATCAATAATATTTACGGCAGCTTCCAATGTACTCCTGAAACCGATCTTAATTGTAAGAAACTTGCTCTTGCCTAATCTAAGTTATTTGTTGTTTATATTTGTTTCAGTTTCAATGATTTTTAAACCTTATTCCTAAAGCTAATGCCAAATGTCTTGATTTGTCCTTTCTAAAAAGAGCTGTTTTTACCGATAATTTAACTGTTTCAGCGCAATTGCTTAATAATATTTCGTGTTCTCTGAAGTTTGGCTTGTTAGTCTTCTAGTGTATAAGTGGAAGTCTATTCAAAGAATTGAGGCATTTGTTTGGCCACTTTACTTTGAACTATACTTTTATTAGCGGGTAGAACTTTTTTTTTTTTAATTGTTTAGTTTGGAAATTTGGTTGGGGCTATCTTCATAGGCCTTAGGTTGCCGCTTATTAACTATTTCTCTAGAAAGGGAAACTATCTTTCCGTCGAACTGGACTCGATTTCATCGTAACTTTATTTGTTAATGAATCTAGTTCCTCTTCGGCTGTTAAAGTCACTTTTTATAAGCAATGAAACAAAATTACTTCATTTACTTTTCACGACGTTTTGACAGGGATTGCTGTCTTCCTCAGGGGATCTTTATTATACGAAGAAACATATTTATAAACACAGTAATTAGTATATATATATAAAAAGTAAAATGTTATTGACTCACTTTAAGTTAATAAAAAATAATTTAAAAAGAAATTTGAACTTGTTTAATTTGGCAAAACAAAAGTAAGTCAATAACATTTGCTTTTTAACAAATAAAGTTACAAATCCAACTTGGTCAAATACTCGTTTAATTAAATTATGTTCATCGTAATGGCTTCTTTGTCTTTCTATTAAATAATAAATTTAAATAAATTCTCGTTTAAAGAATTGCATTTGGAATAATAAATGGTTTGTTCAATAAAGATAAATTTTAATGTGGTTGACATCGAGATGAACTACTGGGGAACTCTTCTTATCTCTGTGAGATGATATTTTATTCGCTGTTGGTCCAAGATGATATAGGTACCTAACCTACCAAATAAAAAACAAATGTCTTTAGTTCTAGCTCAGATCAGTTTAAATAACATCTTTTATATTACCAAATGTTCCTACTTTTAAACCAATTTGTTTATGTAACAATTATAATTGCAGGTCTTAAGACGACTGTTGTCTACCCGGCGACTGAAAAACATATTGAAAAATACTCAATTCATGCCAAACACCTAGTAAACGAGACTCCGGCCTTGTACGAGAATATCACGTTGCCATATCTTAAGTCCAGTCAATTTTCTTTAGATGTAAGTTATTTATTTTCGTAATATTAAAACATTAAAAAATTATTATTTTAGTGGGTCTATAACATTTTGGAGCACAAACAAGAAACCGAGCGCATTGTCTTTGAAGATTCCGATCCAGAGACAGGATTTGTTTTGCTACCCGACCTTAAGTGGGACGGACGTACAATTGAAACTCTGTACCTTTTAGCTGTTGTACATAAACGTGATATCAAATCATTGCGTAACATAAACGCTTCACATTTGCCATTGCTGAAGAATATTCGAGAAAGTGGAACACGAGCGATTGAAAAAAAATATGGCATTCCTGCTTTTCAGATGCGAATGTACTTCCACTATCAACCATCGTTTTACCATTTGCATGTTCATTTTAATCCCATAATGAATGACGCGCCTGGTATTTGGTGTGAAAAATCTCACATGCTGGAGACAGTTATAAGTAATTTGGAAATGATTGATGACTACTATCAGCGGGTCACTATTCCATTTGTTATATACGAGGGCACTAAGTTGTTTGACATTTACAACGAGGAGTTAAATGTTAGGAAAAAAGTCAAACTGGATGAATTTGTGAAGTTGGCGGTTGAAGATAGTAAGAATAATGCAACCGAGTAATAAAATCAAAAGTTTTAAACCAAATAAGTTCTTTTTTATTTATTTATTGTGGTTTAGATTTTAAACTCAACATTCATAAGCACCGTTGGTGAGCAGTTTATGAGTTTGTCTCTTTGATGTTTGGAAAAATGATTAGCTACTTGTATATTTTATATAGGTACTACAAATTTTCTAAAATATAAATTAAAAATAAATTGAAGGCATGTACAGATAATTAACCTTAAAGAAGTTATTGGCACCATGCCAAATTTCTTCTTACCGAAGATATTAATGCTCTGAACTTGAACCTGAACTTCCCATATTAATGTTTCACACTATAGCTTCGTTCCAAATTAATCCAAAGTTATAAAAAAAAATATTTAATCACATGCATTGATTTTTCATACAATAGTTTAATTTTTAGAATGTGTCATTCGTTAATAGTTTTTCTTAGTGTTATAGTTTTCATATTAATAAATATAATTTTATGTTTGTAAAAGATGGCGTATTTATTATTCAAGATACAATAATTTGGCGACGAGTGAAGAAGATCTTTAAGATTCAAGATTTTAACATTTAGCATTCAATACTTGAATTGCATTAGCTTTCAATTTTCAAATTTTTCAAATTTAAAATGGATGCAACACAGCTTCAACAAATTCTGCAAGCTTTTCAATTACTCAACTGGTTGCACAATTGCAAGAGTCTTCAACTCATTCAAATATTTATCCGTTTGAAAATTACGATGCTGAAAAAGAAAAATTTTCGAATTATCTAGAACGTTTCGAAAACTATTGCAACATGAAAAATGTTACAGACGAAGCTAAAAAAGCACAACTTTTATGCGTTTCTATAGGTTCATTGCACTACAATAACCTAGCTGCGTTTCTTGGTCCAGAAAAACCAGTCAAAAACTTAAAACTGCAGGACCTTATCGATAATTTCAAGAAGATGTTAATTCCGAAAAAAATGTACAGTAGTTTCTCAACAGTATTTCCTTAACGTTATCCAAAAAGAGAATCAGGCTCATTTTGTTTCCTCGCTACAGAGAAACATTGTTAATTGTGAATTCAGTGTTACATGTCAGTGCAAGAAAACTGTGCCCGTGTCTGAGATTTTTCTCCGCGCTCAGTTCATCCGTGGCCTAAAAGATGATTGGCTACGTGAGCAAATTTTGCAGTCAGACAAGACAACATTCGATGATATTCTTCTCAAAGCAACTGCTCTCGAAGCTTCAAGAATCGAAAGCAAAGCATTTAGACAAATTTCAAGAACTTCCAGTACAGATTTCAATAAAATGTGCACCTCAAGAAAGAAGACACATATGAAGAGTCAATCAAGTTCAAGATCAAGGTTTCCTTCAAATAACACTCAGAAGTCATACGGTCGTTCCAGTTCAAAATCTCAAAACATCAATTAGAAAGCCCTTGGGAATAGAAAACTGTTGCTTAAGATGCGGACGAAACAATCAAAAGGTTTCAAATTGCCGGACGGACAAATCTCAACTCAGGTGTAGCTCTTGCAAAAGAGACGGCCATGTTATTTTATCGCAAAATAGAAACTCTTACTCCAACCATCCGAAAAATGCCATCAATGCCGAAGATTGTTCAAGTAATTCAACCGAACAATATGTACTTTACAAGATTGAATCTATCGAAAATGAAATAGTAGATTTATTCGAAGTTAAAAACTGCGACAAGTATCTCATAGATGTGACACTAAACAATAAGACACACAAGTTCGAAGTCGACTCAGTAGCAAAATACTCACTTCTGGCACAAACTGATTTTCGACGTCTTAATCTACACTTACCGTTGGACAAATCTCAAGTTTCGTTTCGATCGTACTCAGGCAATATTATCAATCCCTTGGGAATATTATCCCTCAATGTTGCTTACGGGAGGAAAGAAATTATTGGTGAGTTACATATTGTTCCAGATGGCCATGACGCTTTACTAGGTAGACAATGGATAAGAGGTCTAGGTATCGAGCTTAAGAAAATTGATTCTAATACGTCAAATTCGTCATCTGCTTTTCAAATTCAACCAACTGCTCAATCGATGATATTTTTAAACAATTTTCTTCCATTTTTGAAGAGAAGGTAGGTTGTGTTCCGAATTTTCAAGCCTCACTTCAACTCAGGGAAGGAACCAAACAAATTTTTACTCGAGAAAGAAATTTGCCATATGCTCTACAAGAACGAGTCGACAAAGAACTCAACTCTCTCGAAAAAGACGGAATTATCAAGCTAGTTTCCGCAAGTGATTGGGGTTCCTCACTGGTGGTCATACCGAAACCCGATGGCGGAGTACGTCTATGTGTCGACCACAAGTGTGGTGTTAATGAACGCCTGGTACAAGCTAATCATCCAATAAGACGAATTGATGACGTTTTACACAGCCTCCGGAACTCTCGATATTTTTGCAAATTAGATCTGTACAAAGCCTACCTACATTTGAAAGTCGATGAAGAAAGTAGCCAAATTCAAACAATTTCAACACACAGAGGCACTTATCGAATGAATCGCCTTAGTTTTGGTATAAAAACCGCACTATCAGATTTCAACAGAATACTATGTCAAATTTTTAAAGGACTTCAAGGCGTAGAAGCTTATTTCGACGACATAATTGTGCATGGCCCTTCACGCCATGAATGTCTTCAAAATCTTGTTGCATGTCTAAACAAGCTCAATAAATATGACCTTCACGTCAATAATCTTCTTATATGTTCATTTTTATTGGAAAAGATTGAATATTTGGGACATGTAATCGAGTTCAACAAAATTTGCAAATCTCCAGAGAAAATACGCGCTATACAGGATATGCGTCCTCCTTCGAATCCAGATGAAGCTCAACAATTTCTTGGACTTGTACATACTACTCTCGGTTCATTCCAGATTTTTCAACTACGTCTCATGCTCTTCGTTGTCTTCTTAAAAAGGACGAAAATGGTTTTGGTCTTCAAAATGTGAATCAGCTTTCCTGAAATTGAAAAAAGAACTATGCAGCGAACGAGTACTTATGCCATTCAATCCTTACTTACCAGTCATACTAACTACAGATGCCAGTCCTTATGGAATAGCTGCTGTGTCGAGTTGAGTCACACTCTAAACGGATTTGCAAAAACCGATTGCATAAGCTTCCCGTTCTCTAACGAAATCTGAACAAAATTATAGCCAGTTAGATCGTGAAGCCCTTGCGATAATTTTTGGTGTCACTCATTTTTACAATCAACCCTTATCAAGAATTTTACATCCTCACAAAGCCTTACCCCAGATGACTTCAGCTCGACTTCTCAGATATGCTTCCTTTTTATCCGGGTTCAATTACTCTGTCAAATTTAAACCAGGCGAAGCGAACCAGAATCCTGACTGTTTGTCTCGTGCACCAGTTCAACATATTAAAATTTCAACTGACCAAATAATTGGTGATGAAGTAAACACTTTGTATGCTGAAACAATATTGCAAATTTCAAGCAAAAAAAACAGCTCAAATCATCAAAAGAGAAACAGAAAAAGATGCTGAGCTTCAAAAAACTACAAATGACTTCCAAAACAATTCAACAGATTCGGACTTAACACTCAAAGATGGTATTATTTTCCGAAAAGACAGAATACTTATTCCACAATCCCTGCGTTCAACAATTCTTTCGGAACTTCATGAAACTCACTTGGCTATCACTAAGATAAAACAACTTGCCCGACGATACGTATATTGGCATAATATTGATAAAGACATCGAGCGGTTAGTAAGAAATTGCGAAAACTGTGCAGTCAATAGATTAAATCCATCAAAAGCTCCAGTGCACCCGTGGGATCCGCTTCAAGACAACTAGGAACGAGTTAATATTGACTAGGACTACGCTGGACCGTTTCAAAATCATTATTTTCTTGTTTGCATAGATGCCAAATCAAAATGGGGAGTTGCCGGCCACCTATCAGAAAATTCACTGTAACTAGTGAATTGATATAACGCACCCTCAGTACAATAGGTCGACAAGTCAAAAAATGGCGTTTTTGAGTTAAGAATGAGAAGTTGTTGGCTGTGAAATTACGATTATTTTAAGGGGCTTGGCGTTGCCAGAAGTAAAAAAACCTTAAAGTTATTCTATTTTTAAAGAAAAAATGATTGTATTACAAGATAAAATTCTTT
This sequence comes from Baccha elongata, assembly GCA_951217065.1. Taxonomy (NCBI): domain Eukaryota; kingdom Metazoa; phylum Arthropoda; class Insecta; order Diptera; family Syrphidae; genus Baccha; species Baccha elongata. Next base: position 5,454,260 of record OX578273.1, read on the forward strand.
ACTGATAAATTGAAACACTTCAAATAATCCAGAGCAATACAGAGCTTTTACAAAATAGTTCGTTTTTCTCTCTACTAAATGAAAATAGTTCCAGTGCAATATGTACACAATCTAAAATGATTCAATAAACCCAGTAAATTTTTATTTATTTTACACAAAATCTTGTGCAAGACAGAGACATTGCGAAATAAATCAACCAAAATGTTTCTTCCATTGACGTACTAGATATGGACCGCCAGTCGGTTGAAATTTTGATACAAACAGCCAAGAAAAGTTGTTCCAGCTAAAAACAGTATAAAAACGACATCATCTTTTAGTGTTAAATACGTGTACTAATTTCGCCATTAGAATTTAAATGAAAACGATAATATATTCATCTGTAAGTAACTCATGGCATAAGGAGTGGATGCGTTTTGTAAAATAAAAGTAGTTTGATAATAATTTCCACCAAAATATTTCAATAGTAAATAATTATTTGAAAAAATCATATCACTGCTACGCAGATTCCCTGCTATTAGTTCATGGCGCGACTAGTTATGTTGGAACACGCGTGAAGTTGGCAACTGGCGGTCCATACCTAATACGTCAATGGTTTCTTCATTCCAATGCAACACAGCTACATATCGAAATAACTTAATTTCTTTTGATGCAACAGTGACTCAAACCAAAATAACTCTCTTGGTCTAAAAGATTATTTCAGTGCAAGAAAGAGATAAGTGGCAAAAATGAAAAAAAATTTAGTGCGACAAAGTGACAACTCAAAATTTGGCGGGAGTTTTCATTATTCTGAATTATTTTTGCGGCAATCGGTTTATTGTGTTTCGTGCTCTGGAAAAGATTTTACAATAATCAACTTAAAATGGATAATCCTCGTGGTTTAACTATCTTAAAAAAGGTAAACGATAATTTATAGTTCTTCAAGAAATTTGGCAAATAAATTATTTATTGTTTTTGTTCAAGTGTGTAAATTCAACTTCATCGCTGCAAACCTTCGTTGAGGGAATAGAAAAAACTTTAAGCAAGGTACGAACTTGTAGTTATTGGTGTTTTTGTTTGTTTTATTAATAAATATCATTATAAATGTGTTATAGGATTTTACAAACGTTAAAGAACAATCGAAGTTTCACGTTGTGGGTGAAATTGTTAATTAAAATTGTTGCTAAAATAAAATAAATTTCATGTTTTTTTTTTTAAATTTTTGTTTAAACCTGTTCAAAAGACCGTCTATTGTGCTGGGGTTGAGCCAACCTTCGAGATTACGATTAGTGATGGTAAAATTATAGCTGAAGTTGAAGGTGACAAAGGTGAGGTTGATCCTGCGTAGGGAATCCTTGAGGGTGATGTGGCTGAGGATGAGGAGCTTGAAGTCGATACAAGCGAGGGAGTCTTCGAGGCTGAGATGGTTGAGGAGCAAAGTGTTGAGGAAGAAATTTTGGCTGGAATTGCGGCGGAGGTGGTTGAGGATGAAAACATCGAAGAAGAGAGTTTGGCTGAAATTGAGGTTGATGCTGTCGACGAGGAAAATGTTGCAAAAGAGATTTTGACTCAAATTGAGGATGAGCTTGGATATCTTTAAGATAAAACAGAAGTAAGTTTTTTTTGTTCATTAACTTGACAATTACTACTTTTTATTTATTTATAAGATTGATGAAAATCTTCTTACGAGAAAACGCCGCCGGGACCCGAAAACTTGGACCCGGAATTTAAATAAGATGAAGCGGAATTTAGGAGAGTGTTATAAAAACCTGAAATCAGGAAAGTCTTTTCCTGCTAAATATGTCCAGCCGGGATGTGCAGCTGATTGCTCTCACAGATGCACAATCAATTTCAACGACAGTGAAAGGGAAGAGATTTTTATGAAATACTGGCAGTTGGGAGACGTATCCAAGCAAAGAGAATTCATAAATAACAGTGTTGACACCGTGAGACCAAAATACAGGTATATTAGAGAGGGTTCAAGTCGAAAAAATAACATTGCATATCACTTTTTAAAAAATGAATATCCTATTCGCGTTTGTAAAAAGTTCTTTTGCAATAACTAAAATATTTCGGCCAAAATTATCGATACTGCTCTTTCTAAATTTGTAAACAATGTCATTCAACCTGATCTAAGAGGTATTCATAAAAATCACCAATCCATATCTGCAGAGCTACACGAAGGCATAAAATGTCACATTAACAGTTTTGAACGTATAGAATCGCACTATTTAAGAAACCAAACAAAAAGGGAGTTCATCGATGGTAGTTTAAACGTAAGCTTGATGTACAGGATGTATAAAGAGCAATGCATCAGTGAAGGAGTCGAATATGCAAAACAACACGTTTATGAACACGTATTCAACTACAATTTCAATATTGGTTTTTTTAAGCCCAAAAAAGATCAATGTATTCAATGCTTCCAATACGAAAACTCTAGTGAAGATGAAAAAACTTTGTTGCAAGAAGAACATGCGAGACACATACAGGAAAAGGAACTCTCGAGGAAGCAAAAAGAAGAAGATAAAAAAAAATGTGAGTCTACCAAGAACTTAAAAGTACTGTGCATGGATTTACAGGCTGTGATTCCAGTGCCTTGTGGAGACATCTCTTCATTTTTCTATAAAAGGAGGCTTCTTTGTTTTAATTTTACGATTTTCGAACTTTTTACAAATGAGGGATTTTGTTTTTTGTGGCATGAAGGCATAGCACACCGAGGCTCAGATGAAATTGGAGCTTGCCTTAATATTTACCTGAGCAAATGTTCAAAAAGTGTGGAGCATGTAGTTATCTGGTCCGACAATTGTTCTGGACAAAATAAGAACAAGTTTCTTTTGTCTCTTTTAATCCATCTTGTTCAGATTTATGACATTAAATCGATTTCTCAAAAATTTTTGATTGTTGGCCATACCCAAAATGAGGGTGATAACATGCACTCATTGATTGAAAAAAACAAAGCAAGATGCTTAAAATCTGGGCCGATTTTCACCTGTGACCAGCTTGTACCCATTATTCAACTGGCAAAAAAACAAAGCCATTTTATAAAGTGCATCAGCTGCAAACAAGTGAGGTTTATGATCTAAAGGACCTATGCCCAAAAACAGGAAAGAATTTTACCAGGAACGAAGCTGGAGAAAAAGTCGTATGGGCTGACGTTAAAGAACTTCTCGTGGAAAAACTAAATTCCAACGTAGTTAAATATAAGACTTCCTTTGCCGAAACACATTTTAAATCATTTAAAGTCTCAAACGAACCAAAGTACGTAGATTTTAAACCAGCATACCCTAACGGTCCACCTCAGATACCAACGCTAAAGAAGAAAGATCTTATGGATTTATGCAGGCAAAATTCTATAACAGCTTCTCATCATCAATTTTTCGAAAACCTTAAAGCAGAAGAAATTCCTACTTCGAGTGCTGGGAAAAGGAGGCGTGCCGGAGCTTAAAACATGTTTTAAATTCTTATAAATTAATCTATAACTAAACTTTTCATAAGTACATACTATTTTTATTACATTATTTTGAGTTAATACTTTACTGCACTGGATTTATTTAGACATAAATAAGTGATATTTTGATTTATCGCTCTATTGCATATAAATTTCATTTCATACCTTAAAAATAACTAAAAACAATCGATTATTTAATTGATGAAAATATTTTTAATAAAAACTTTTTATAAAATCTTAAATTTCATTATTTTGTTCTTATTACTCCTTTTACAGTTCACAATTTTATTTTTATTGTAAAAAGTTACAGTAAAAAGTATAATTCAGAAATCTTATGGTGTTTTATCTCAAAATGCCATTTTTTGACTTATTGACCTATTGTACTGAGGGTGCGATAATTCTCTTTTAAGTGTAGAGTTTTATATTGTCCTCTTAAACTCCTCTTTCATTCTGTCAAAATTCCTGTTGCATATGCTCAGTCGCTTTCGAGCACATTTGCGTCGCGTCGTAGTCGGGGATGGTTTTTTTGTGTATATATAGATAAAATCCTTAGTGAATTCGGTGTCGAAATTAGTGTTTAAAGTGCAAGTTTTGTGGGTAAGTGTTTCCGACTGTTGTTTTTCTTAATAAATAAGTTATTCTTCATTAAAATCAGCTTTTAAATGTGAAAGATTGTGGTATTTATTGTTAATTTTAAGGGGGCCGGACATAAGACACAAAAATACACGTGGTTGCCTAATGGCGGAGATAGGCAACTTGATTTTTTTATTTTTTATTAAATGAGTACGCAAAAAGAGTAATAAACCTATTCTAATCATCGTGCAGCAAAAAACATCGCTCAAATTCGAAGGTTTCCAGTGTCTTTTCAAACAGAACTCTTGGTGGCCGGATATAGGACACACGAGTCCTAACTCCGGCCCCTTGATTTATCTTACGGTTTACACAAATATTTAGGTATAAGGTTACACCTTTTTGTTCCTTAAATACCTAGATATTTCAAAAAATCTTAAGCGATTGAAAATGACAAGAACAAGTGAGAAGGCGCAAGCAAAAATGCCAAAAAGCGAGTTATACCGTACAAAGATACAGATTCGGAGCAGACTTTATTTGAGATCCGCCAAAACAAACTGCCAATTCGAGCAGCAGCCAGAAAGTTTAAGATCCCAAGGACGACTCTGCTGGACAGAGTACATAATAGAACTGCGGATATCCTTGGGAAATTTGGTCCCTGCCCTGTGCTGTCTCCAGAGGAAGAACTAAAACTAAAAAACTGTCTTGTAAACTTAGCTAAATGTGGTTTTCCTCAAACCTCGGAAAATCTATTGAGAACGGTGCAAGCTATTCTTCAAGAAGATGGGCGTAAAACTCCTTTTAAAGACAACAAACCAGGGGAAAAATGGTATTACAGTTTCATGCGACGCCATCCCGATCTAAGCCTTCGAACAGCTGAAACTGTCTCTAAAGCCCGCGCCCAAGTTACCGAGGAAGGGATAAAGAAGTGGTTTGAAGAGCTAAAAGAGTACCTAGCCCAAGAAGACTCTTTAGACATTCTTGAGGACTCTTCCAGAATTTTCAACGCGGACGAAACGGGATTCAGTATGGCTCCAAAAACTGGGAATGTCATTGCCCCAAAAGGAATCGAAAACCTGTATGAAATCAAGGCAGCCAATGAAAAAGAAAACCTAACTGTGCTGATGAATTTCTCCGCAAATGGAAGAACACTACCACCTATCCCAAGTAACAATTTAACTTTCATAATGGAAGCTATTTTCTTACTCCCGTAACAATAATATGAAATCTTATAGAAACCTGTTTGGCGCACTTTAGAGAAGCTATTTTACTTTTATAAACTAGGTCTATGAAAGCAATAATTTGTAATGAACTGTTTGAGTTAGGTCTTATAAAGGCTTTGCGAAGATAGTAATAGTTTGATAAAAAAGGCTTTTAGCTTCGAAAAAAGTTGTCCAAGACTTTTTCAAAAAAGCATTAGCTTAGCCAGCGAAGCAATTGTTTCTTCTTAAAGGTTATGTTAAAGGCTTATAGAAGTAATTACGGAAATCTTACGGTATATAGACGCAATATAGTTTCTTCTCAAGTGTTGTGCTAAGGACTTACAGAAACCGTTACCGAAATCTCAACGAAATTAAGAAAAAAAACAATTTTTCATGACATATTTTGTTTTCTCTTTATTTTTTTAATTTGACCATATGTATATTATTTTTTAGGGGTTTCTTAAAAGAGTTCGCAGATCTTCTGGCAACACATCTCTTATTTCAGTGTTAATTATTTTTATGAGATCTTTCAATTCCGTGTGGGTTATTTGATGTTGGATGGTCCATTCTCGCAAATGAGACCTGAACATCATATGTCTCTCCATCTCAGAGACATCCTCATTTGATGTTTCATCATCATTATATGCAGTGTTATTTAAAACAGCAGGAGCAAACTGGAGAAAACTCTGGCACAAGAATATCTTGCTCTTGTGGATTGTTAATGGCCGATGTATTTTGATCCACAATGGATCCAAAAGTAAAAACCAATTGATTTCTTTGCAGAGCTGTTCGTCTTAATTCGTTGGAAATTTCAGAGGCTGCTTTAAAAATTGAATCACGATTTTTTTTCAACGTTCTTTGATACGTTCCCGATCTTTTTATTTTTTTCCACGAATTATTCATATTTCAAGGGATTCGTTTCTTAGACTTCAATGAACTTACTTTGATAGGCATTAAACGAGCCTTAAATAAATAAGAATATCCCACTTGTGAAATTTGTTTCCAAAATGCCTTAAAGAAGCTTGAATTTTTCAGATGTTATCTTACTAACTTCGGCAGGCCTTACAGCGCCCTTACTAAAGCAGATTATCAGCCTTCCATAGAGCTTGCCAATTTTTCAGCCCGAATGCCTTAAAGAAGATAATGTATGAACTCCCCAAGTAACATCGTAAAAGCTGCAAGTACTTAAAAAGTTTTTAAACAGCTCTAAAAAAGTTATCTCAAGGCTTCTGTTCTATTTCGAAAACCTTTGCAGCTATTGGCGTTTTCTTCTAAAAGACCGTCTCTTTATTGAAGTTTGACAACAACTTGCAGCTCTATTATCTTATAAAGCATTTGGCTCTACAATTATGCTCCTAAACAACGTTTGAAATGACACTATAAAAGCATTACACACTCAACGTCTTTGTGCTGCAGAGAAGCTTCTAAATAGCAAATAGAGTTCTTTTAGAGGCTCAATGGAACTGTTTGTTTGTGTTTGACCGGCACCACGAGATTTTTACTATTCAACTTTTAAATAATTACATTAATATAAATGTAGTTGTAGGTCCATAATTTTTGTTTGTGTTTTATATACATAGAGTTTTTCTGGCAATCTTATTTTTAGCGCTTTAGTGCATTTTTATATTAATGTTATAGCTTTTTAGAAGTTCTTTTGCAGCTCTAGTTTATTTATTTTCGGCCAAATGACAGGCCTTCGTGTTTTTTTTTTTTGTGCTTTTAGAGCTATTATAAAATACAAAACAAAATCATGATATAAAAGTGAAAATTTATTCAAATCGTTTCGAAACAAAATAAGAACTATGTTATTGCTACATTATTATAGAATTTTAAAAGCCAGCTGAAGAATACAACTAAGCTTATAAGAAATAAAATAGTATTTGGTTGAAATTTCAATAAAATTTGCATTGTTTATGTTTTCTTGGCGATTTTGCTTCTAAAAAGTTCTTTTACAGCTCTACTAAATCTGTTAACTGACAGCTGAATGCATGGTTTGTCTATGTATTGTATGTGTCTTTTCTCTGTAGGTACTTTTATAGAGTTGGTATAAAACACAGCAGTTCTATAGTGATGATAATTATAGTTCTTTTTCGAGTTTCGAGTTTTATAATAACACAATCCATTGCTACTTACGGTCTTTTTGCTCTTCTTAACATTTTAAAGAGTTCTACAAAGCATGTTGTATGTTTTTCGTTTTTAATAAATTTCTTCTCATAAGTATTGAATGTTTGGGTACATTTTTACAGGGTGTTTGTACCAAATTTAAAAGAAACTAATTTTTTTTTTTTTTAATAAAAAAGTTTAAAAAAGTTTTTCAAACATTTGATCAATAACAACATTTCAAAATTACTACTTTCTCAAATATTAAATACTTAGTGAGTAAAACTGAGAGCTATTCGAGCAATTAGATTGCATGTGAGCTAAATTTACAAAAAAAGAATTGCGATGAATTGGAATAAATAAATTTGGTTCAAATGGGAAAACATCAGAAAACGGCCTTAACATTAAAGGATCAAGTTTCTGGGTAATCAAACTTTAATATTAAACCGTTATACCCGGGCTATAATTAATCACCAAAAAGTGCTATACACGAAATTGGGAGTGAATCCAACCGTTTTGATTGCATTTCAGTGCACAGACAACCGCACATATGCAAAAACGCACATACGCACATACCCTTATCCGCACAGGCATAACGACAGACGGCATGACGATACCTTATTTTAAAGGATTTTCTGTCATCGTAATGTCATGGTTTAATTAAAACCTGGAAATCTGTGTTTACGCAAAACTGGCATTTGTTTTACTGTATGTAACATTTTGTTCTTGTTTATAACACATTTAAACCAGTTTCGTGTTATTCAGCCGGTTTCTATACAAGTAAAACTAAATTTGGGGTGCTTCAGACAAGAGCGGCACATTTTGTTTTTCTGTTCATAGCGTAGAAAAGAGCTTTGCCACGCTCCACGAATCAAGTCTTTTATACATGTGTTTTACATTATGTTCCTGCCCGTTTGTTACGCCTCGGGAGTTAATATTCTTCAAAAGTATTCACAAATATGAATACTTCAACATGCAAAAAAAAGGAAACGCTCTAATTTTTCATTACCAAGTTTCTACCAGTGACACCCTGTGCTTTATTATTGAGCTGTCATTGATGTCATTAAAACAGCTCTAGTGCAACATAAGTCTTTTGGCGATATAAGAGCTCCAAAAAGTATTAATTTTCTTCAACGAAAAATGGCGAAAAAAACAAATTTTTTTCTTCTTTTTACATTTATTATATTTATCAAAAACAATAAAAAGCTGTTTTCATTGATACTTTTTTATTTAGAATGTATGCATTTTTTTCGAGTGATTTCTCGCCTTTTTTTTCATAATTTGTAATTATTTTTACATTATTTTATTTCCGAAAAGTAAAAATTTCGAAGGCGCGTTGTAGTTTTGCTTAGTACTTTACAAACATTTGTGGAAAAATCAAAACCGCACTGAGAAATCACTTTGGAAAAATCTGTATTGCCATTTTATTAATATCTTATTCACTTTATTACGTAATTTGAAATCGATTTAATAGATGGTAAATTTTATCACAAACACAAATAACTTCTTTTTCATAGACGATGATAATTCATTTATATTTATTTATACATATACTAACGCAAAATATTTATTACACATTAAACTTATATTCACGACGCGACATACCACGAATGATGAAAAGGAGTAGGTAAACAACTGTCAAATATGCATATGGCTTTAAATAAGCAAGACACCGGCTTCAGAAGCACTTCTAGAGCTGACATTGAAGCATACAGACAATGAAACTGCTTTTCTAGAGTTGATAAGGAGCAAAATAGTGCTCTCAAACTCATGAAATTGACTCCAAATAAGTCGTACAGTGGCTCGAGAAGCGTATATAGAGTTAATTGTGAAACATGTAGCTACGAAAAATAGCTTTTCAAGCGCTGTTAGAACTTACAACGAGCTTAAAATGTTACTTGGGCTCTGATAAACTGTCAATAGGAAACTATTAACTTCTTATAGAAACTCTTTGCATTGACTTCCAATAGTAAGCCTTACAAAAGGCTTAGTTTTTCACATGTTATCTTACTAACTTTGGCAGGCCTTATAGCAGCCTTAATAAAGCAGATTATTTCAAACCTTCATAAAGCTTGTGAATTTGTTCACCCTAAAGCCTTAAAGAAGCTATTATTTAAAATATTTCGTGAAAAAATGTTAATATGGATAAAAAAGCCTTATGACAACACTATAGAAGTAAAAGCTTATTAAATTCAAGAAACTGGACCTTATACAAATAAAATTGTTAGTTGGGATGGTTGTTTTGCCTTACAAAAGGTCGCCCAGCTGGCTGAAATCTATCCAAAATAAGAAGCCTGACTGGGTTTTTGGCAAAACAGACAGTGGATAGATGCGGGGAGAAACTTTTCTTCAGTATGTGAAGGATGACCTGAACAAATGGATTTCAAACAATAGTGTCAAACGTCCGGTTTTATTTTTTGTTGATGGACACGCTTCTCACATGTCTCTTGATCTCAGAGACTTCTGCAGCAGCAACAACATAATATTGTATGCGCTTCCTCCAAACACCACTCATATCCTTCAGCCGGCTGATGTAGGTGCCTTTAAAGGACTGAAGTCAGACTATAGAAACATTTTGAACGAGTGGCGAAAACGTTCGGGTAACCACGGCAGCACGATGAATAAAGAGAATTTTTGTGACGTGCTAGAAGAGCTGCTGAATTACAAAGATAGGACAACCATCATGAAAAATGCCTTCAAAAAATGTGAAATATTTCCATTTGATCCAAATGCCGTGGACTACTCGAAATGTGTCAAAAATACTCTTTAAAATTTGAATAACGTTTCTAATATCGGTGGTGATGCTTGCAGCAGCTGTAGTCTTGGAGATATTGGTCCGGACGTAAATTTTAGAGGCGATGTAGACTCTCAGGGAAACCTTGGAGCTGATTCTATGTCTTCTCGCTATCCTGATAACAATGGTGGTTTTCCGGATTTTGGTTTAGTCGAAGAACCTTACGAAGACTTTGTGGTCAACTTCAACTGTGATGTGGATGGTGGGGGCAGTAATGCTAAAGATATTACCTGCGCAAGTTTTATTGAAGCCGAAAAAGTTATACTTCTCCTAAAAGACAAACTTAAAATGAAAAACATCGACCATGAAGTTATTCTGGACCTCATTCGACACGCTAAGAAAAACATTGTTGATGTTTCTAAGAGCACTCAAGACATTAAAGGGATATATGAAGTCACCAGCGACGGCACCCTGATGAGATTACCCCAGCTCAGTGCAGGCAGTTTTGAGGCAGGGAATAGTCTACATGCATCAGAAGAAATCATGGGTAGGTAGTTGTGTTTATCTTCACTGTGAACCTGCCTTTTCAAAATATGGTTTTTTCCTTTGTTTAAAGATACTATGGACATGGAACTCCGACATGAAACAAGTTTTTCATCGCATGGTAAAGGGAACATTTTGCAAGATATTTCTTACCAAATTTTGCAGGAAACCACAAGTTCAACAACTCGTGTGTTTAATTTTTAGGTCTTAAATAAGTTTAAAATATTATTCTTACCATTTTACAGAGCCGCACTCTGCAAAAAGTCCGTCAATCTTCAAAAAATTCCTTAAATACCTTATACCAATAAGAGACTCGGTAAAACGGTATTTCAATTGTCCGAAACCACCTATGTCCATATCTTCACCGGCTTGGAAAGCTTTCCAACAAAACAAAGAAGCTGAGAAAAAACGTATAGCCGCTAGAGTGGAAGAAAGAAAGCAAGTTCGACAGAAAAAAAAGAAGAGAAATCTTTAAAAGCCGCTGAAAACAAAAACGAGGAGAAAACAACAAGCCCTCGACTAAACGAAAAAAAATTGTGCCAAAATGTCCTTCGTGCAATGAAGACGTCCTTACGGACGAGAAGAAGATGGGCTCAAAAACTTAGGGTGTGACAATTGCGAAAAGTGGTTTCATCTAAAATGTATCAAATTGTCAGCCATGCCCTTTGCAGATGCTGAACTTAAAGATTTTATATGTAACAATTGTGATAATATACTTTCCAAAATGTGACTTTTTTATAAGGTTTAAAAAAACCTTACCTCTATACCTACGATATTTTCTATGACATTTAAAAAAAATGTTGAATGAACTGATCTTAGATTTAAGGACCTTTTTTGTTTTTTTTATTGCTTAGGTCAAAAAATGGAGAGACTGGTATATTTAATTTAATTTTTTTTAAATATGAATTATTATTATTACTTTGCTTTTTTTTTGTTTTTTGTTGTTTGAGTAAAAAAATGGAGAATTTGATTTATTTGTTTTAACACTTTTGTGTATATGAATTATCATTATTATTTAAATTAAGCTACTATTTAAAAAAAAAGTTCCTACTTGAAATAAATTTAAGGAAGATTTTATTTTTTAGTGTTTGATTGAAAAAAAAAAATTTTTTTGTATTTTATGTTTTTTAATAATATAAAATATATTTTTTTTAACTTTTCAATAATAAAGCTTTTCAATGAATATTATTATAAACTTTGTGCCCTTTATTTACTGGGTGGCCGGAGATAGGACACAAGCTGGCCGGTAATAGGAAACAAGGGGCCGGCAATTGGAAAAATTGACTTTTTTTTACAAAAACGTTAATAAACAATTTATTGATTAAAATAATCGACTTTTTTTTTCTTTCATTTATGAACAATTTAATAAATAACAATTTATTTCAAGAATCATTCGAAAATGTTGGTATTTGTGGTAACAGTGTTATATATGATGAGGAAAAATCCTTAGGGGGCCGGCCACTGGCAACTCTACTGGGCCGAAATTAGGGTAACCAAAGACGTGCCCTCAAGTTTAAGTACCATTCAAAAGCTTGCAAATATTTTCTCATTTCATGGATATCCTCAAATCATGGTATCCGACAATGCTTCAATTTTCAAAAGTGAACAATTCTATTCTTTTTGAAGTCACGGAATATTTCAAAAATTTATTGCACCTGAACATCCTGCAACAAACGGACTTGCCGAAAAAAATATTTCAACCCTCAAACATCGACTAAAAGCTCTCGCAAACGATAGGAATCCAATTCAAGACAAAATATATAACATACTTCTACGTTATCATGCCACATCTCTTTCCTGTGGAAAATCACCTGCTGAACTTTACCTACATAGGAAACTCAGGATACGCATTGATGCTATTTTTTCCATACCATCCGCAACCCTCTAAACTGGTATCTAAACCATCACGTTTATTACAAGTGGGGGAGAGGGTTCAAGTAAAAATTCTCAACAAATGGCAGTTTGGAGAAGTAAAGAAGAAACTTGGTAAGCGGCACTACCTTATTAATCTTGACATTGGTCGTATAATCAAATGACACATCAACCAACTTCAATTTACACTGGTAAAAAAGAAATCCGTGTCATTTGGACCTACCCAGAGCTTCGATGTTCCAAGACCAAGCAAACCTTATCAGGTTCCTGACGGACCCATTCTTCCTCAAACCGTTCCTCAACCGAATTCAGTTCCATATTCTGACAGTCATCAACCTTTAGCTCAACAAGATATCAGACGATCAGTCAGGAACAGACGCCCTCCGGCCCGATTTCGTACTTGATGTATATCTTTTAATAAGTGGGGAAGACTGTGGTGTTTTTCAATACACATTCAATTGTTCAAACTAAACTGTAGTTATAAGAAAATATTTATGCATTGATTTTTTATACAATAGTTTAATTTCTAGAATGTGTCATTCGTTAATAGTTTTTCTTAGTGTTATAGTTTTCATATTAATAAATATAATTTTATGTTTGTAAAAGATGGCGTATTTATTATTCAAGATACAATAATCACCAAATACAGTAATAGAATGAAGTTAATTCGGGATTTTGTATTTTGGGAGTTTGTTTTCCAGTTTTTGGTGTCGGGATTTTCACTAGCTCATAATTAAATTTTTTTTAATTTTTTCTACCAATTCCAAATTTAGGTTTTTTGCCATTTTGTTCATTATCTCCTTGACTGCCGCAGTATTTTCATAATTAAGCTAGACGCAGAGTGATAGAAAATGAATTCTTGGAAAAGGAAACAAACAGATGGATGTTATCTTCTTTTATAAAATGCAAAAAATTCGCGTCGTACAACTATCTCACTTCACAAAATTCTACGCGCTTCAAGTGAGGCGTCCTCACTTGAGGACCTGTGTAATCACGAGAGTGGTCACCACGCCAGATTCAAATTTCCCAGTCTAAACACGGTCTAATATAGTGTTTGTAAAAATGAGGTTGAGGTTGTTGGTATGCGTGCATTTGTTTCACGAAAAATCAAAACCCTTTTGATATTGTCTGATGACTGATTATATCTGTAGATGACTGACCGCGTGTGTACATATGTTAACAATCGTGCGCTGGATTTACTTTTTTTACTTTAGCTAACCAAAGAAAAGAAATTATAAATTTTTTTGAGAACAACAGGCTTGTAAAATATTGCAATCTTTTGTGAATGCAATCTTTAAAAATCATTCATTTAATTCAATTTAAATATTGCATTCATTGACATTAACTTGAAAATTCACAATCACCATTCATTTGAAATCAAAATGATTGCAATGATTGTTCTCGCCATTCATTTTGCAGCAATCAATTGAATGCAGTCATTTGAAAATTCATGTATTTGTAATAACCCAAATTTAAGCTTGCGCTTCACACCGTGCTTTCCTATTAAATTAGGAGAAGAGTGCGTTGGGGAGAGTCAAAGAAAATACTTTTTAGTTTTATAATTAATTTTATTGAAACAAAGAGGCCCGCTGTCTTAATGCTTTGGCTGCGATCTCAGTGTTTAGTAAGTATTAATAATTATAGTTTTCAAAATAAGACCCGCTGTCTCAATGCTTTGGCTGCAGTCTTATTTGATGGAAGTATTAACTCTGAAAAAATTCCTCATCATCCTTTGCCTATTTATACAAATCATTTGCATGTTGATTTCCATCCCCACCACAAACCATACTTTAACACTTGTCCCATGAAAATGCATTATCATGCATTTTCATAAAAAATGCGTTCTCGTCGTAAAATATCAATTTTTATTGCCAATTGATATCGATACCCAAAATGCATACATATCCAAACGTAGCTAAAAAGACTCCGGTCATTTACACCATTAAATAATAACTCATGCACTTCACACTGGCTCTATTTGTTGTGTATCTCTTATCGGTATCTATAGCCATAGCTATATCGAGTTCAGATACACAACGAGCGACAATAGCGATTGACAATTGCAGTGTAAGGTATCAATGAATTTTGGGTGATGACATATTAATGAAGCTCGTGCTTTCCCTTTTCGTTTGCCATGCACTGTCCCATATAGTTGTGTATCTGGCGCAGTGGTTTCAGATGACAACAGGCGACAATTAATTAATTGCAGTGTTTAGGCGGCGCTATGGGTTTCTGGATATGATGATCATGAGGATCGTTTGCGCAACAAAAAGAACATCTTCAACATGAAATTCTATGCGGTGGCTTGGGAGTGAAAACAGACATACCAATGGTAAGGGATGAGTCGCATGTAGTGGATCACTACATCCCGCTCCCCTTGAAGAAAGAAAATTATACCTTGAAGAGGTAAATTTTCTGTAAAGTTGCGAAAGGATGAAAGGATTACATTTTATAAAAATTGCATTGTAGGTTTTGTTTAATTAAAAGATATAATTTTTTAAATTTAACAATATAAATGTACTATAAAAATTTAAATACGTAAAATGTAAAATATTTATCTTAAAAATTTTTAACATGAAGTTTTATATTAATAATTTAAACATTTTTTTTTTTTTTTTTGTTTTTATATTAACTTATTTAGTTTTTATAAAAGATTTTTTTTTTTTTATTTTTTTTTATTTTAACAATCTTATATTTATGTATATATATTTTATTGGTTACTTAGATTATTTTTTTTTTATTTTAACAATCTTATATTTATGTATATATATTTAATTGGTTACTTGGGATATTGGCGTAGGACAAATTTTGGAGAGGGTTCAGGTTTTGAATTAAAATTCGTTTCTACTATGGTATCTTTAGATGAGGATTTTTGGGAGTTTTTGTCATGGAGTTGTATTTCGGTTTGTATTTTGTCGTTTTCTTTGATTTGATTTCTTCCTAGTTTAATATCCGAAGCAATGGGTTTTGGTTCATTTTTCACTTTATAGGTTTGGTATCTTCTGAAGCAACTCAATACTAAAATTATAATTATAATCGTGTAGATAAGTATATAATGATGAACGTGATGTTCACTTAGATTTGTCAGCGGTTTTGCCTCGTCTGCTTTTAACTCGCTTATTTGTTCAGATACTAATTTTAAGTCTTCATGGCTAGAGAATTTAATAATGGCTAAGTTGTTGGGGTATTTTGGTAAACTTGAAGTATTATTTATAAGTAATTTTGAAATGTTTATCGGAGGAATGTAAAATTTGCTAATTGTTGTAGAATTTTCGTCAAAAGTGTGTATTGTCATGTCTTTGTTTTTAAGGTAACAATGCCCTTTGATTTCTATCAAGGCCGTACCGTGTAAATTATATGAGGTTATGTTTTCGTCACATATTTCGTCAATATAATAATTATTAAAAGTTGAGAAAATCCATTTATTCTTCTGCGATAGTTGGATCCATACTGTTGAATGGTTGGATTGTCTTATTTCGCATGAGTTGGGAATAACTGATATTCTGTTTAGCAATTGGATTTCACATTGTGGGTTTTCTGATTTAGTACTCAATAATGGATGTGTAAGGGGACATATGAATTTATCATTTTGGGATTTGCAGAGAGATAACTCTGCTGTATTTAATAGATAGTAATTTTCTTTGTTGTAATCGAGAAAAATGTATTGAGAGGTAGGGTGTATGAACACGAAGTTATTTTTATGTATAGTTGGCAAAGGAATACTTTTGTACAAAATATATTTTTCAACAAACGGAATTGGTATTTTAATTTCGTATATTATTTTGTTATCATGGATTGCTACTTTGGTAGTGCACATTTTATAAAGAGATATAATGTTGTTATCTATCTGAGTACTAGGTAGTTTTGTGTTTGATGGGAGTTCTTGTTTAATTTTTGTTAACACTACTTCAAATTGCTCCGGAGTTATAATGGATGGGTGAGGTTTGCCATGGGTTACGTCTGTAACTAAATCAAGTATA
This sequence comes from Baccha elongata, assembly GCA_951217065.1. NCBI lineage: Eukaryota > Metazoa > Arthropoda > Insecta > Diptera > Syrphidae > Baccha > Baccha elongata. The sequence continues at coordinate 5,470,685 of OX578273.1, forward strand.
TCGTCTAATGCGTTTAGGTATCTCACAATGATGAGTGTGACTAAGGATGTGAGGGATTCCAATTCAGTGAAAGCGACAATGTTTGTCGTATTAATCAGTCTATCCAACATTTTTTTTGTATAATCTAATTTAGAGTTGATTACCATCATTTGATTTTTGATAGCTGCTTCTGACTTGCTAAAAACGTTCTTGGTTGTTTCGAGGATAAGAGTTTGTTTTTTAACAAGAGATACCACATGGTCTTCATTTTCCCTAAGTTTTTGTATCTCCTTATTGTAGAATTGTGCATCATCTTCGTCCAATGTACCGAAGAGTGATTTGCTTAAAATGCCTACAGCATTGAATAATGCTCTTTTTTGTCGGTAATGTGGGTTCAAAAGACTATATTTCACTCCGATGTCTTGCATTAAGTGGTGCATTTCAGATAATGCTGCATCACATATTATTTTAAACTGATCTTTATCCTTAAGTTGTTGGCATATATTAGTGATTTCGGTGATAATTGTGGATGCCTCATCAAGTGCTTTGGTCAAATGCTCCAAGTCATAATACACTATGAGTTTCCACTCATGAGTATATAACTCGGCAGGTCCTATTACTTCAAAGTAAATACCAGCCTTTTGTTCGATTTGGCTTGTAATCAAATTCCCATAAGTAATACTCAGAAGGCCAAGGAGGAGAATTGTGAACTTCATGTTCTGAAAAAAAATTATTGTATATTTACTCAGTTTTTTTTTCTGTGCGACTGTGTAATGGGTAGGTGAGCGAAAAAGAAAGATGAAAAGTATTCTTTTGTTATCACTGACGTAGTAGTTTTATTGTTTGTGTGTTTGTTTTTTTTTTTTTTTTTTTTTTTTTTTTTTTTGAACAGGTATGAACAAAGGGGAACGATTTACTTGCTTTATAAACTAAATGATTATAAAATCTCAAACTAAAATACTTCAATGGAATACAATTAATATAATATCTAATTATTACTTTTATTTACGAGGCCAATTTTTTTTTTTTTTTTTTTTTAGGGATTATTCCATGAAGGGCTTCAGATCATTATTGTGTACTACTTTCGTTTTGTTTCTTATAGTTATTTCCGTCGTTTCGTCGGAAATAATTTTTGTTATTTCAAATGGTCCTTCCCATAGAGAAGAGAATTTGTTCTTTCTTTTATGGTTTTTGATAAGAACTTTGTCTCCTACATTAAATGTTTTTAGTTTCGAATGCTTGTCATAATATTTTTTTGACTTTTCCGAATCCGTGCTGTAATCGGGACTTTAGTTCGTTGTAGTAATTTTCATAATTATAGGTAGGTTGCGGATTTCTTCCAAGAATAGCTGGAATCCTATAGTTGGTGTGGCGTATAGCCAGTGCTGCTATGTGGGGTTGTGTTGAACACAAAAATTGCCTCAGTAAATTTGGTCAGGTCATCTTGGAAGGTAAGGAGATATTTATGGTTCTCGTAACTAATTGGAAGAGGCCCTTTAATATCTAAAGCTACTCTTTCGAACGGAGTTGAGCTTGTTGTAGTAATCTTCATGGGAACTCGGGGATTCTGTATTAACTTGTTTGTCTGACAGGATTTACATTGTAGTACCTATATAGTTTTTTATGTCATTGTTCATTGTTGGCCAATAATATTGTTGCTTAATTTTCTTTATAGTCCTTGTTATGCCTTGGTGACCTCCGAGGGGGGAGTCATGGAATTCATAAAGTACCGTTTTTATCGACTCGATATTATCCAAAAATATCTTTTCATTGGTAAAAACGTAAACGACTTTGTTTTGATTTCGAAAAATGTATGTTAAGATTGTTTTTAATTTAATTTTTGATTCAGTGTCCATGTGAGGTAACGAAAATCCGTTAGACTGTTCATCAGTATTAAGGTCGCTAACCGAAGTGAGACATGTTTTAATTATTTTCATATCTCGTCGGTTCTGATTGGGATGGGTAAAGTAGTTATAAAGAGTGTTTCATTATTATGTGAAAATGTGGAAAATTCTCCTATCTTTGGTTTATTAAAACTTGGACATTTATTTTGTAAAAATTCTTCGTATACTGATTCTATTATTGGTAATATTATTACTTTAATTTTAGTTGTTTTGTTTTCAAAAATTGATCCATTATTTTCCACAAGAGTGAAGGTTGACAAGACTTCTATATTTTCTACCTCATCATCTTGTATATTTACTTGGCTTACTTGATTTCTAGCTTGGTTGCGGGTTGTAACCAGTACCTTACTGTCGTTGTTAATTTTTACCCTACTGAGAGCGTCTGCGATGACATTACATTTACCTTGTTTGTGAATAATGTTGAAGTCGTATTCTTCCACCAAGATGCGCCATCGTAACAATCTGGATGTGGGTTTTTTTTGTCCAATTAACCATAGTAAATTGTTATGGTCTGTGTAAAAAGTGAACTTTCGTCCATAGATATATGGTCGAAACTGTTTAAGTGCATAAACAATTGCTAACAACTCCTTTTCCGACGTTGTGTATCTTGTTTCTTGATCATTGAGGGTTCGACTTATGAATGAGATTGGTTTATCGTGTCCAATCGGACCTTGAGAAAGAACCGCCCCTAAAGCTATATCGCTAGCGTCAGTAGTAACATTGAATTCTTTAGAAAAGTCAGGATAAGAAAGTGTGGGAGGTTCTATAATTTTTTGTTTTAAACTTCTGAAAGATTCGTCGCAGAAGGCATCCCATTTAAAGATAGCGTCTTTTCGTAAAAGTTTTGTCATTGGTTTGGATAAATTTGCAAAATTGGGAATGAACTTTCGATAGTATCCCACAAAACCTAAAAATGATTTAACATCTTTTGGCTTTTTGGGCACGGGGAATGTTCTAACTGCCTTGATCTTTTCGGGATCAGGCTTGATTCCTTCTTCTGAAATAATATGCCCCAAGTAAATTAATTCTTTTTTAAGAAAGTTACACTTTTCTGGTTGGAGTTTCAAATTATGCTTCCTTAGACGTTTCAGAATGTTAATGAGCTTTCGGTTGTGGCTATCAAGATCATACCCATAGATGACGATGTCATCTACATAAACAAAACATTCGATACCCTGCAGTCCCATGAGAACATTATTCATGAGGCGTTGCAACGTAGCAGGGGCGTTTTTCAAACCAAATGGCATACGGTTATATTCATAGTGACCAAATAGAGTGCTGAACGCAGTTTTTTCTTTATCAGCTTCGGCTACCAATATTTGGTGAAACCCTTTGGCTAAATCAAGGGTGCTGAAATATTTTGCCTGACCTAGCTGGTCGAAAATGTCTGTGATATTTGGCAATGGGTATGCATATCCGATTGTTTGTTCATTTAATTTTCTGAAGTCTACGACTACTCTCCATTTTTTTTCGCCATCGTTACCAGATTTTTTCGGAATCAAGAGGAGAGGTGAGTTCCAGGGACTGAAGCTAGGTTGTATAATTGAATCATCAATCATTTCGTTTACCTGCTTGTGAATTTCTTGCTTCTGACTTTCGGGAAGTCTGTATGGTTTTAAGAATAATGGGGGCTTACTGTCGTTGGTTATTATTTTATGTTCCATTGCATTGGTGTTAGTAAGGTGGTCACCTTTGAGGAAGAACAAATCATTGAATTCTCTACAGATGTTCAATATTGATTTTTATTCCTCTTGATTGCAATGGTCCAGTTTTATAATTGTTTGTAAATCTGATAGCCTCTTCTGCAAACGATCTATATGACTATCAGCTGAAATAATATTATAGTTGTCAAGAGTATCCCATTCTAAATTTAAGTCGTTTGGATGAAGGTTTTTTTTTTCTTCTAAAGTATTCATTAATAATATTTTTATTTTATTTTTTTCAGGTTTAACTATAGTTTCACCTACATACACCCCTGGGATTATTTCTTTTTTCTTTATTACTATATCCCGTGATTTATTGGAATTAAATGGAACTTCTATCATTTGCTGACTACGTTGCACAAGTGTTATGTATTAATTTTTTGCTATCCCAGTCTTACTTTCTGCTGGGTTTATATCATTTTGTGCTATGGGTTTTGTTACCATAGGCTTATTTTTAATTTTTGTACTTATAACTTTTTCCTTAGGAAGTGGTTTGCTAACAATTTTATCGTAGTCTTGTTTTGATGAATCGTCTGATCCGACCCGTAGGCAAGCCCGAAGGCAGGCGGTATCATTCAACGATTGCCATACTTTTTCTGTACCCCCTACACTATTGTCTGTATGACATTGAGAGGAGTTAGAGCCAGTATGGTTAGACCCTTCGATTGTACAATCTTCTTGAAGGTCAGTTTTGACTTGAATTGAGTAATCTTTGTGCTGTAGGAAAATCTACCATACCTACCTCGACAGTAGGCAACCCATAACTTTAAGATATCAATATCATAGTTTCAATTGCAAACCCAACCAATTTAAAAAAAATTTCCTTTGACAAATCACTATCAACTGGCGTTATTGAATTAATCATCGATATAATAAAATACATTTAGTTTGGACACAATCTGGTAAGATAGTTAAAACATGAACCATACATTGGTATCCGTCACTACACCTGACGGGATTTTAAGGCAAAAATTTAACCGCTTAACACTAAGAGTACCACCCGAACAAAAATTTAAGAATGTCATACACTGGTAACGAAACGGAGGCAAGGAGAGAGGCATACATCATCATAGTGATAAATTGAGACAACACGATAAACCAAAAATGGGCGAAATGGCGGATACAAATAGTGATGAACCGCAAGAAAAAAGTACTACGTCATGATCAGTGATCTCAATATATAACTGGATAGCGTATTCCATACAATGTATAACAGTTTTTGTGAAGCAAATTGAAGATGACAGATGGTGGATTTTATCATAATTTGACGTCTACTTTGGGAAAAAAAAACATTTCAATGTTTACAAAACAATTTAAAAGCAAGGGTTTGTAGAAATTTGTTTTATACATTTTGATTCAAAATCAATTGATAAGAAATTCATGAGACGAATTCTTATTCTGTACAAAGTTAGTTTATCGTTTCATTTATTCCTAGTTTTAGCATTGAAGGCGTGAAGTAATTTAGTGCTTATAGTTTCATAACGTTATAATTTAAATGCCTTTCTGTCTATATTTGAAAAAAGACAAAAAAATTATTGACACGAAATATGTTTTTAAAAACAGATTTTCTACCAATGCAATGCGACTCGTGTGATAAGGTTTTCTGTTCTGAGCACTTCAGTTACATGAAGCACAAATATTTGCAATTACAATTTTTGTCTACGCCATCGCCATACAGCCGAGCACGAATGCATTGGCCCTCAAAAAATGCAACGTAATTTAACAGCGTAAGAAAATTTTACCCGACAAAATCTGAATCTTTAACATTTTTGACACTTAATATAGCAATGCAGCCGAATATAGGAAAAATAATAAGCCAACGACATTATTTACAAATCTTAAACCAGTGGCGAATAGAGCTAATATAGCTCATGGAAGCAGTCAGGCTAAAAATATCCAAGGAAATATGGTAAGTTAGTGCAAAAATTCTTATGAAACTTTCTAAGTAAAATGATTTATATTTTTATAGACAGAAGACGAGGCTTTCGCCCATGCTCTTGCTCTCTCTATAATGGAACTTGATGAGTCAGCAGAGCGTAGCAGGCGGGCGGCAGAGCAAAGTCCCACAGTAGCAGCGGTTGGTGGCCAAAGAAATATTAAAGAAGTGTTCACTATCGTAGCATCCTTACCAATTATGCTTAGTTGATATAATGTTATCATACGACCTACATAGATTACGGTAAAGCATTGTTCACTTAACTTATCTTTAGATAATAGAAATAATGTAGGTATACAGAAAGAATGATGAGTTCGAATTAATTTGTTAACCCTTGTTTGCTACGCACCGTTTATACTTAATTTTTTAAGGACATTTTCAAATCTTTAGTTTATTGAACAAGTTGCTTTTTAAAATTGATATTAAAACATTCAGCCTTATTGTGTTAGTTGTGATTATATTAGGTTTTTGAAACAAAAAAAAAAACAAAGATCACACAAAACAAAGTTTTTCGAACATTAAATATTTATTTACAATAGGCGGAAAGTGAAATTTTCTATTTTTCCGGGTGGAATGCCATTCGGGCCAACTTCACAATATGGCTGATTATTATAAACTTAAATCAATTCTGGTTTTTATTGACATAAGTAAAAAATATTCGTATTTTTAACTTACATCGAAATAAATAATTTGTTTTTTTGCAAAACATTTTATTATTTTATTAAATTAATGGTCTTCTATGGCCATTCCTATTGGTATAGTGCGAAATAAATCAATTTCATAGTTTGTCCACGTTTTGTTGATATTTATCAACTTGATTTATTTACGGTATTTTTTACCATAAAAAAATGCACGGTTGTTAAATGTTATTGATGTTAAACGCCGAAGGCTTTCAAAAATAAATAAAAACAAAGCTTAAACAAATGACATAAATAAATAAATAAATAAATTGAGAACTAAAAATTAATTAAATAATAATATTGATATCAACGATTGCTTGATTTCAATACCCTCTCTCAATCATATGATATAACAATGTTTTCAATGTTTCAATTTAAGTTTAGCTAGTTGATTTTTGTTCCAATTGCTTCAATTTTAATAATATCTTTAGCGATACAGTCTCGTATAAAATGATGTTTTATATCAATATGCTTGGCTCGCTTGCATTCGAAATTATGAGCCATACCGATGAATCCTCTGTTGTCTTCAAATATAGTAACAGGTTCATCTTTTAGTTCTTTTAGTTCTTGCATTATACCCCTCAACTATATAGCTTCTGCAACCGCTCAACTTAAGGCTATATACTCAGTTTCACTTGATAATGTCGCAACGGTCGTTTGTTTCTTACTGCACCACTTACTGATTGCATCATTACATTTTGGTTTCAGACAAAACTACAAAAAACTGTATACCTAAGATAATTTATAAGTAGTACTCAGACATTTTGATGTGATATTTGCTTTTGCAGTAACTTTTTTTGTTAATATTGTCTGGATTCAAAATGTAATGATGCAAATAGTAGCGCTAACTTGTTTAGAGTCAGGAAGTGCAAAAATTTTATCTCTGAGTCAAACCGTTTGGACATGGCACCTAAATATGTTCATGACATTACCCAGTTTTTCGTTCATTTTTAATTTTTTTATGAAAATTTAGGTAATGTCTTAAACATATTTTTTTGCCATGCCCGAACGGTTTGACTCAGAGATAAAATTTTTGCACTTCCTGACTTTAAACAAGTTAGCGCTACTATTTGCATCATTACATTTTGAATCCAGACAATATTAACAAAAAAAGTTACTGCAAAAGCAAATATCACATCAAAATGTCTGAATACTGCTTATACATTATCTTAGGTATACAAATTTTTTTTATTTTTGTCTGAAACCAAAATGTAATGATGCAATCAGTAGCGCTAACTTATTTAGAGTTAGGAGGTGCAAAAATTTTATCTCTGAGTAAAACCGTTTGGACATGGCACCTAAATATGTTCATGACATTACCCAGTTTTTCGTTCATTTTTAATTTTTTTATGAAAATTTAGGTAATGTCTTAAACATATTTTGGTGCCATGCCCGAACGGTTTAACTCAGAGATAAAATTTTTGCACTTCCTGACTTTAAACAAGTTAGCGCTACTATTTGCATCATTACATTTTGAATCCAGACAATATTAACAAAAAAAGTTACTGCAAAAGCAAATATCACATCAAAATGTCTGAATACTGCTTATACATTATCTTAGGTATGCAGTTTTTTTTTATTTTTGTCTGAAACCAAAATGTAATGATGCAATCAGTAGCGCTAACTTATTTAGAGTCAGGAAGTGCAAAAATTTTATCTCTGAGTCAAACCGTTTGGACATGGGACCTAAATATGTTCATGACATTACCCAGTTTTTCGTTCATTTTTAATTTTTTTATGAAAATTTAGGTAATGTCTTAAACATATTTTGGTGCCATGCCCGAACGGTTTGACTCAGAGATAAAATTTTTGCACTTCCTGACTCTAAATAAGTTAGCGCTACTGATTGCATCATTAGATTTTGGTTTCAGACAAAAATAAAAAAAAACTGTATACCTAAGATAATTTATAAGCAGTATTCAGACATTTTGATATGGTATTTGCTTTTGCAGATTCAAAATGTAATAATGCAAACAGTAGATTACGCACAGGGTCCTCTTTTGTTGGTGGCCTAAGAAATGCAAATAAAAGTGCATTTGTTTGCTTTGCGTATGCTATATTTAATATAAGATTTATAAATATACATTATAAATATACATTAGGGTGCATTGCATATCTTTCCTAGTTTTGTACGAATCTTTAAATCTGTTAGGGTGCTTCTTTGGTGACATTGCGGACATAAAAGCAAAACATTATTAGAGGTATGCGATTTCATAACTACTGGAAAATGTTTTCTATATTCTCTTGGAACATTTTTTTTTCTAATATAGGCATCTTTTGATCTTTTGATAATAACGTCCAACTTCACCAACGGCTCGACCAACTGGTTCAAAATTCAAGCGCACCGTATACGGATTTGAGTTTACTTGTTGTGCAAGGTTTTGATCAACGTACCTGAAATATGTAGATTATATAATAATATTTATATGTAATAAGTTCTGTAATATTTAAAAATCATTTAAAGTTAAAGTATTGTCAACCTTCCAAATTTTTCATGTTCACAATTAAAATACAATTTTAATAAAAAAACAAATGCTTACCATTGAGCTTTTTTCGATCGCAAGTACATAGTAGCTCACCATCTGGTGCTTCCAACAATCAATTATCATACAAAGTTTTAGATCTTGTACTGATTCCTTTGCTCAGAGGCTTTTTAATTACTATATGAGCGGATTTCTTTAAATCGGATGGATTTCCTACAATTGCACCGTGTTTGGCAAAGCTATCTTTGAAGCGAACATCTAAAAATGGATCACATTCTTGTAGTACAAATTCCAAATTTGAATTATGTTGCTGCCAAAATCGTCTGCAAAATGAAAACAATTATTTTACTATAAAAATCAATTAATAATATTTAAAACTTGCATTTACCTCTTTTTCAAAACATTAGACATGGATTTGAATATTTCTACTACAACCATAGCATCATTGGCAGCATATTTTTTTTGAGTAGTAGTCAAACTAGGTGCTTCCCAATCAGAGCAAACTAATCGCCAACTTTTATCAAGATGAAAGTTCAATATTGACTTTGACATCTTTGCAAGACCTTCAGCTTTTTGATTGGTAAAGGAACTGGCCACACCAACACCATAATCTTATGCCAACTTCCCTGCATCGTCATAAGCACCAATGCCAACTTTGATAACTTTGTCGTCTTCAAGAAGTTATCTTAAGCTCATGCGAATAGTTTTAATATTGCAAAAGACGTATTAAAGCACAAATACCCTAGTACCATGTTAGTTGCAACATGCGGTGGGTCTTAGGATCCCAAAACTCTGTACGTATTCATTAAAATTTCTAAAAAACGGGACAAAATAAAATATTTTTCTAGAAATAAAAACTTATTTAATTTTAGACCTTTGGAGCGTTGCTACAATCCTTTGGCAATCGTCTGTTGTTTCGATAATTTCGATTTGATTTCAGGAATGTAGGTTTTTGTTACATTTTGAGTATTTATTCCAACTTGTTTGTTTGGGCTCACTGATCTCTCTATATTAAACAATAAATTCTTAAATTAATTAATAACTTTTTTTTTGCGCATTTTGAAAATTACCACACATTTTAAATTGCACGATTTGCGTTAATTTTTAATTTCTGGTGATCTGGTGAGATCATGATGTTTGAGGTAAATATAGAACATTCTGTCAACTGAGTTGAGAATAGTTCCGATAGGGCTTTTTTTTTCTTCAATAATGTGCAGAGATGGTGAGTAGGTGTGGTGAGTATTTTATGTATGGGCTTAACATGTTAAGTGTGCGTGTATGTGTGTGTGTATGAATGCGGGTGAATATAAGCAAAGGTGATTTCCTACAGAGCCAAGATCAATGGGCTTGCTTAAGGGAGCAAAATCATCTTCGTGAAAATCATCATCATCATCATCATCATCGGCTCGACAACCGGGGTCCGGTCCTGGCCTCCTTCAACAAGTCTCTCCACCTATCCCGGTCTCGAGCCGACGCCATCCAGTTGCGCACCCCAAGGCTCCGGGCGTCCTGGTCTACGCCATCTCTCCAGCGCAAGCATGGTCTACCACGCTGTCGTCTGCCATAGAATGTACAACAAAGAACTTTCCGAGCAGGTTCCTCTTCGCTCATGCGAGCTAGGTGCCCTGCCCACCGAAGTCTACCGAGCCTAATTTTTGTCACTATATCTGCTTCAAGGTAGATTGCGTACAATTCATGATTGTACCGTCTCCGGAATCGTCCTTCCTCACATATGGGGCCAACAATTCTCCTTAAGACTTTTCTCTCGAACGCGGCTAAGAGGTCAGAGTGCCTTTTGCTAAGCACCCAAGTCTCGGATCCATATGTGAGTACTGGCAGAACCATGGTCCTGTACAGCAGTAGTTTTGAAGTTATGGTGAGATTTCTGGATTTGAAGAGCTTTGACAGACTGTAGTAGGCTCTGTTGGATTTGAGAAGCCGCCCGCGTATTTCTTCTTCTATATTGTTATCGGCTGCTACTATTGACCCAAGGTATTTAAAGGATTGCACCACTTCAAATTCGTGCTCCTCTACCTTGATTGTTTGACCAACTGTTCCTCTCGCATTCGACGCCACCATGTACTTTGTTTTACCTTCACTAATGTGCAGCCCCAGATTTTGTGCCGCCTGCTCGATCTGGATGAAGGAATCGTGTACAGCTTGCTCGGTTCTTCCGATGATGTCGATGTCGTCTGCGTAAGCCAGTATCTGGCTGGACCTGTTGACGATGGTCCCTCTTGTTGCCGTGCCAGAGTCACGGATTGCTTTCTCCAACGCCAGGTTGAAGAGGAGGCAGGCCAAACCATCCCCTTGTCGGAGTCCATTAAAGATGTTGATTGGTCTGGATAACAATCCGGCTATTTTTACTTGGCTTGTTACGTTGGTCATGGTCAACCTACATAGTCGTGTCAATTTATTTGGGATGCCGAATTCTCTCATGGCTTTGTAAAGTTCTACCCTGGCTATGCTATCATAGGCGGCCTTAAAGTCTATAAACAGGTGGTATGTTGGGATGTTAAATTCTAGACATTTTTCCATCGCCTGCCTAAGGGTAAAGATCTGATCAGTTGTTGATTTGCCTGGAATGAAACCACACTGATATTGTCCGATGATGGTTTTAGCGTATGGGGTTATCCGGTCTTGTAGGATAGAGGAGAGTATCTTATAGGCGGTACTCAACAACGTGATACCTCTATAGTTGCTGCACGTTGTGACATCTCCTTTCTTATGTATGGGGAATATTATACCTTTTCGCCAGTCTTCTGGCATTTCTTCACGCTCCCACACGTGCACTATAATATCATGAATTGCCTGACGTAGAGCTGGCCCACCGTGTTGAAATAATTCGGCTGGTATACCATCAGCTCCCGGGGCTTTGTTTTTCTTTAGCCGGTCTATAGCCTTCTCAACCTCTTCTATGCTTGGTGACGGCAACATAGGGTATTCGTCTTGAAGCAGTGGAGCCTCCACTTCTGCAGTGAGTTGACCATTTAGCAATTCATTAAAGTACACTTCCCATCGCTCCAGTATGCTTTGTGGATCGGTGATCAGATTTCCCTCTCCGTCCTTGCAGTATGTGCAGCGTGGTGTGTACTGCGTCATGTTTCGAATGGATTGGTAGAACTTCCGCGCCTGGTGCTGACCTCGCTCTCGGCTTTTTTCTATTTCACAGATTAAGTTCTTCTCCCAGGCTGATTTTTTCTGTCTGTGAAGCCGTTTTTCTATTCTTCTGAGCTCTTTATATTCTTCTTCGCGTGCCCGCGTTCTATGATATTGCTGCATTGCTCGGTACGCAACATTCTTACGTTCAGTCGCTAGCTTGCATTCATCATCAAACCAGTCGTTCCGATTTCTACGACTGCTGCCTAAGATGGAGTTGGCAGTACTAATGACAGTATTCTTAAGGCGTGTCCACTTCTCATCTACGCCCAGCATACTGGCCCCAGGACTTACTCTCCCTAAATCAAGCGATTCTAGGGCGAGTCCTAACGCATTACCAAAGGTGTTACTGGCATTTTCATTGCGCAGGGCAGCCGTGTTGATTCGAACTTGATCGGCGGATGCAATACGTCTTCGCAAGGCAATCCGCCCTCGGAAGACCATACCAACAAGATAGTGATCCGAGTCGATATTGGCGCCTCGGTACGTTCGTACCGTCATCAAGTTCGAGTAGTGGCGACGGTCTATCAACACGTGGTCTATTTGGTTACGAGTGACTCCATCAGGTGATACCCAGGTGGCTTTGTAGATATCTTCGCGGGAACCTGGTACTCGCAACGACCATGTTTTTCGATGCTGCCAATTCTAAGACTCGAAGTCCATTGTCATTAGTGTTCTCATGCAAACTATGGGTGCCTGCGTAATGCCTGAATACCGGCTCCCGACCTATTTTTGCGTTCAAATCCCCAAGGATGATTTTTACGTCATACCTTGGACAGGCATTGAGGGTCCTCTCGACTTGTTCGTAGTAAGTCTCTTTTTCTTCGTCTGAGGACTCCTCCGTAGGTCCGTGAACGTTAATGAGGCTAATGTTCGTAAATTTGCCTCGCACGCGAAGGGTGCATAGCCTTTCGCTTATAGCGTTAAAGCCGATGATGGTAGACTTCATTTTTTCGCTGACTAGGAAGCCTACCCCGAGCACATGGTGTTTTGTATGACAGCTGTAGTATACGTCATATTCTTTCTTCTGTAAAACACCATTCCCTGTCCATCTGATTTCTTGTAGTGCTGTTATGTCAGCTCTATATTTTGACAGGGCATCGGCTAGCTGCTGAGCAGCTCGAGCTCTATAGAGCGATCGTGCGTTCCATAAGAAAATTCGTAAATCGTTTTGCCGTTTTCGTTGCGTTGGTTGTCGTCGTGAGATCAGTCCGTTTCCGAGGCTTGTTGTCGGGTTCGTAATTCTAAAATTTTACGGAACAGGGAATTAACCTGTTGCCAACCTGAGGAACTAGCCTGATCATATTAGCCAAACCTTTTTTAAAAGGCTTGTTACTAGCGGCCGCCGCAAAGAGGCTATGATCACACTTCCACCAGTCCCGAATAGTTACGGCACGTGCATGTTTTCATATGCTACATGTTATTCCCCCTAATCGTCTGATGGCTGACCGCCATCTTCGTGAAAATGCTTTCCACAAATCCTAGCAGTTTTAGGGTTTATATTGTCTCTTCTTCAACAAGCATAAAGCCACAATTCACAAACGTTTTCATCTTGCGGGAACCGATAAAACGATACGTTTTCGAGGTTTACGTTTTTGTTAGAATTGCACCCGAAAACTGCACAACGCATTGTAATTATTGTTCGAATAGGTAACTGTATTGTTTTTTTTTTCACTCCAATTCTTTATTATTGATTAATAATATAAATTTAATCACGATAATAATAATAATAATAATTTAATCACGAAAAAATTGTTTTTACTTAATTCTTTCACGAAATTGTTTGATAAAAAAAATTTATTAGATTTTTCTTGATTTGTGCGTGGCTTAAGTGTCACTTTACTTTAGTAACAGCGCATTCCCAGTGAAAGCGGGTCTTCATTTTTGACACATGCGCGAACTTGAACAAAAATGGAAACTCGGAGTATATTACCTTTAATATGTGTACTGTCGATTAGACCAGTCCTTTTTCCGTACGTTTCGTTATACGTCTTTTTGACATTTTGGGTGAGGGGTGTAGAAACGAAGGAGGAAAGAAGTAACGAATGCACGTATTAAAATTTTAAGACTTTTTCTGGTTGAGCTTTGACGTTTCTTGTTTGACGCCGGAAAGCGAAATTGAATTATTTAGAATATTAATTATTGCAACTGTTTTGATATTTTTTGTTGTATATATGAACAACAATTGAAAAGAAACTATTAGCAATGATATTTAACAATAATATTTGTTTTTTTCAACAAAAAAAACTACTAAAACTTTTACAAACTCGCTTTCCGGCGTCAAACTTTGCTTCCCGCCATCGAGATGACGAATGGAAAAGGGCAAATATCAACGAACCGTCTAATCACCATAGTACGTACCTGTCAGAAAGACGAAACACGTCACCCACGTCACGTACGAAAAAAAGGACTGGTGTATTCAGGGTCGAAGGATAGAGTTCTTAAGGACCCTGATTAGACCAGTCCTTTTCCGTACGTTTCGTTATACGTCTTTTTGACATTTTGGGTGAGGGGTTTAGAAACGAAGGAGGAAAGTAGTAACGAAAGCACGTATGAAAATTTTAAGACTTTTTCTGGTTGAGCTTTGACGTTTCTTGTTTGACGCCGGAAAGCTAAATTGAATTATTTAGAATGTGGTAGGACCCAAAGAATAAAATAAATTGTAATGTGACCTCACCACAAAGTTTTAGTGTGTTAACAATATAAAGATGAAAGAAGAGGTCAGGTGTCAAAAATGAGTTCAGTTGAGTTTTGATTGTCAGAAAAGAAAGTAAAAAAAAGTAAAAGCCGCTTCACGGTATTCGTGTAATTTTGTATTATTAAAATAATAAAATATAAATTGAAATAAACATTGTTTTATAAGACCGCTTACAAGAATATTAATCATTGCAACTGTTTTGATATTTTTTTGTTGTAAATGTGAACAACAATTGAGAAGAAACTATTAGCAATAATATTTAACTATAATATTTGTTTTTTTTTTCAAGAAAAAAACACTACCACAAAAGAAGGGCAAATATCAACGAACCGTCTAATCACCATAGTACGTACCTGTCAGAAAGAAGAAACACGTCACGTACGAAAAAAGGACTGGTGTAATCAGGGTCAAGGAAACGTCTATATAGAAATATAAATATTTATTTTCTCTCTTACTCCAAGGCATCAAAAAACGAAATCCTTTGTTGGAAAACAAACCAAAGACGATTTTCACATTGGTTGTACTCACCCGACGCATTTTGACGTTTATATGTTTTGTCCCATTCCCACTTTGTTGTTGGGAAGAGACAGGGTTTTGCGTCCAGATTTTTAGATTTTTTAAAATTCTCATGTATTCATTTTGACATTCGCTATTCTGACATTTGTTATTGATTATTTTTTTGCTTTTTGCACCCATATTTTGAAAGTTTTTACAAAATTCGGTCACTTTTGATTGGAAATTTCAATTAAACATGAGAATATGAAGAAAATTGTAAAAAAAATTCTTATTGTGTTTTGTATACTAAACAATTAACAAATAGTTTCTAAGTGTTTTAGACAATAATTCGATTAAAAATAGTGGTAGTGTTAGTGTTAATACGGGATTGAAGTGCAAAATTGTACTCCGCCAGTACAAAATGCGATTGTTTTCCATCAAAGGATTTAGCTGTAAGTTTTTTTCTTGATTCCATATTTGACTCTGACGAATTCGGATACTTCTCAATAGGGGTTTTTAGGTAACAACGATATATCTTTTTCTCGTTCGCAGAGCAGTGTCAAAATCAGCAGTACGCGGGTGACAGCTGAAAAATTTTTTTTATCATTAGTGACAAATTGATTGAAAACAAGAGCGGACATTTTTATGTTGTTCGCGAAAATTGTGAATAGTATGTTATTTAACTTTTAAGTCACGGAAATCTCAAATTTTACAGGAAAAAAAGAGATTATTTATAAAATACTTTTACAAGATTTTGAGTTTGACAGTTTGAAAAAAGCGGGAATTTTAAAGATTTGTGCGCGAAAATTGTGATAATTGTGTAATAATTTTAAGAAATAAATATAAACATTGAGAGAATTTGTCTTTCCACTTTTATAGAAAGAAAAAACTAAAGGAATAAAACTAAATTATGTTTTTTTTTTTTTTTTATAATAGGCACGCACTCAAGGGGTTTTTGTTCCCTTTTTATGCCAAAGCACAGTGCGAGCGTTAGGAAAAATGGGATAGACGGAGAGGGTTAAGGATGAGGTGTCGGTTAACATTAGTCTTAAATTCCTGAACACTGCAATGACTGGGGAAGACAGAGTGTGGAAGAGAGTTCCACATTCGCGTAGTATGGCTAAAGAACGATTCTCTGAACATGACCGTACGTCCGAAGTTGGGCTCGAGGGTGAACTGATGGGCATTCCTGGAGGCGCGGGTATTACGGTTGAATATCTTAAGGGGAGGAATGCAACTGGCTATTTCACTAGAGCATAGACCATTAAAGTAACGGTAAAAGAGGGTGAGGCATGAGACATTACGTCGATGTTCAAGTGACGTAAAAGTCTCAACGATGGTACGGTCACCAATCATCTTAAATGCTCTTCTCTTGATACTGTCCAAAAGACTTAAGTACGTTACTGGAGCACCAGCCCAAATGTGGGAGTTGTACTCAAGCTTTGGCCGTATGTAAGTTTTGTAGATGGTAGCCAGATCAGAAGGGGAAAAGAAGTTCTTGCATCGTCTTAAAAAACCTAGACATCTTGCGGCATTTTTGGCGATATCGCATATGTGATCATTCCACAAGAGGTGGTCGGTGATACACATACCAAGAATCTGGAGATGTTCGGTTTCACTGATGCAAGTGCCACACATGGACAGTGGCAAGGGGGGTATATCTCGCCTCAATGATACAAGACAGCATTGAGTTTTCAAAGCATTAAACTCTACGCGGTTTTTTATTCCCCATTGTACAATGCTGTTTAAGTCAGAGTTTAATGAGCTTATCATATTTTGCCGTTGCAGTTCCACACCCGAAAGGGAGGGATGTGAGTCTGGGAACGAATATGAAAAGCTTGGGGTACTATCGTCAGCGAAACAATGAATTGGATTAGAAGTTACAGACAAGAGCTCATTTATAAAAATGAGAAAGAGGGTCGGATACAAAACGGAGCCCTGGGGCACACCAGCATTTATTTTGTGGGTTTCAGACTTGAACCCGTCCAGTACAACTTGTATTGAACGGTTCGAAAGAAAGTTTCTAATCCAACGAAGGAGGAATTCATCAATACCGAAGGCACGCATTTTCGATAAGAGAGCCTGGTGCCAAACTCTATCAAATGCTTTTGAAATATCGAGTGCAACAATCTTACTTTCTCCAAAACGATGTAAAGATTTGTTCCACTGTTCGGTGAGATATGCCATCAAATCACCAGTGGACCTGTTGCTGCGAAAGCCGTACTGCCGGTCATTAAGAAGCTTTCGTTCTTCAAGATATTTCTTAAGCTGATAATTTATCAGCGTTTCCATGACCTTAGAAAGAAGGGACGTAAGTGCAATCGGACGATAATTAGAGGGAGAGGAGGATTCGCCTTTTTTGGGTATAGGCTGGACAAATGCTGTTTTCCAACTACTCGGAACGAGCCCAGAAGAATAGGATAGATGGAAAAGCTTACGCAATGGTTTTGCCAGCGTTGAAGAAAACCTCTTCAGAACAATAGCGGGGATACCATCCGGGCCAGCGGATTTGTGTATGTTGAGATCCTTTAGGACCCTCGCCACAGCACGAGTGCGAAAGAAGATTTGTCCCATGGAATCATTAACGCGCTCAAGAACTGGCGGAGTCATGACACTCTCTGGCAGCGAAGAGTTGGCGGCGAACTGCCTAGCAAAAAGGTTAGCTTTCGCAAGAGAGCTAACCACTGGAGTATCATCATCGATGAGCGTTGGGACCGAGGAAGAGGAAGAATTCTTCATGTTTTTCACAAATGACCAAAAATTTTTACTGCCTTTGGGACATTGCAGTATTTTTTGCCTTAGTTTTTGGTCATGTAAAAATTTGGTCCGTCGAATATGGACATTGCAGGCCTTCCTGGCTTGTTTAAACTTATTCCGATTTTCCTCAGTAGGGTTGGCTTTGTAACAACGGAAACTTACCTCTTTAACCCTGATAACCTCTTTACAGCTCATATCAAACCATGCGTTCTCTTTAGGTCTGATGCTTTTAACCCTATTCGGGATAAAAGTTCTCATTCCCAAAAGAATTAAACTTGTGAGCATATCCGCACTGGAATCTACGTCACTATCGAGGAAGCATAGTGACAGTTAAAGATCCTGAAAAAATTATTGAGGCCGTCCCAGTCGGCTTTCTCGTACTGCCAAACGGTTCTCTTAGGAGCTCTTTCTTTAACTGGGATTTTTTGGCACGAGAAATTTGCGGATATGACACAATGGTCAGATCGGCCTAGAGGCGATAATACACTTATTGCATATTTATCAGGGTCAGAGGTAAGGAACAAGTCAAGAGTGTTTTCTGCTTGGCCGTCAATGTCCGGTATTCGAGTGGGCTCGTTGACCAACTGAGCAAGGTGGTTAAACTCAGCAAAAATCTCAGCACACACTCCTTCGGGTGTTGTCTTGCTCGAATGGAGAAGCCAGGAAGTATTGTGTACATTGAAATCGCCCGTAATAACGATTTCAGTGCGAGGATACAAGGAAACAATTCTTTGAATGGAGTCGGACAGTGAGTCAAATTCGTTAGCAGTTGAAACCCTGTCCAAATTTGGGCTTCTATAAATGAAACAGTAATGGATGATGTGCTTATTAACGGAAAATTTGAACCACATAAAATTAAAGAGAGGATTTAAAAAAGAGCTGTACTGTGGTTGAAATTGGTAAGCAACATCACTTCTGATATAAACGGCGAGGCCATGGTGGGGAAGGAATAGTGGCACTAGGTTATACCCTTGAATATAAAATTCAGTAGGATCGGTAGCCTCACCTACTTGGGTTTCACTTAGTGCCAGAACAGCTGGCCTGTTTAAAACAGTGTGGAGGTACGTCGACAGAAAATTCATTCTTAACCCACGAATATTACTATAATCGACCCTGAAATTCTCAGTCATTGCAATACTTAAAGATTTCAAAATTAAAACAGACGAGCTCTAAGAAGATAATTGAATTGAATCTCAGACTTCGTTTCGACTCAACGCCCCTGTTAGTGTTATGCCTTAACAGTGACGTGAACCGACCCGACCCTGGAATTCAAAACAATAATCCTCTATTCGTCTGTTGTTGGTGACAAATCATGTACATACATTGTGTGAGCAAAAAAAAAGCACATTGCAACGTAATGCACATGATAAGCCATACAACTGTTTGTGCAAGGAGGGAAAGAGGATGGGTACTCACTGTGCTATGCTAGGCATTTTTTTGTTGATTTTTTTTTGGACATGCTGTGCTTTTGACTTTTTTTTTGTTATTGCTTTTAATATTATTGCGGGATCTTATCGGCTTTTATGTAAATGGTTTGCACTATTGTTTTTTTTTTCGAGGTTTAGCGTTTGATTATTGTTTATTTCTATTGTTTTTGTATTTGTAATGTGTATATTATTTATCACGAGTCACGACGAAAACGATGAATATGACGCACGGACACGACGAATAAAAAACAGAACGGAGGAAAATCGACACAGCAGACGACACACAACACAGAGGGGACCTTCCCCAACGAGAGCACTGACAACACTGAAACAGGAGCCGATTACTTCAAGGAGAGTATTAAATTGGAAAAAGATAAATAACAGTATGGAACTCTCCCAATATGCTAGATCCTTAGATCCATGTAGCAAAATTCGATATTTATCGAAAATTGAAAATATTGGAAGAGATCCATACCTGTTTTTGTATGAAAGTAAGATATTTCCAAAAAATGTAACATCTTATATTACCCACAGGTATTTACTTTGAAATAAGTCAAACTGCACGGGAAAGGAGAACAAAAACAGCAACAGTGTTTGCAAAGCTGCCACTTTTATATGTATATACAGATGTATTTGTTGCTTTTGCTAATTAAAATAAATTTTTAAGCCACGGAAATCACAAATTTCACACAAAAAAGAATACCGCATTTGAAAATTATTTCCAAATTGCTTTCTGTAAGATCTTGAGTTTGACAGTTTGAAAAAAGAGCGATACATATTTCAATCTGTCATCTCTATAGTGTGAGCTGTAGTATTTTTTTACAAGATGGAAAAATTCCCTATACGCGGATGACAGGTTGAAATAATGTATCGCGCTTTTTTTAAACTGTCAAACTCAAAATATTGTAAAAGAATCTTGTAAATAATCTCTTTTTTTTCATATGAAATATGAGATTTCCTGAACTAAAAAGTTTAATAATACACTATTCACAATTTTCGCGCACAACATTAATATTTCCGCTCTTGAATTATTAAACCATTTAGGCACGCAAATCTCAAATTTCACAGGAAAAAAGAGATTATTTACGAAATTCTTTTCCAAGATTTTGAGTTTGACAGTTTGAAAAAAGCGTGATACATAATTTCAATCTGTCATCCTCGTAATGTAAGCTGTCATTTATTTTTTGACAATATGGAAAAATTCCCTATTCTATTTCTGTCAAACTGACATTGAGATCTCAGTGAGATTTTTGTTAGTAGGACGATAGTTAACAACTGTAATTAAAAGAACGCACAACTGATGGTGAGAACCATTGACGTATTAACTATGGACCGCCAGTAGCCAACTTCACGCGTGTTCCAACATAACTAGGGGCGCCATCAACTACTAGCAGGGAATCTGCGTAGCAGTGATATGATTTATTTAATTAATTATTTACTATTGAAATGTTTTGGTGGAAATTATTATCAAACGACTTTTATTTTACAAAACACATCCACTCCTTATGCCATGAGCTACTTGTGAATATATTATCGTTTTCATTTAAATTCTAATGGCGAAATTAGTACACGTATTTAAAACTAAAATATGATGGCGTTTTTACACTTTTTTTAGCTGGAACAACTTTTCTTGGCTGTTTGTATGAAAATTTCAACCGAATGGCGGTCCATATCTAGTACGTCAATGGTGAGAACTTTCAAGTTTTTTTTCGCGGTGACGATGACTCAAAAACAAAAAGTCAAAACAAAACTTTTAAAATATTATCATTCGTTCAATTAGAATAATAATAAAAAAAAACAAGTTCACGAAGAACAAAATCCATAACATTTAAATAAAATTCAATCATGTATCAAGAGTATCTCAATCATTTGCATGTATCTATCGCTCCGCTGTCTTCAGATGAGCTGAAAGATTTGCTAAACGATGACGACAAGTTAGACGAAAAAGTCGACGAAGTCCTTGAAACCCTTGGTGCACAGAAAGAGAGTCTCCTTACAGACAATCGCAGCAGGGCTGAAGGTAACATCGAAAAGGAGCCAATTTTAATAGAATTAAAAGGGAAAGTAAATGAACTACTCGAAGAAGGCAAAACGCGATGTGCTTCGGTCCAAGAAAAGCTATCACAAGTCAAGGTCAAGTCTAGCAATGTAAGTCTAGAAACTGCACTAGCATTACTACAAACAGCTGCCGCAGAAAGTGAAGAAGAATCAGAGAAACTGGTTAAAGATTTTATAGAAAACGATTTGGGCTTGGAAGGTTTTCTCGAAGCATTTCTAACCACACGCAAAAAAATGCATTTGCGAAAATTCAAAGCAGAAAAAATGTCAGAGCTGATGCGTCCACAAAATCAACGTGGTTCGATCTATAACAACTTGCCATCGACTGGATTTTATCCTCAGGCACACACACAGTCACAAGTGCCATATCCCTTAGGACCAATGATGCCAATGCCAAGACCATATTAGAGATAAACAATGGGCTACATTCATAGTGCAGTGTTATTAATTTTATATTATACGAAAGTCTGTTGATTTTCATTTATTTTTTATGATATTCCGAAAAAATCGATGATCAATAAAATACGTTATAACAAATAGTTTTATTAAATTGGTAAAAAAGATGGATTGTAATAGAGTTTAATTAATTAAATTAGGTTTTGAATGCCAATTACTCTGAAGAGATATGCCGTTTGCTCTGGAATAGGTTATGGTTTTCTTTTAGCTCGAAACATCTGAGTACATGTTGTTGCATCTATATTCTGAATGCTTGCAGGAGTCATCAGAAAAAAGTGTCTACCTTTAATATTAAAAAGGGGAACACTTGCAGAGAAAAATTATGATGGTAGTGGGGATTAATATGTTTAAATTCAATAAAATGCCCTAGTAACATGATAAATTTACTTTAGCATTATCCTAAGTTGACTAAAAATATACGCCAGTTTGATTAAAAAAAATAAAGTTGCGGGCCATGGGACGTCTTCGATTGAATTAAAACTTAATAGACAAATAATCCGTTTGCAAAACATATTTCGAAATCGTGTAATTTATATCCCTTTGAGAAACCCCGTAAAATTGTTTAATTTGACCTTTCTCCTTGGAGACAGAGCTCTTATTAATAGTAAGTACAAAATTTGGATGGGTCACTTACCTTTCAATGTAAGTTAAAAAGGGCTTTATATACTCTTTAAATTATCTTAAGCAATAATTTCTTAACCAATAATCTGGAACTGGCCCAATCGGACTTTCTTTGGATAAATGTTTGTACATAACATTATGGAAGCTAAGCAATAGCAGAGTTACCTTCCGAATCCTTTTCGATAGATTTGGAATCTTAATTCTAGTAACATCTTGTCTGACACGGACAAGGTTAAAGAGTAATTATATTATTATAAGGTAATATTGAAGATCTTGTATTGCGCTTCAAACCATTTCACCCCATAGCCTATCGAGTTTATACACATAGAGAAATCATGTGTAAGTTTCAAATACTGCTCGTAGAATATCGTTACTATCGACTTTTTTTTGTTTACTCTTGTAGCATTATTATTCTTGAGTTAAAAGGCAAGAGATATAAAGAAAAAAAATTACAAATTTTGTTCGGTTCGGTTTGAGTGTTTTTCGTTATAGGGAATAATAATAATTACTCGAAATGCTTATTTAGCGACATCTACTTCGGTGAGTTTGAAACCAATTTGATTCCTCTATGTGTATAAACTCAAAAGCGAAAAAAATTAAAGGCTCAACACGATAAAAGGCGTGACAAACAAAAAAAAGGGTCGCACAAATTTGCTCTTCGGGTTAAACTAGGACTTGACAGAAAAAGGTATTAATGGGTCTCGCGTATTTTTCTTGCTTGTTGTAATCTTTTAATTTTTGCTTATTAAATATTTTTTTAAATTCTTTGAATTAATTTAACTTTATTATTATTTAAATTCTTTGAATTAATTTAACTTTGAAAAATAACTTATATCGAACCAGAGTATTCCGAGAAAATCGTGGTATGCCAGTAATTATTAAATATTACAATATATTTTAGATTTTTTTTTACGATCGATTTTTTTCAAACAACTTTTTAAAAATATTTTTATAAAAGCTTTTGAGTATGCCAATTTCAAAAAATGACTAATTTCCATGCATTAAAAAAACTGTTTAATTAATATAATTTTTTTTTAAGAAAATCTATGAAAAAATTAGGTACGCCATTATCATCACTATATATGCCTTTCTAGAAATAAAATTGGGTTTGGATCCGCTGAGTCGTAAAGTAAGAATTTAAAAAAAAACCGTTGTATGACAGACACCGTTAAAAGTGTTAAGAATAACGGTTTTAACCGTCTTAAGACCTTCCATGCTGTATCACTCATGCTAAATTTTATCAAAATCGTTAGATCCGTTTTCTAGAAAAACAAGCTTTTTCACTACCGTTATATGGCAGGTACCGCTATTTTTAGACCTAGAAAAAAAAAATTCAAAATCCCCTTACGGTCAACATAAAAAGCCCACATACCAAGAGAAAATGCATCGAACCATCTGATAATCGACAAATTTTCCTAGTTGTAGTGATAGGGTATACATCGTAAAATCATTCCGTTAATGTGTCGAACCATTGAGTTTATACACAGAGAGGAATATCATGAGTAACAATTATTCTTGACTTAAAATCAAGAATAATTGATCCCAGAGTATACAAAAAACAAGTCGATAGTAACGAAATCCTACGAGCAGTATTAGCAACTTACACATGATTTCTATGTGTAGGAACTCAAGGGTATTACCTATCGAATGAAGAAATGTAGGAAAATGCAGTTTCTTACCATCTGATTTCCTTTTTTTTTTTTTTTAATCTTTTAAATCGTTGAATCGTTTTTCTTTCTTTTAAACCACCACTGTTTTAGAACGAACAAAACACAAAACTAACTAATGCGCCACCTGTTGAACCGTAATTGAATCGAACTTAAAAATTAAATGTGCGCCTACAGCGCCACCAGTTGGGAACTTTCTTTTTCTTAAACCTTCGCATAGCAATAATTGTATATAAATTTCTATAGTACAACCATGGAGCAGCGCCATCTAAAGAAAGTTGTGAATTGCATATTTGGAGGTTATTAAATTTACTAAGTGTCTATTCTGTTACCCTAACAATAGTCGTCTACGAAAAATATTAATAATATATAATGTATTTTATTGGCTCTAGAATCCATATTTCCTTGACAAGAGTCGTAAACAAAACAAAAATCATATATGTTTACGACTGTTGTCAGGGTTACAGAATAGCCAACTAGTAAATGCACGAACCTAAAAATGTGTTATTCACAAGTTTCTTTAGATGGCCAGGCGGTAATTATTCAGCATGAAAATACTATAGAAATGTATACAGGGTGTCCCGCAATTCAACGTCAGGCGGGTACCGGGTGATAGGGTAGGTTATACCACGGTAACATTTTTATGTACTGTGGTCATAAATTTTGATATTTTTCAGTGATTTTTTTTTCTACGTTATCCTTAATAACCATGCTACTGAATGCAATCCCGAAATATTGTAAGTTTCGCAAGAAAAATTAAGTTTGAATGAGTCATTGTTCAAAAAAAATTTGTAAGTAAACTTTAACACATCATATTTTTTTTTTAAAAATTAGCACACTAGTGTTTTGAAGAATTTATCACAGTTTGGCTTTTCTAATTTATGCAAGAGGGAATTTATTTTAGTTGATTGAGTTATGAATTCAATAAAAAAAACTTATTTAACTGTTAAATTAATGAAATAGAAATAAAAACAAAAAAAAACTCTGTTTTTTGTTAAACATTTTAATATTTTTTACTTTTTTCCTTAGTTGAATATTTTTTGTGTGTTAATGTTAAACATTTTCTCTTTTTAAGTACACATTTGATTTTGTTTATTTATCAAAAATGTTATTTTAAATCCAAAAACAACATTTTGTAAAATATAGTACATATATAAAACCATGAATGTAAGATAAAAATTAATTCTTCGAATATTTATATATGTATTTATATGTATAATAAATCATTTGTATTGCAATTGTTGTTCCTTATGTTTTTTGTTTATGATAAATCATCACTTTAGTCTTATTAGGCAATAATTAGTTTAGAAAAAAATATTAAATTAAATATGAAAATGGTATAATCGTAGTTGTGGAAAAAGGGTTAAGACGATTTTTTTGAAGCGTGAGTCTGATAATGAAAATCATAATGGGGAAATTTAATCCATTCATGTCATCATGACGATCCAAACTCTTTCATCCATTTTTCATATTTCTCCAAATCGGTTTTTGAGACACTTTTGTTGCACTTTGCAATTGCTTCGGCAAAATCTTGTGTTGAAACTGGAAGATCAACTTCCTCGGTTGCCAACTGACGAATTTGTTCTGGCTTAAGACCAGCAATTTTCCTACGCATAGACATCATACTTGCATCCCTGTTGATTGAAAAAAAAGTATTTTACAAAAAAAAAAATTCTTAAAAATACTACCTACCTGCAAACATTTGTTATATCAGCTCCTGAGTAACCTTCTAACTTTCTGGCGATTGTTGTTAGATTAACGCTTTCATCTACTTTCACCTCGCGCAAATTGATTTTTAACAACACTTCACGACCTTCATCTGTCGGCAGGGGTATGTAGATACGTTTTTCAAGACGACGTCGCAAAGCCTCATCGATGTCCCAGGGAAAATTTGTTGCTGCCAGCACCATGACCACCTTGGACGCTTCTTCACTTCCAACGCCATCCATTTGAACAAGAAGTTCGGATTTTACACGTCGTGAAGCTTCATGTTCAGACTCGGAGCCTCGTCTAGAACAGAGGGAGTCGATTTCGTCGATAAAAATTGTACTTGGTGCGTAGAAACGGGCCATTTCGAATAGGAGTCGTACCATTTTTTCCGATTCACCACGATACTTGGAAGTTAAAGTGGATGATGAAACATTAAAAAATGTAGTACCGCATTCAGTGGCTACAGCTTTAGCGAGCATTGTTTTACCAGTTCCCGGTGGTCCAACCATAAGAACACCTTTCCATGGTCTGCGAATCCCCTGAAAGACAAGATAAATTAAAATAATGATAATAGTTCTCATAAGTTTTTCCCTTAAAATTGTGTTTTTACTCAAATCCATAGTTTAAAAAAAAGTTTTATCCTAACTGGTTAAAAACATACACCAATTTTTAGTCTTGAGTAATTTCATAGATTCATCTTCAATAGTGTTTATACATTTTAATGGGCAAAAAAGAAACGGAAAAAACTATTTTCTGACGATATTGTTGATTTATCTCATTATTTTACGGTACTGCTTCATACCATCGACTGGTCTGCATTTCATCATTTTTATTTAAAAATCATAAGTACTTTTTGGAGAAAAGTATTTGCCTTCATTGTGAAGAAGGTATTGGAGATAATGAGCCATATTACACAATCCATTCGGGGATTTCCGAATGGATTCCTACTACGACGCAGCTGAAGTGTCGGGAAAATATATGTTTTTTTTTTTTGTTTCATTCGGATCTTCTGATAGGTATTTCCACTAATTTCGAAATTTGTATAGATATTTTCCACTACGAAGGGATTTGGTGATAGTTATTTCGGGATTCGGGGAATTCTTTCGACTACGATGGAACGTGTGATAGGGCTGAATGATAAAATAAGTATGTGTTGGCTTTTCGATGGCTTTGTTCGTAAGAAATGTGCCAGCTTAACTGACAAACTAATCGAATAATTAATGTAAACTGCTGTATTTATTCGTGACCAATTTGGAATATGTATATGTTACGATGGAGGAGTCCTCTATCGGTTATTTTGGTCAAATGTGTGTTGCAATGAAATTAAACGAGTTAAATCATTTGCTCTACCCGTATGTAGTAGAGCAAATGATTTAACTTGTTTTATTTCATTGCATCACACTTTTGACCAAAATAGCCGAAAGAGGACTCCTCCATCTTAACATATACAAATTACTGTAAACTGGGTTTTCCAAAAAAATTTTAAGTCTGTTATTAAAGGTAGTAAAAGTAAATGTAGCTAAATGTTATATTGGAGGGATTCTATGACATTTTGCTGTGTTTTGTGCATCTGTGGAAGTATACGTAAAAAATACACGTAATTAATAGATTAGATTATCTTTATCTTACCTTAATTACCCTGCCATCTCTGTATTTATTTACATTTACGATTGACAAATTTTCGTTACAAATGCAGCGTAACGCATTTTCGTTTGGCGTAACGCATTTTTTAGCTTAAAGAAGTTTTACTTATATTTCTCAAGACTTAATTAACTCAATTAACGTTCTTAGAAAATGAAAACGTTCTTTTGGTAACGCTTTGGTTCATGTCTGTTGTTGAAACGTTTTCCAAATTGAAACATTCCTCATCGAATCTTTCACGGATGAAATGATACCTCACATCAATATGTTTACTGCGTCGTTGAAATTCTGGTTATCCATGTAAAACGTTATAGTGTCATTAATTTTGTTTGGCATTATCTCTTCTAATAATCGTTGTAACCAACTAGCACTTCTGTCTTGTACTGCTCCAACTTATAATCCCATCATTATACTTAAATATAAAACCTGATGTCGATCTTCCTGTATCAATGTCACCAGCGTAGTCGGCATCGCTCAATCCGCATAAACGATGATGTCCTTTTGTGTTGTACTGGATTCCATAGCTGATTGTACTTTTAATATATTTCGTCTTGAGAGAATTATCGAGTACCAACATTGGGTTTTCCATATATCGACTCACATTCCCAATTGCATAACTTATGTCTGGTCTTGTACCAATGGCCAAATACATGAGACTTTCAACTAGCTGTCGAAATGGAAATTTGGTCGGTGCCGACTCTTCATGATTCGAAAGTATCTGATTTGGATCAGCTGGAACTGATACTGGATTGCACTCTTCAAAATGAAATCGATGTAAAATATTTTTAATATATGCTGTTTGATGCACAAATATAAAACCATCATCCTGCTGGTCGATTTCAAAACCAAGAAAACATCCCACTTGCATTTGTTTGATAACGAAATGTTCATACAAAAACACAAGAATCTGAATTACAAGTTCTTAATCCGAAAAGAGTGATGAATGTTTTAAACTTCCGGTTCCAACAGCGTGAAGCTTGCTTCAGGTCATAATAGCTTTTCAGTAGTCTACAAACACGTCCACTGTTATCATTGAAGCCAATTGGTTTTTGCATAAACACAACTTCTTCCAGATCGCCGTTTAGAAAATAGGTTTTATTATCAAACTGCTTGCAATGATGCAAATCTAACAACTGGGCTGAATGTTTCTAAGTAATCAATCCCGTATTCCTGATTAATACCCCGGACTAGTCTTGCCTTGAAGCGATCGATCGAATCATCCGGGTTCCTTCTTACTTTGAAAACCCATTTGTTGTCGATTACCCTTTGATTTGTTGGCTTTTCAACCAACGTAACGTCCAGGTTTGGATTTGCAAAAGTGAATCAAACGCCTCATTCATAGCTTTCAACCACTTGTCACTTTCCGCTTGGTGTACCACAGTTAATATGTCCTTTACAGTACTAGTTCCTGTGCGATTTAAAACAAATACCGCTGTCTTTACTGCCTCCGCCCAAAGCTTTGGATTCAGTCCTTTAGCATAAACCACCAACCGAGCTGATTTCATGATGGTGCGGTTCTCAAGTTGAATACATCCATTTTTTTCAGGAGTGTATGCGACCAAAAGACAGTGTAGAATACTATTTTCTTCTAATAATTGCTGGAAGGCATTGTTCACAAATTCCAGTTCATTGTCAGCTTGAAGAATCTTGATTGGATGACCACATTGCTTTTCAGCTGTCTTTAAAACTACTTTAAACTTTTTAAAAGCTTCGGATTTATGTTTCAGAAAGTAAACAAAACGAAACTTTAAGAAATCATCTTCGAAAAGTACAAAATACCTTGATCCACCAAGTGAACTTTCCTCTATTGGTCCGCATACATCGGCATGAATTATATCACCGCACTTTAAAAATCTGTCTGGTAGGGAATTGAAGCTAAGTCGATTTTTATTCCCATATGCACATCCATCGCAGTCCAAGTTTTTATCTATGAATCTTATATTGTTGTTCTTCAAAGATCTGCGAACGTGAGGCAGGTTTTGATGGCTTAGTCGTTCATGCCAGATGCATAGCGTATCACTTTTCACAGCCACCATTGATTTGTCGGAAGTTGGTTCAATTATCGTGAACAGCATTTAAAAAACACCGACTTTTCTTGCTCCCACTGTAACAACAGCTTCGCCATCCAACAACTTAAATGAATCACTGTCTGACCGGCTCGTATTAAAATTTTAAGACTTTTTCTGGTTGAGCTTTGACGTTTCTTGTTTGACGCCGGAAAGCGAAATTGAATTATTTAGAATATTAATTATTGCAACTGTTTTGATATTTTTTGTTGTATATATGAACAACAATTGAAAAGAAACTATTAGCAATGATATTTAACAATAATATTTGTTTTTTTCAACAAAAAAAACTACTAAAACTTTTACAAACTCGCTTTCCGGCGTCAAACTTTGCTTCCCGCCATCGAGATGACGAATGGAAAAGGGCAAATATCAACGAACCGTCTAATCACCATAGTACGTACCTGTCAGAAAGACGAAACACGTCACCCACGTCACGTACGAAAAAAAGGACTGGTGTATTCAGGGTCGAAGGATAGAGTTCTTAAGGACCCTGATTAGACCAGTCCTTTTCCGTACGTTTCGTTATACGTCTTTTTGACATTTTGGGTGAGGGGTTTAGAAACGAAGGAGGAAAGTAGTAACGAAAGCACGTATGAAAATTTTAAGACTTTTTCTGGTTGAGCTTTGACGTTTCTTGTTTGACGCCGGAAAGCTAAATTGAATTATTTAGAATGTGGTAGGACCCAAAGAATAAAATAAATTGTAATGTGACCTCACCACAAAGTTTTAGTGTGTTAACAATATAAAGATGAAAGAAGAGGTCAGGTGTCAAAAATGAGTTCAGTTGAGTTTTGATTGTCAGAAAAGAAAGTAAAAAAAAGTAAAAGCCGCTTCACGGTATTCGTGTAATTTTGTATTATTAAAATAATAAAATATAAATTGAAATAAACATTGTTTTATAAGACCGCTTACAAGAATATTAATCATTGCAACTGTTTTGATATTTTTTTGTTGTAAATGTGAACAACAATTGAGAAGAAACTATTAGCAATAATATTTAACTATAATATTTGTTTTTTTTTTTTCAAGAAAAAAACACTACCACAAAAGAAGGGCAAATATCAACGAACCGTCTAATCACCATAGTACGTACCTGTCAGAAAGAAGAAACACGTCACGTACGAAAAAAGGACTGGTGTAATCAGGGTCAAGGAAACGTCTATATAGAAATATAAATATTTATTTTCTCTCTTACTCCAAGGCATCAAAAAACGAAATCCTTTGTTGGAAAACAAACCAAAGACGATTTTCACATTGGTTGTACTCACCCGACGCATTTTGACGTTTATATGTTTTGTCCCATTCCCACTTTGTTGTTGGGAAGAGACAGGGTTTTGCGTCCAGATTTTTAGATTTTTTAAAATTCTCATGTATTCATTTTGACATTCGCTATTCTGACATTTGTTATTGATTATTTTTTTGCTTTTTGCACCCATATTTTGAAAGTTTTTACAAAATTCGGTCACTTTTGATTGGAAATTTCAATTAAACATGAGAATATGAAGAAAATTGTAAAAAAAATTCTTATTGTGTTTTGCTACTAAACAATTAACAAATAGTTTCTAAGTGTTTTAGACAATAATTCGATTAAAAATAGTGGTAGTGTTAGTGTTAATACGGGATTGAAGTGCAAAATTGTACTCCGCCAGTACAAAATGCGATTGTTTTCCATCAAAGGATTTAGCTGTAAGTTTTTTTCTTGATTCCATATTTGACTCTGACGAATTCGGATACTTCTCAATAGGGGTTTTTAGGTAACAACGATATATCTTTTTCTCGTTCGCAGAGCAGTGTCAAAATCAGCAGTACGCAGGTGACAGCTGAAAAATTTTTTTTATCATTAGTGACAAATTGATTGAAAACAAGAGCGGACATTTTTATGTTGTTCGCGAAAATTGTGAATAGTATGTTATTTAACTTTTAAGTCACGGAAATCTCAAATTTTACAGGAAAAAAAGAGATTATTTATAAAATACTTTTACAAGATTTTGAGTTTGACAGTTTGAAAAAAGCGGGAATTTTAAAGATTTGTGCGCGAAAATTGTGATAATTGTGTAATAATTTTAAGAAATAAATATAAACATTGAGAGAATTTGTCTTTCCACTTTTATAGAAAGAAAAAACTAAAGGAATAAAACTAAATTATGGTTTTTTTTTTTTTATAATAGGCACGCACTCAAGGGGTTTTTGTTCCCTTTTTATGCCAAAGCACAGTGCGAGCGTTAGGAAAAATGGGATAGACGGAGAGGGTTAAGGATGAGGTGTCGGTTAACATTAGTCTTAAATTCCTGAACACTGCAATGACTGGGGAAGACAGAGTGTGGAAGAGAGTTCCACATTCGCGTAGTATGGCTAAAGAACGATTCTCTGAACATGACCGTACGTCCGAAGTTGGGCTCGAGGGTGAACTGATGGGCATTCCTGGAGGCGCGGGTATTACGGTTGAATATCTTAAGGGGAGGAATGCAACTGGCTATTTCACTAGAGCATAGACCATTAAAGTAACGGTAAAAGAGGGTGAGGCATGAGACATTACGTCGATGTTCAAGTGACGTAAAAGTCTCAACGATGGTACGGTCACCAATCATCTTAAATGCTCTTCTCTTGATACTGTCCAAAAGACTTAAGTACGTTACTGGAGCACCAGCCCAAATGTGGGAGTTGTACTCAAGCTTTGGCCGTATGTAAGTTTTGTAGATGGTAGCCAGATCAGAAGGGGAAAAGAAGTTCTTGCATCGTCTTAAAAAACCTAGACATCTTGCGGCATTTTTGGCGATATCGCATATGTGATCATTCCACAAGAGGTGGTCGGTGATACACATACCAAGAATCTGGAGATGTTCGGTTTCACTGATGCAAGTGCCACACATGGACAGTGGCAAGGGGGGTATATCTCGCCTCAATGATACAAGACAGCATTGAGTTTTCAAAGCATTAAACTCTACGCGGTTTTTTATTCCCCATTGTACAATGCTGTTTAAGTCAGAGTTTAATGAGCTTATCATATTTTGCCGTTGCAGTTCCACACCCGAAAGGGAGGGATGTGAGTCTGGGAACGAATATGAAAAGCTTGGGGTACTATCGTCAGCGAAACAATGAATTGGATTAGAAGTTACAGACAAGAGCTCATTTATAAAAATGAGAAAGAGGGTCGGATACAAAACGGAGCCCTGGGGCACACCAGCATTTATTTTGTGGGTTTCAGACTTGAACCCGTCCAGTACAACTTGTATTGAACGGTTCGAAAGAAAGTTTCTAATCCAACGAAGGAGGAATTCATCAATACCGAAGGCACGCATTTTCGATAAGAGAGCCTGGTGCCAAACTCTATCAAATGCTTTTGAAATATCGAGTGCAACAATCTTACTTTCTCCAAAACGATGTAAAGATTTGTTCCACTGTTCGGTGAGATATGCCATCAAATCACCAGTGGACCTGTTGCTGCGAAAGCCGTACTGCCGGTCATTAAGAAGCTTTCGTTCTTCAAGATATTTCTTAAGCTGATAATTTATCAGCGTTTCCATGACCTTAGAAAGAAGGGACGTAAGTGCAATCGGACGATAATTAGAGGGAGAGGAGGATTCGCCTTTTTTGGGTATAGGCTGGACAAATGCTGTTTTCCAACTACTCGGAACGAGCCCAGAAGAATAGGATAGATGGAAAAGCTTACGCAATGGTTTTGCCAGCGTTGAAGAAAACCTCTTCAGAACAATAGCGGGGATACCATCCGGGCCAGCGGATTTGTGTATGTTGAGATCCTTTAGGACCCTCGCCACAGCACGAGTGCAAAAGAAGATTTGTCCCATGGAATCATTAACGCGCTCAAGAACTGGCGGAGTCATGACACTCTCTGGCAGCGAAGAGTTGGCGGCGAACTGCCTAGCAAAAAGGTTAGCTTTCGCAAGAGAGCTAACCACTGGAGTATCATCATCGATGAGCGTTGGGACCGAGGAAGAGGAAGAATTCTTCATGTTTTTCACAAATGACCAAAAATTTTTACTGCCTTTGGGACATTGCAGTATTTTTTGCCTTAGTTTTTGGTCATGTAAAAATTTGGTCCGTCGAATATGGACATTGCAGGCCTTCCTGGCTTGTTTAAACTTATTCCGATTTTCCTCAGTAGGGTTGGCTTTGTAACAACGGAGACTTACCTCTTTAACCCTGATAACCTCTTTACAGCTCATATCAAACCATGCGTTCTCTTTAGGTCTGATGCTTTTAACCCTATTCGGGATAAAAGTTCTCATTCCCAAAAGAATTAAACTTGTGAGCATATCCGCACTGGAATCTACGTCACTATCGAGGAAGCATAGTGACAGTTAAAGATCCTGAAAAAATTATTGAGGCCGTCCCAGTCGGCTTTCTCGTACTGCCAAACGGTTCTCTTAGGAGCTCTTTCTTTAACTGGGATTTTTTGGCACGAGAAATTTGCGGATATGACACAATGGTCAGATCGGCCTAGAGGCGATAATACACTTATTGCATATTTATCAGGGTCAGAGGTAAGGAACAAGTCAAGAGTGTTTTCTGCTTGGCCGTCAATGTCCGGTATTCGAGTGGGCTCGTTGACCAACTGAGCAAGGTGGTTAAACTCAGCAAAAATCTCAGCACACACTCCTTCGGGTGTTGTCTTGCTCGAATGGAGAAGCCAGGAAGTATTGTGTACATTGAAATCGCCCGTAATAACGATTTCAGTGCGAGGATACAAGGAAACAATTCTTTGAATGGAGTCGGACAGTGAGTCAAATTCGTTAGCAGTTGAAACCCTGTCCAAATTTGGGCTTCTATAAATGAAACAGTAATGGATGATGTGCTTATTAACGGAAAATTTGAACCACATAAAATTAAAGAGAGGATTTAAAAAAGAGCTGTACTGTGGTTGAAATTGGTAAGCAACATCACTTCTGATATAAACGGCGAGGCCATGGTGGGGAAGGAATAGTGGCACTAGGTTATACCCTTGAATATAAAATTCAGTAGGATCGGTAGCCTCACCTACTTGGGTTTCACTTAGTGCCAGAACAGCTGGCCTGTTTAAAACAGTGTGGAGGTACGTCGACAGAAAATTCATTCTTAACCCACGAATATTACTATAATCGACCCTGAAATTCTCAGTCATTGCAATACTTAAAGATTTCAAAATTAAAACAGACGAGCTCTAAGAAGATAATTGAATTGAATCTCAGACTTCGTTTCGACTCAACGCCCCTGTTAGTGTTATGCCTTAACAGTGACGTGAACCGACCCGACCCTGGAATTCAAAACAATAATCCTCTATTCGTCTGTTGTTGGTGACAAATCATGTACATACATTGTGTGAGCAAAAAAAAAGCACATTGCAACGTAATGCACATGATAAGCCATACAACTGTTTGTGCAAGGAGGGAAAGAGGATGGGTACTCACTGTGCTATGCTAGGCATTTTTTTGTTGATTTTTTTTTGGACATGCTGTGCTTTTGACTTTTTTTTTGTTATTGCTTTTAATATTATTGCGGGATCTTATCGGCTTTTATGTAAATGGTTTGCACTATTGTTTTTTTTTTCGAGGTTTAGCGTTTGATTATTGTTTATTTCTATTGTTTTTGTATTTGTAATGTGTATATTATTTATCACGAGTCACGACGAAAACGATGAATATGACGCACGGACACGACGAATAAAAAACAGAACGGAGGAAAATCGACACAGCAGACGACACACAACACAGAGGGGACCTTCCCCAACGAGAGCACTGACAACACTGAAACAGGAGCCGATTACTTCAAGGAGAGTATTAAATTGGAAAAAGATAAATAACAGTATGGAACTCTCCCAATATGCTAGATCCTTAGATCCATGTAGCAAAATTCGATATTTATCGAAAATTGAAAATATTGGAAGAGATCCATACCTGTTTTTGTATGAAAGTAAGATATTTCCAAAAAATGTAACATCTTATATTACCCACAGGTATTTACTTTGAAATAAGTCAAACTGCACGGGAAAGGAGAACAAAAACAGCAACAGTGTTTGCAAAGCTGCCACTTTTATATGTATATACAGATGTATTTGTTGCTTTTGCTAATTAAAATAAATTTTTAAGCCACGGAAATCACAAATTTCACACAAAAAAGAATACCGCATTTGAAAATTATTTCCAAATTGCTTTCTGTAAGATCTTGA
The DNA here is from genome assembly GCA_951217065.1 of Baccha elongata. NCBI lineage: Eukaryota > Metazoa > Arthropoda > Insecta > Diptera > Syrphidae > Baccha > Baccha elongata. The sequence continues at coordinate 5,506,291 of OX578273.1, forward strand.
GTTTGACAGTTTGAAAAAAGAGCGATACATATTTCAATCTGTCATCTCTATAGTGTGAGCTGTAGTATTTTTTTACAAGATGGAAAAATTCCCTATACGCGGATGACAGGTTGAAATAATGTATCGCGCTTTTTTTAAACTGTCAAACTCAAAATATTGTAAAAGAATCTTGTAAATAATCTCTTTTTTTTCATATGAAATATGAGATTTCCTGAACTAAAAAGTTTAATAATACACTATTCACAATTTTCGCGCACAACATTAATATTTCCGCTCTTGAATTATTAAACCATTTAGGCACGCAAATCTCAAATTTCACAGGAAAAAAGAGATTATTTACGAAATTCTTTTCCAAGATTTTGAGTTTGACAGTTTGAAAAAAGCGTGATACATAATTTCAATCTGTCATCCTCGTAATGTAAGCTGTCATTTATTTTTTGACAATATGGAAAAATTCCCTATTCTATTTCTGTCAAACTGACATTGAGATCTCAGTGAGATTTTTGTTAGTAGGACGATAGTTAACAACTGTAATTAAAAGAACGCACAACTGATGGTGAGAACCATTGACGTATTAACTATGGACCGCCAGTAGCCAACTTCACGCGTGTTCCAACATAACTAGGGGCGCCATCAACTACTAGCAGGGAATCTGCGTAGCAGTGATATGATTTATTTAATTAATTATTTACTATTGAAATGTTTTGGTGGAAATTATTATCAAACGACTTTTATTTTACAAAACACATCCACTCCTTATGCCATGAGCTACTTGTGAATATATTATCGTTTTCATTTAAATTCTAATGGCGAAATTAGTACACGTATTTAAAACTAAAATATGATGGCGTTTTTACACTTTTTTTAGCTGGAACAACTTTTCTTGGCTGTTTGTATGAAAATTTCAACCGAATGGCGGTCCATATCTAGTACGTCAATGGTGAGAACTTTCAAGTTTTTTTTCGCGGTGACGATGACTCAAAAACAAAAAGTCAAAACAAAACTTTTAAAATATTATCATTCGTTCAATTAGAATAATAATAAAAAAAAACAAGTTCACGAAGAACAAAATCCATAACATTTAAATAAAATTCAATCATGTATCAAGAGTATCTCAATCATTTGCATGTATCTATCGCTCCGCTGTCTTCAGATGAGCTGAAAGATTTGCTAAACGATGACGACAAGTTAGACGAAAAAGTCGACGAAGTCCTTGAAACCCTTGGTGCACAGAAAGAGAGTCTCCTTACAGACAATCGCAGCAGGGCTGAAGGTAACATCGAAAAGGAGCCAATTTTAATAGAATTAAAAGGGAAAGTAAATGAACTACTCGAAGAAGGCAAAACGCGATGTGCTTCGGTCCAAGAAAAGCTATCACAAGTCAAGGTCAAGTCTAGCAATGTAAGTCTAGAAACTGCACTAGCATTACTACAAACAGCTGCCGCAGAAAGTGAAGAAGAATCAGAGAAACTGGTTAAAGATTTTATAGAAAACGATTTGGGCTTGGAAGGTTTTCTCGAAGCATTTCTAACCACACGCAAAAAAATGCATTTGCGAAAATTCAAAGCAGAAAAAATGTCAGAGCTGATGCGTCCACAAAATCAACGTGGTTCGATCTATAACAACTTGCCATCGACTGGATTTTATCCTCAGGCACACACACAGTCACAAGTGCCATATCCCTTAGGACCAATGATGCCAATGCCAAGACCATATTAGAGATAAACAATGGGCTACATTCATAGTGCAGTGTTATTAATTTTATATTATACGAAAGTCTGTTGATTTTCATTTATTTTTTATGATATTCCGAAAAAATCGATGATCAATAAAATACGTTATAACAAATAGTTTTATTAAATTGGTAAAAAAGATGGATTGTAATAGAGTTTAATTAATTAAATTAGGTTTTGAATGCCAATTACTCTGAAGAGATATGCCGTTTGCTCTGGAATAGGTTATGGTTTTCTTTTAGCTCGAAACATCTGAGTACATGTTGTTGCATCTATATTCTGAATGCTTGCAGGAGTCATCAGAAAAAAGTGTCTACCTTTAATATTAAAAAGGGGAACACTTGCAGAGAAAAATTATGATGGTAGTGGGGATTAATATGTTTAAATTCAATAAAATGCCCTAGTAACATGATAAATTTACTTTAGCATTATCCTAAGTTGACTAAAAATATACGCCAGTTTGATTAAAAAAAATAAAGTTGCGGGCCATGGGACGTCTTCGATTGAATTAAAACTTAATAGACAAATAATCCGTTTGCAAAACATATTTCGAAATCGTGTAATTTATATCCCTTTGAGAAACCCCGTAAAATTGTTTAATTTGACCTTTCTCCTTGGAGACAGAGCTCTTATTAATAGTAAGTACAAAATTTGGATGGGTCACTTACCTTTCAATGTAAGTTAAAAAGGGCTTTATATACTCTTTAAATTATCTTAAGCAATAATTTCTTAACCAATAATCTGGAACTGGCCCAATCGGACTTTCTTTGGATAAATGTTTGTACATAACATTATGGAAGCTAAGCAATAGCAGAGTTACCTTCCGAATCCTTTTCGATAGATTTGGAATCTTAATTCTAGTAACATCTTGTCTGACACGGACAAGGTTAAAGAGTAATTATATTATTATAAGGTAATATTGAAGATCTTGTATTGCGCTTCAAACCATTTCACCCCATAGCCTATCGAGTTTATACACATAGAGAAATCATGTGTAAGTTTCAAATACTGCTCGTAGAATATCGTTACTATCGACTTTTTTTTGTTTACTCTTGTAGCATTATTATTCTTGAGTTAAAAGGCAAGAGATATAAAGAAAAAAAATTACAAATTTTGTTCGGTTCGGTTTGAGTGTTTTTCGTTATAGGGAATAATAATAATTACTCGAAATGCTTATTTAGCGACATCTACTTCGGTGAGTTTGAAACCAATTTGATTCCTCTATGTGTATAAACTCAAAAGCGAAAAAAATTAAAGGCTCAACACGATAAAAGGCGTGACAAACAAAAAAAAGGGTCGCACAAATTTGCTCTTCGGGTTAAACTAGGACTTGACAGAAAAAGGTATTAATGGGTCTCGCGTATTTTTCTTGCTTGTTGTAATCTTTTAATTTTTGCTTATTAAATATTTTTTTAAATTCTTTGAATTAATTTAACTTTATTATTATTTAAATTCTTTGAATTAATTTAACTTTGAAAAATAACTTATATCGAACCAGAGTATTCCGAGAAAATCGTGGTATGCCAGTAATTATTAAATATTACAATATATTTTAGATTTTTTTTTACGATCGATTTTTTTCAAACAACTTTTTAAAAATATTTTTATAAAAGCTTTTGAGTATGCCAATTTCAAAAAATGACTAATTTCCATGCATTAAAAAAACTGTTTAATTAATATAATTTTTTTTTAAGAAAATCTATGAAAAAATTAGGTACGCCATTATCATCACTATATATGCCTTTCTAGAAATAAAATTGGGTTTGGATCCGCTGAGTCGTAAAGTAAGAATTTAAAAAAAAACCGTTGTATGACAGACACCGTTAAAAGTGTTAAGAATAACGGTTTTAACCGTCTTAAGACCTTCCATGCTGTATCACTCATGCTAAATTTTATCAAAATCGTTAGATCCGTTTTCTAGAAAAACAAGCTTTTTCACTACCGTTATATGGCAGGTACCGCTATTTTTAGACCTAGAAAAAAAAAATTCAAAATCCCCTTACGGTCAACATAAAAAGCCCACATACCAAGAGAAAATGCATCGAACCATCTGATAATCGACAAATTTTCCTAGTTGTAGTGATAGGGTATACATCGTAAAATCATTCCGTTAATGTGTCGAACCATTGAGTTTATACACAGAGAGGAATATCATGAGTAACAATTATTCTTGACTTAAAATCAAGAATAATTGATCCCAGAGTATACAAAAAACAAGTCGATAGTAACGAAATCCTACGAGCAGTATTAGCAACTTACACATGATTTCTATGTGTAGGAACTCAAGGGTATTACCTATCGAATGAAGAAATGTAGGAAAATGCAGTTTCTTACCATCTGATTTCCTTTTTTTTTTTTTTTAATCTTTTAAATCGTTGAATCGTTTTTCTTTCTTTTAAACCACCACTGTTTTAGAACGAACAAAACACAAAACTAACTAATGCGCCACCTGTTGAACCGTAATTGAATCGAACTTAAAAATTAAATGTGCGCCTACAGCGCCACCAGTTGGGAACTTTCTTTTTCTTAAACCTTCGCATAGCAATAATTGTATATAAATTTCTATAGTACAACCATGGAGCAGCGCCATCTAAAGAAAGTTGTGAATTGCATATTTGGAGGTTATTAAATTTACTAAGTGTCTATTCTGTTACCCTAACAATAGTCGTCTACGAAAAATATTAATAATATATAATGTATTTTATTGGCTCTAGAATCCATATTTCCTTGACAAGAGTCGTAAACAAAACAAAAATCATATATGTTTACGACTGTTGTCAGGGTTACAGAATAGCCAACTAGTAAATGCACGAACCTAAAAATGTGTTATTCACAAGTTTCTTTAGATGGCCAGGCGGTAATTATTCAGCATGAAAATACTATAGAAATGTATACAGGGTGTCCCGCAATTCAACGTCAGGCGGGTACCGGGTGATAGGGTAGGTTATACCACGGTAACATTTTTATGTACTGTGGTCATAAATTTTGATATTTTTCAGTGATTTTTTTTTCTACGTTATCCTTAATAACCATGCTACTGAATGCAATCCCGAAATATTGTAAGTTTCGCAAGAAAAATTAAGTTTGAATGAGTCATTGTTCAAAAAAAATTTGTAAGTAAACTTTAACACATCATATTTTTTTTTTAAAAATTAGCACACTAGTGTTTTGAAGAATTTATCACAGTTTGGCTTTTCTAATTTATGCAAGAGGGAATTTATTTTAGTTGATTGAGTTATGAATTCAATAAAAAAAACTTATTTAACTGTTAAATTAATGAAATAGAAATAAAAACAAAAAAAAACTCTGTTTTTTGTTAAACATTTTAATATTTTTTACTTTTTTCCTTAGTTGAATATTTTTTGTGTGTTAATGTTAAACATTTTCTCTTTTTAAGTACACATTTGATTTTGTTTATTTATCAAAAATGTTATTTTAAATCCAAAAACAACATTTTGTAAAATATAGTACATATATAAAACCATGAATGTAAGATAAAAATTAATTCTTCGAATATTTATATATGTATTTATATGTATAATAAATCATTTGTATTGCAATTGTTGTTCCTTATGTTTTTTGTTTATGATAAATCATCACTTTAGTCTTATTAGGCAATAATTAGTTTAGAAAAAAATATTAAATTAAATATGAAAATGGTATAATCGTAGTTGTGGAAAAAGGGTTAAGACGATTTTTTTGAAGCGTGAGTCTGATAATGAAAATCATAATGGGGAAATTTAATCCATTCATGTCATCATGACGATCCAAACTCTTTCATCCATTTTTCATATTTCTCCAAATCGGTTTTTGAGACACTTTTGTTGCACTTTGCAATTGCTTCGGCAAAATCTTGTGTTGAAACTGGAAGATCAACTTCCTCGGTTGCCAACTGACGAATTTGTTCTGGCTTAAGACCAGCAATTTTCCTACGCATAGACATCATACTTGCATCCCTGTTGATTGAAAAAAAAGTATTTTACAAAAAAAAAAATTCTTAAAAATACTACCTACCTGCAAACATTTGTTATATCAGCTCCTGAGTAACCTTCTAACTTTCTGGCGATTGTTGTTAGATTAACGCTTTCATCTACTTTCACCTCGCGCAAATTGATTTTTAACAACACTTCACGACCTTCATCTGTCGGCAGGGGTATGTAGATACGTTTTTCAAGACGACGTCGCAAAGCCTCATCGATGTCCCAGGGAAAATTTGTTGCTGCCAGCACCATGACCACCTTGGACGCTTCTTCACTTCCAACGCCATCCATTTGAACAAGAAGTTCGGATTTTACACGTCGTGAAGCTTCATGTTCAGACTCGGAGCCTCGTCTAGAACAGAGGGAGTCGATTTCGTCGATAAAAATTGTACTTGGTGCGTAGAAACGGGCCATTTCGAATAGGAGTCGTACCATTTTTTCCGATTCACCACGATACTTGGAAGTTAAAGTGGATGATGAAACATTAAAAAATGTAGTACCGCATTCAGTGGCTACAGCTTTAGCGAGCATTGTTTTACCAGTTCCCGGTGGTCCAACCATAAGAACACCTTTCCATGGTCTGCGAATCCCCTGAAAGACAAGATAAATTAAAATAATGATAATAGTTCTCATAAGTTTTTCCCTTAAAATTGTGTTTTTACTCAAATCCATAGTTTAAAAAAAAGTTTTATCCTAACTGGTTAAAAACATACACCAATTTTTAGTCTTGAGTAATTTCATAGATTCATCTTCAATAGTGTTTATACATTTTAATGGGCAAAACAGAAACGGAAAAAACTATTTTCTGACGATATTGTTGATTTATCTCATTATTTTACGGTACTGCTTCATACCATCGACTGGTCTGCATTTCATCATTTTTATTTAAAAATCATAAGTACTTTTTGGAGAAAAGTATTTGCCTTCATTGTGAAGAAGGTATTGGAGATAATGAGCCATATTACACAATCCATTCGGGGATTTCCGAATGGATTCCTACTACGACGCAGCTGAAGTGTCGGGAAAATATATGTTTTTTTTTTTGTTTCATTCGGATCTTCTGATAGGTATTTCCACTAATTTCGAAATTTGTATAGATATTTTCCACTACGAAGGGATTTGGTGATAGTTATTTCGGGATTCGGGGAATTCTTTCGACTACGATGGAACGTGTGATAGGGCTGAATGATAAAATAAGTATGTGTTGGCTTTTCGATGGCTTTGTTCGTAAGAAATGTGCCAGCTTAACTGACAAACTAATCGAATAATTAATGTAAACTGCTGTATTTATTCGTGACCAATTTGGAATATGTATATGTTACGATGGAGGAGTCCTCTATCGGTTATTTTGGTCAAATGTGTGTTGCAATGAAATTAAACGAGTTAAATCATTTGCTCTACCCGTATGTAGTAGAGCAAATGATTTAACTTGTTTTATTTCATTGCATCACACTTTTGACCAAAATAGCCGAAAGAGGACTCCTCCATCTTAACATATACAAATTACTGTAAACTGGGTTTTCCAAAAAAATTTTAAGTCTGTTATTAAAGGTAGTAAAAGTAAATGTAGCTAAATGTTATATTGGAGGGATTCTATGACATTTTGCTGTGTTTTGTGCATCTGTGGAAGTATACGTAAAAAATACACGTAATTAATAGATTAGATTATCTTTATCTTACCTTAATTACCCTGCCATCTCTGTATTTATTTACATTTACGATTGACAAATTTTCGTTACAAATGCAGCGTAACGCATTTTCGTTTGGCGTAACGCATTTTTTAGCTTAAAGAAGTTTTACTTATATTTCTCAAGACTTAATTAACTCAATTAACGTTCTTAGAAAATGAAAACGTTCTTTTGGTAACGCTTTGGTTCATGTCTGTTGTTGAAACGTTTTCCAAATTGAAACATTCCTCATCGAATCTTTCACGGATGAAATGATACCTCACATCAATATGTTTACTGCGTCGTTGAAATTCTGGTTATCCATGTAAAACGTTATAGTGTCATTAATTTTGTTTGGCATTATCTCTTCTAATAATCGTTGTAACCAACTAGCACTTCTGTCTTGTACTGCTCCAACTTATAATCCCATCATTATACTTAAATATAAAACCTGATGTCGATCTTCCTGTATCAATGTCACCAGCGTAGTCGGCATCGCTCAATCCGCATAAACGATGATGTCCTTTTGTGTTGTACTGGATTCCATAGCTGATTGTACTTTTAATATATTTCGTCTTGAGAGAATTATCGAGTACCAACATTGGGTTTTCCATATATCGACTCACATTCCCAATTGCATAACTTATGTCTGGTCTTGTACCAATGGCCAAATACATGAGACTTTCAACTAGCTGTCGAAATGGAAATTTGGTCGGTGCCGACTCTTCATGATTCGAAAGTATCTGATTTGGATCAGCTGGAACTGATACTGGATTGCACTCTTCAAAATGAAATCGATGTAAAATATTTTTAATATATGCTGTTTGATGCACAAATATAAAACCATCATCCTGCTGGTCGATTTCAAAACCAAGAAAACATCCCACTTGCATTTGTTTGATAACGAAATGTTCATACAAAAACACAAGAATCTGAATTACAAGTTCTTAATCCGAAAAGAGTGATGAATGTTTTAAACTTCCGGTTCCAACAGCGTGAAGCTTGCTTCAGGTCATAATAGCTTTTCAGTAGTCTACAAACACGTCCACTGTTATCATTGAAGCCAATTGGTTTTTGCATAAACACAACTTCTTCCAGATCGCCGTTTAGAAAATAGGTTTTATTATCAAACTGCTTGCAATGATGCAAATCTAACAACTGGGCTGAATGTTTCTAAGTAATCAATCCCGTATTCCTGATTAATACCCCGGACTAGTCTTGCCTTGAAGCGATCGATCGAATCATCCGGGTTCCTTCTTACTTTGAAAACCCATTTGTTGTCGATTACCCTTTGATTTGTTGGCTTTTCAACCAACGTAACGTCCAGGTTTGGATTTGCAAAAGTGAATCAAACGCCTCATTCATAGCTTTCAACCACTTGTCACTTTCCGCTTGGTGTACCACAGTTAATATGTCCTTTACAGTACTAGTTCCTGTGCGATTTAAAACAAATACCGCTGTCTTTACTGCCTCCGCCCAAAGCTTTGGATTCAGTCCTTTAGCATAAACCACCAACCGAGCTGATTTCATGATGGTGCGGTTCTCAAGTTGAATACATCCATTTTTTTCAGGAGTGTATGCGACCAAAAGACAGTGTAGAATACTATTTTCTTCTAATAATTGCTGGAAGGCATTGTTCACAAATTCCAGTTCATTGTCAGCTTGAAGAATCTTGATTGGATGACCACATTGCTTTTCAGCTGTCTTTAAAACTACTTTAAACTTTTTAAAAGCTTCGGATTTATGTTTCAGAAAGTAAACAAAACGAAACTTTAAGAAATCATCTTCGAAAAGTACAAAATACCTTGATCCACCAAGTGAACTTTCCTCTATTGGTCCGCATACATCGGCATGAATTATATCACCGCACTTTAAAAATCTGTCTGGTAGGGAATTGAAGCTAAGTCGATTTTTATTCCCATATGCACATCCATCGCAGTCCAAGTTTTTATCTATGAATCTTATATTGTTGTTCTTCAAAGATCTGCGAACGTGAGGCAGGTTTTGATGGCTTAGTCGTTCATGCCAGATGCATAGCGTATCACTTTTCACAGCCACCATTGATTTGTCGGAAGTTGGTTCAATTATCGTGAACAGCATTTAAAAAACACCGACTTTTCTTGCTCCCACTGTAACAACAGCTTCGCCATCCAACAACTTAAATGAATCACTGTCTGACCGGCTTGCGTGAAGAGAAGAGGTTTACACACATGTTTGATCCATACAAAACATTCTGTACTATTTTCTCTATCCACTCAGTTCCATTGTATGACAAAACCTTCAGATCACCACGTCCAACAGCATGCATCAGTTTTCCATCACCAAGAACAACATCGACTGGTTTATCCAATTCAGTAAATGTCATAAATCACGACGTCGGCACATGTGATTAGTAGCACCTGAATCAACGTACCAGGAATATCTGATTATTCCCAGAGATTGAACGATTTTGTACCTTACAATCTCGTTTCCAGTGTCCAGTTAAACCACATTTGAAGCATTTGCCAGGTCGCTTCGTTTTGTCCTTTTTCTTTAAACTTGGTTAGATTTGCTTCTTGAACGTAGCAGTGCTTCATTTTACCAGTAAAGCTTCACTCTTCATTGCCCCTTTTAGTTGCATATTATCAACTCCGAGTCGAGTTTCGAGTTGATAATCTTTTGTTGCTCCTTGGCTGTTGAATCCCATGCCGTAGAAAAGTGTCGGTACTCCGATGGCAGCGTCATCAGTCTGGGTTTTTCTGATAAAGATAACTGATCCTATCGATGGTTCTCGAAGTATCTCCAGCAATTATCTGAAAAATATTTTCAATTGCAAATACAAACTACGCAATCAATTCAATTACGAAATCGCGTTTTCTTTAATCCTGTTGATCCTTTTGCTAACAAAATGTTTCTATGATATTTCTAGTTCTTTTCTGCTACAACTGGGGCCATTACCTATTGAATTTATTTGTTGAAGCGTAATAACCAAAAAGACGAAACTTATACAAGATATCAACCAAACAAGATGTCTATTGAAAACTGAGTGAATAAAACTTATATTGTTATCAGAAAATTATTTGATACTAATAACTACAAAATTGAAAATTTGATCGGATTTGCTTGTGGGAATGCAACTTCGAGCTCACAACGTCTCATAGCTTCCGCAATGGATGAGGGTGTTTCAGATGAGTTAAAAATCAACCATAATAGTCGGAACAGTGCTTACGGGATCCTACGAATTATATTTGTATATAATTCAAAGTTTTAAAGTTACATATTTGTGTCTATTTTTTTAAATAAAATGCATTTCATGCTTGATTTAGAACTATTAAAGTCAATTATTTGATAAAGTTTGTTAAAATCTCTACTTATAACATTTAAGGGTTCGTTTAAACCATATGTAGAAAAAATACCCGTCCTAGTTGATTTTGGACGGGTATTTATGTTGAGTTGACCTAGAATATAAGCTGAGTAAATGGATCCTGATAAGAGTTGAAACAGGAAAATTACGTTATTAACCTCTCTTCTTTTCTCAAGTGTTGACATTTTAAGAAGATTTAATCGACTTTCATATGGTGGTAAATGTTGAGTTGCATTCCAAGAGAGGTGTCGTTTTTGGACACTTTCCAGTTTATTGGTTGCAATGTCATGATAAGGACACCAAACACAGCTGCAATATTCTTACACAGGACGAACAAGTGCACAATAAATGGTTTTAAAAATATAAAGATCTTTGAATTCTTTTGAAAATCTCATTATTAGTCCAAGGCGACCCCTTGCCTTACTAGTTATTGTATCGATGTGAGGTTTAAATGAAAGCTTAACATCAAATAAAACTCCTAGGTCATTAAACATGTCCACCTTTTCCACCTGAACATCATCAATGAAATAAAAAGTAACTGCTGGATTGCGTCTCCTGGAATAGGTCATCGCCTTGCATTTATTAACGTTGAGGTTCATTCTTTTTTTAGAACACCATTCGGAAATATTATCAATTTCATGTTGAAGAAACAAATATCCATTAGGGTTTTTTAAACCATTAAAAAGTTTAAAATCATCAGCAAATATCAAAATCTTGCTATAAAGTACAGCCGTGTGTAAATCATTGATGAATAAAATCAAGAGAAGAGGTCCAATATGACTGCCTTGGAGAACTCCAGATAAGATATCCATTTTCTTAGAGATGCAGTTATTTACTTTGACATTTTGTGTTCTCTTATCTAAGTAAGATGTTATTCAAGTTAATAACCAGTTCGGAAACCCATAATTCTTCAGTTTATCTAATAGTATTGTATGGGAAACTCTATCAAACGCTTTACTTAAGTCACCATAAAACGTTGCAGTGCATTAACGCCCATGGAATTAACGCCCGCGGGTGTTAATTCCAAAAACAAATGGAATTAACCCCCGCGGGTGTTAATTCCTTTTTGAATTGGAAATAAGACCCATTAAAAAGAACTAACGCCCGTGGGTGTTAATGCATTTTGGATTTGGTACTAACACCCGCGGTTGTTATTTTCATTTGGAGTGAGTACAAACAAATAGAACATCACAAACGAAATTTCACGTGAATTTGTAAAATTTTACATTTCTTACTTTGTACTGTTATACTCTTGGTCATTGAAGATTTATTCGGTTTGTGAATTTTAAAAAATTCGCGCAAAATTTAAAAAATTTCTGCAATAAGAGAAAATTTAAAGCAATAAAAGTAATAGCGCTAAGTGTTGAATACCTAGTTAATCCTTTTCAAAAAAAATGTTTTGAGCCATTCAGAGCCATTCTTGAGTTATTCATTTGTTGGTTAGTGCCAAACAAATGAAATTTTCACATAAATGTCTAATAAGATGTCATAAGATGAAATTTTGAAGCTTCGAAAGTTCTTTTTGAAAGTTTTGTTCAAGAACGGATGACATCTGTAAATATTGCAGGTGCTGTGAGTGGATACAGAGTTTTTTCCAATTCAAATACCACAAGGATATTAACAAAAAAAAAATACTAATTTTTCAAAGCTTTGAATTTGTTAAAGCTTTGAATTTGTCTATGCTTTGAATTTGTCAAAGCTTTTGAAGCTTTGACTTTTTCAAGCTTCAAAACTGATTTGAAGTTCCATACGAATTTTTCATTTGATATAATTCACAGTTTTTTTTCGAAATTTTACGAAAAAAAACAAATTAATTTCAAGGCACCCTTGGGGATCCGTTGGTACGGTTGATAAGTCTCATGCTTTCATGTTGTTTAAAATTGAAGTTTTTGGTTTTATTAATGTGTGAAATTCAAAATTGAAATTCCGGAGACGTCCGGAACGTGTTCGTTAGTATGTAAGTGTAAAGTTGATAAGTTAGTTTGTAAGTGTTTGGGTTTAAGTGAGTGAAAATCCAAATGTGTTTGAAAAATAATCGGAAGTAAATCGTGAAAATTTGAGAGTATGAGAGCGTAGATCCCCCTTTTTTTTTTTTTTGAAAAAAATTTTTTACTAACCACAAACCAACAGTTAGTCTTCTTTAGAGAATCTTGAGCCGATCTTGCAATAGAATTTTTTTTGGTTGGCGAAAAAGAAATGTTGATGGCACAATCTTCATTATCCGTTGTTGATTCTTGAAGGTAGACACACAACACAATATGGATTACAGTTTAAAAAAAAAAACCGCCGCATTTTTTGATGAACTTCACATTTTGTATGAAAACAGATAGAAACGTTGGAACACAATTCACAATGGCACGCACAGAAATAGGCTTCATTTGACTAATGTCCAGAAATTGGTTTCCATTCTTTTCAAAAAGATTGATGACAGACAGAAAAATTTGTTATTTTACCTGAGTTCCGTTTCAAATTAATTGACTTTTTTTTATCGAAGCTCATAGAATTAAAAATGAATGACATGAAATTCGTTGTTGTGAGAGATTTCAGCTAAGTAATACAAAATTTTCTAGTAATTCTACAATAGTTTTGGAAAATGTGATTAAATAGTCTAAGGGTCTAAGATCTTTCGGGATATGAGTAAATAAAGAAACAAAGAAATATTTACCATTAACATTATAAGGCGCTGGCTGTATCTTGCCATCTTGACAAGGAAAGTAAGGGTTTTGTTAATATTTTCTTAGACGCGTGAAGGCATAGACAAATTTAATCAAAGTTGACATCTTTAAACTTGATTTGCGGCTAAATTAAGCGACCTAGCGACTTAAAAAATGCATATTCGTGATCTAGGGAGTGCCACCTTTCAATCGCTGTATCACCTGATTTGAAAAACAGACTTTTATCTTTAAACTTGATTTGCGGCTAAACTAAGCGTCCTACGGGCATCAAAGTTGACATATTTAAACTTGATTTGCGGCTAAACTAAGCGTCCTACGGGCTTCAATGTTAACATCTTTAAAAAATGCATATTCGTGATCTAGGTAGTGCCACCTTTCAATCGCTGTGTCACATGATTTGAAAAACAGACTTTTATCTTTAAACTTGATTTGCGGCTAAACTAAGCGTCCTACGGGCATCAAAGTTGACATCTTTAAACTTGATTTGCGGCTAAATTTAGCGTCCTAGCGACTTAAAAAATGCATATTCGTGATCTAGGGAGTGCCACCTTTCAATCGCTGTGTCACATGATTTGAAAAACAGACTTTTATCTTTAACAAAAAAAAAAAAAAATACTAATTTTTCAAAGCTTTGAATTTGTCAATGCTTTGAATTTGTCAAAGCTTTTGAAGCTTTGACTTTTTCAAGCTTCAAAACTGATTTGAAGTTCCATACGAATTTTTCATTTGATATAATTCACAGTTTTTTTTTCGAAATTTTACGAACAAAATCAAATTAATTTCAAGGCACCCTTGGGGATCCGTTGGTACGGTTGATAAGTCTCATGCTTTCGTGTTGTTTAAAATTGACGTTTTTGGTTTTATTAATGTGTGAAATTCAAAATTGAAATTCCGGAGACGTCCGGAACGTGTTCGTTAGTACGTAAGTGTAAAGTTGATAAGTTAGTTTGTAAGTGTTTGGGTTTAAGTGAGTGAAAATCCAAATGTGTTTGAAAAATAATCGGAAGTAAATCGTGAAAATTTGAGAGATATGAGATTTGATATCGTAGATCCCCTTTTTTTTGAAAATAATTTTTTACTAACCACAAACCAACAGTTAGTCTTCTTTAGAGAATCTTGAGCCGATCTTGTAATAGAATTTTTTTTGGTCGACGAAAAAGAAATGTTGATGGCACAATCTTCATTATCCGTTGTTGATTCTTGAAGGTAGACACACAACACAATATGGATTACAGTTAAAAAAAAAAGCCGCCGCATTTTTTGATGAACTTCACATTTTTTATGAAAACAGATAGAAACGTTGGAACACAATTCACAATGGCACGCACAGAAATAGGCTTCATTTGACTAATGTCCAGAAATTGGTTTCCATTCTTTTCAAAAAGATTGATGACAGACAGAAAAATTTGTTATTTTACCTGAGTTCCGTTTCAAATTAATTGACTTTTTTTTATCGAAGCTCATAGAATTAAAAATGAATGACATGAAATTCGTTGTTGTGAGAGGTTTCAGCTAAGTAATACAAAATTTTCTAGTAATTCTACAATAGTTTTGGAAAATGTGATTAAATAGTCTAAGAGTCTAAGATCTTTCGGGATATGAATAAATAAAGAAACAAAGAAATATTTACCATTAACATTATAAGGCGCTGGCTGTATCTTGCCATCTTGACAAGGAAAGTAAGGGTTTTGTTAATATTTTCTTAGACGCGTGAAGTCATAGACAAATTTGCTCAACAATAACTGTCAATTGCTTTAAAATTAAAAATTTTCTTGAGGACCTTTACCGATAACAATAATTAAAAAAATATAACAAAATGAAACCTGCCAGAATGTCGCAGAATGTGACAATCTTGACTCTTGTTGTTAACCACAAATGGAGTTAATAGAAAGAGTCCGTTACACAGTTTTAATTTATTGGAGATCGTAATTAAATTGTGTAAACAGTGATTTTTTCAATTAGGTGTTTATATAAAGTTTACGGTTGTTTATATTCATAAAACATTACAGAGCATAAATTCTTTTAATATTGTATCGCCAAATAAAAAGTTGACATCTTTAAACTTGATTTGCGGCTAAACTAAGCGTCCTAGCGACTAAAAAAATGCATATTCGTGATCTAGGGAGTGCCACCTTTCAATCGCTGTATCACATGATTTGAAAAACAGACTTTTATCTCTAAACTTTAAACATATTTTTTTAAATTATTTATGGAAAATTTAATTTCTTAGAAAATCACCTCAGCAAATTTCTATACTAGTTTTTAAATTGTGTAGCGTTAGAGATTTTTTTATTAAATTAAAGAATTGAGGATGCTGGAGCTGTTTTGTACTTATTTTCATTGTTATACGTTATTTTTAAATTTGCGATTTAAAAATAAACACGACCGTTCACTTTTACTTTAAAATTCAGACTCTCCAGTCAACCTCTTTAATCCAAACTAACTTGGGTCATCCACTGCCAAATGCACACTTAGCACTTCCTGGTTATTTACCTCTTGTGCCAATTGCAAAGGTGAACCAACATTGCTGCGTATGCTTTTGCATAGGCCAGCAATATAATTACGACACAGTGCAATGGCTTGAGTAAGTTCAACGCAGGTTGAGCCAAGTGACCCAAATGCAGGGCACAACATTCCTCCCCCTATGGGAAAGTTTCGACTAAAAGAGTTGACTAGGTTTGTCTATCTTTATTTCTTTTGCATTAATTTATTATCATAAATGTATTTTTAATTTAATTTGTGTATAATGTACTTTTCTCAAAAGAATTTATAACCATCATTTGGATTTTTGTTTGTTTTTTTTTTTTAGAAAATCTTTTAATTAGATTAGAAAAATAATATACATACATAACATAAATTATGTAATATAAATTTGTAAATCATTTCATAGATACCATAGTTCTTATAGAACTCAGAAAACTCATTTAACATTATATAACAATGTGTTTTATTATTTATATTTAATTCTTTAGTTCTATATTTAATTTGAAATTTACATAATTCCGAATGATATGTTAAAAAGTGCATCATCCACCTACCCAGAACTTTAAACGCAAGCATACTTTATACCGCTACGTTCACAGGTTGGTACTTCTGGTGCATCTCTCTTCTTCTTGATGGGGGTCGGTCTCGTTTCTAATTCCACACAAGGTGCTGCTACCTCAGTTAATTGTTGAATTAGGTACTGACATCTTCAACAAAATACCTTCGTTTGCCGGAACTGCAACATATCTGCAGTGGGTGGATGACGCAACAGCATGTTGTCATAATGGCTATCTAACATCGTGTCCCACGCCTCGTTGAAATCAGAGGGTACAGGATATATCCTTTGGAGTTCGTAACGAAGGTCTTCGGGTAACGGGATCGTCACTTTGATCAAGATGCTTTCCCCATCCAGAAAAACAGACGTTTTAGCAGCTTGATGAAGGATAAAAGCGTTTCCGAATGTCGCCCTCCCATTTGAGGCTATTTGCCGCAGAACTTCGCTGATGTTGTTGGAGTTTAAAATGAAAGGGTGCAACCTGTTTTGGTATAGGTCATCCAGGATTGACAATTCGGTTGCCTGCCGGTGCTGCAGCTCTATTACTTTTGACATTAATAGAGAAACGATATCGGTTATGTCTGTTTTAACCTGCAGAAGGATGATTTCGCTCGTTAAATTACTAAACGTTTTTACGATGGACTTGCTAAACATTTTAAAACCAGTTGTAACGTTCTTCATTTCATCCGCCAGCTCTCCTAAAGGCTTACTTAGCCTTTCGTAGTTCGAAGAAATGACGGAAACTTCCTGTTGTAATAGATGGAAAGTGTCCTCATCGTCCCTTTTCAGCGTGTTAAGCTGACCATACACCTTGCGTGAATCCTCATTATCCATAGTACCAAATGCCCACTTAGAAATTTGTCCAACGAAGTCTAGGGCTCTCTTATTCCGTTTTGATGTTTTTTGCCTCTCAAAAGGGCAATATTGACTGCTGACTCTCGTGCTATTTTGTTGCAGAAGGCATGTAGACTTTCCGTAGTTAGTCCCTCGCATACACTTTTTAGCTTTTCCTCGCAGTTTTCGGATATCGCCAATACTGTCGAATAATCCAACGGCGTGAACTTCGTAAGGATCGTCCAAGTGTCCTTGTAGAATACAACAGTTCCAACACGTTCTAGCAAAATGGGTGAAGATTCATTAAGCTTCTCGATTCTGAACGGCAATAACGTTTGTTCGGAGTCTGGGGTAGGGTTCGGTGATGCATATTTGATAGCGATTATATTAATTATAGATACTATAATTAGGTTACTTATAATATTAAATCTTTTCATTTTTGACAATTTTTTTTTTATATTTATGAAGGTTATATTTTTTTATTATTCTTAAACTAGGTTTTAGCTCGATCTTCTAAAAAGGGAAACAAAATTATTAATTGAACATAAAAAACATATAAATGGGACTTAGCAACAAAACGAATTCTGAAAATAAAATGTTTTTTTAATTATAATAAGGTTTTAAGCGGTTGTTATGTACCTTCCTGTTCGTTTTCTTGTTTATTTTTATTGTGGTAGTAACAGGGCTATCGATCGACACAATATCGTATGGTCCTATCCATTTTTCTGAGAATTTATTTTTCCTAACGGGGTTTTTAAGTAAAACACTTTGCCCGACATGGAATGACACACACTTGAGATGCTTGTCGTAATGCTTTTTAGCCATAATTTTTGCTCTTTTCAAATTCTCGTTAGCTATTTGGTGACTTTTAGTAAGCTGGAATTTAAAGAACAAGGATAATTGTCGCTTGCATATAGTGGAGCAGCCTTTTTTTTCAGATTCGTTGGCATTTCAAATTGGAAACCAAATAAGGCGTTAAGAGGTGTCAACTTAGTTGCCGTATGAACTGTATTGTTATGCACGTGCATAGCTTGTCTGAGCCACTGATCCCAATGCTTTTCATCGTTAGCGACAAAAGACCTTAGATACTCAGCTAATGGCCGATGGCTCCTTTCTAGGGAACCATTAGACTGCGGGTGGTATGCTGTAGTGTGCATTTTCTTTATTCCAAGTAATTTGCAGGTTTCCGAAAATACTTTAGAAGTAAAATTAGCACCATTGTCAGTTACAAGAACTTTTGGTATTCTATAATGCGTTACTATTTGTTCATAGAATACTTGAGCTACTGTGGACGCTTCGGCACCTGGCAGTGCCGCGCAATCCATAAACTTTGTCAGATCATCCTGAAAGGTAAGGATGTATCTATTCCCTGAATATGATGTGGGTAGACCACACACTATACCCATATATACCTTATCAAAAGGTAAAGATGGAGTGTCAGTAATTACCATGGGCATTTTAGTAGGAGGTGAGCTTTTATTTTTCTGGCAAGCTGGGCACCTCTTTACATAGTCTAATACCTGTCTTTTCATACCTTTCCACCTGTATTGTTGTCTGATTCGTTGAAAAGTCCTTTCACCACCTTGATGACCTCTGAGTGCTGAGTTATGAAAATCCTTTAGCACGGTTTGGATTTCGTCTGAATTGGATAGAAGTTTCCAACGGCATGAACCCTTTTTAACCAAGTATGGTTTTCCATATTCCGTGTCAGTGCTTTTGGTCTTCTTCTGTGGTTTTTGACAACTTACATTGTGTTCCCTTTCTTTAGCGACTTGTGCTCTCGTTATTGCCAGACACTGACTTTCACTCTTAGGAATATGACTCAGTGCATCCGCGTTAGTATTTATTTTCCCGGGTTTGTACTCAATTTTGTAATCGTATTCTGAAAGCTTATGGTGAAAATTTACAAGACGAGTTGTTGGGTCTTTCACGTTAAATACCCCTTTCAGTGGTTGATGATCACTGTAGACTACAAATGGTCGCCCTAGTAAATAAGTTCGAAAATTTCTAGTAGCCCATACAATAGCTAAAAGCTCTCTTTCTATGGTCGAATACCTCTTCTCAGCCGGACTTAAAGATCTACTGGCATAAGCGATCGGTCTATCTTCTCCCACTTTTCCCTGTGATAAAACCGCACCCAAAGCTTCACCGCTAGCATCGGTTGTGAGAATGAATGTTTTAGTAAAATCAGGATAGATAAGAACGGGTGGAGATGTTACCGCTCTTTTGAGATCTTCAAAAGCCCGTTGGGAATCGTTCGTCCATTTGAATAGTGTATTCTTTCGCAAGAGGTTGTTTATATGAGAAGCTATAGCTGCAAAATTTGGTACAAACTTACGGTAATAACTTACAAACCCTAAAAAGGACTGAACTTCTGGTATTTTTGGGAGATGGGAAATTTGTAACGCAACAAGTCCTAGATGGATCAGGGCGGGCCTCGTCTTCAGAACAGATATGACCCAGGTATACTACTTCTCTGCACAGAAATTTACATTTATCAGTGTTTAGTTTTAAGCGGTTAGTTCTAAGTTTATCAAAAACATTGAGCAACTTTTGGCTATATTCTTTCAAGTTCTTCGAATAAATGACTATGTCATCGAGGTACACAAAACAGTCGATACCATGGAGTCCCGTCAAAATATGGTTCATTATTCTTTGAAATGTAGCTGGTGCACCCGAGAGTCCGAAAGGCATCCGGTTAAATTCATAATGACCTAGACCTGTGCTGAACGCTGTTTTTTGACGGTCCATTTTGTCTATTAGGACTTGGTGGTATCCATTGGCCAAATCAAGCGTTGTGAAATATCGACAATTTCCTAGGTGGTCAAGAATATCTTCTATTCTTGGCAGAGGAAAAACATCTTTTACAGATACTTCGTTTAGTTTTCGAAAATCAACCACGACTCTCCATCTTTTTTGTCCATCAGCCCCTGCTTTTTTTGGGACGACCAAAAGAGGAGAATTCCAAGGCGATTTACTAGGAGAAATAACACCATCCTGAAGCATCTTCTGGACTTGGGAGTTAATTTCGTCTCTAGCAATTTGAGGTAACCTGTATTGCTTTTGATTTATTGGCCCTTGGTCCACTTTCACCGGTATTTTGTGTGAAAGAACATCTGTATGGCTTAACTTGTCACAATCCAAATGAAAAATATCGTTATACTGGATGCATATTTGTTCGATACAAGCTCTTTCCTCGTTATTGAGGTTGTTGCGAAGGTTTATAGCACTTAATAACTTGGCAATCCTTTTCTGAGGTTCTACCTCACTGAGCTTGTGGACTGCCTTCATTGTATCAGTTAAGATTTTAAATTGGTTGCTGTTCTTGAGTTTAGGCACAAAATTGGGTTCTACGGTGTATGGCTCACTTGTACTGTTCAGAATCGGAACAACAACGTGACCATTTCTAACCGTAGCAATGGTATTTGCAAGATAAACTCCCGGTTTTAACTCCGTGATTGGATAACGTGCTTGGATAACGTGCTTGGATTAACGAACACATTATGACTTTTTCTTTTACGCATATGCATGTAGGATTTGTAAATAAAAGATATTTTATTACATTAGAATAATTTATTTAAACATTATTAACTGTTACTCGCGACACGACCGGCCAGCTCAAATGATACTTTTACAATAATAATATGAAAAATGAATTGGTACATAAATTATGAGGGGACGCAATTCTCTTTTCTCTTAATCTTCTCTTTGGCGTTTCTTGTTGTCTAGGGTCTTGTTAGTATTTGTAATTGTTTGTTGCGGCTATTAGTAAATGGTCATGTGTCGGTCGTACGTCGTTGCTTGTTAACTTTATCCCACAATCGGCGATCCTGACGATGCATTCGTCTCGAATGACGGGTCCCACTTCTTCATGTTTTCGGCCACCGTTGTTGTTTTATTTGGTCCTTCATGTTCGCCCACCTTCACCACATCATATCTTCCATGGCCCAGCTTCTTAGTAACCTTGTAGGGTCCAAGGAACTTCGGTCGGAGCTTCATTCCTGTTCCGAATTGCGTGCGCTTGATGGCGACTAATGAATTCAGCTCGTGCTCCTTCGCAGGAACTCTATTTTTGTCGAAAGTTCTTTTATTCTCCGCTTGTATGGACTCGATGTTGTGGCGGACCTTTTCTCGCAACGCATCTCTTTCGCCGTCCAACTCACGAACTTCGATTTCATCCAACCACTTCCGCATGTCTAGGTTCGCGGGAATCTGCATCTCCAGGCCGGTCAGGATTCGGAAAGGACTGAATTTCGTACTCCTCGATGGTGAGTTGTTGATGGTCTGCTGCACTTGATCCACGTATTTGTACCTCGCGGTGTCCATACATGCCTTCATTAGCATTGGCACGATGATTTTATGGACCCTTTCCACTTGGCCGTTACCACGTGGTACTCCCGTTGCGATCATCAAGTGTTGGATCTCTTGTTCTGAGCAGTAATTCTCAAAGGCTGTCGAGGTGAATGCTGTTCCTCTGTCCGTTATTACTCGTCGAGGATTACCAAAAACTGCTGCCTGTTTTCTTAACCGGTCAAGGACTTCAGCAGTGCCAGTGCTTTTCGTTGGATAAAGCCAAACGAATTTTGAAAAGGCGTCCACTATCACCAAAATATGATTATATTGTTTCCGCGTTTGTTCAATAGGGCCGACATGATCCAAATGGTAAGTTCCGAGCGGCTTGTTTTCCTTGTCAATTGGTCTGAGAAGTCCTTCCTTTTTTCCGGCTTTGGAATCGGCGATAAGGCACTTTACACATCCTCTGACCACTTCAGTGACCTTCTTGGTTATGTCTGGTATGAAGAATGTTTTTTCAAGTAGGTCTTGCGTCTTTTTGACCGAAAAGTGTCCTTGTTGGTGTGCGATGCCGATCAGCTCCTTTTCCATAGAAGTCTGTACTACCACAAGCTCCTTAATGGGATCGTTGCATAGCACATTTGCTTTCATGAAGAAATCTTCATACTCATCCTTCTCCAGAATCGTACGTACAGCCCGTATCCAATCATCCTTGTTCTGCGCCTCTGCGATTCTATGATTCAGTGAATCCTCCAACATCAAACAAAACACTCTGCTTAACGCGTCCACATGCTTCATTTTGGTGCCTGAACGATGCTCGATTTCATAGTGGAACTCTTGCATAAACATGGCCCAACGCGCTACTCTGAGCGGAACGTCTTCCTTCTTCATCGTCTGCGTAAAAGCATTACAATCCGTGATGATTTTGAACCGCATACCAAGTACATAAACTCGCCATTTCTTTAGCGCCTTGATGATAGCTAGGACTTCCAATTCATAGGAATGGTAATTCTCTTCTACTTTGCTCGTTTTTCGGCTCATATATTGAACCGGATGAAGCATCTGATCTTCCCCATCTCGCTGCATCAGGATAGCACCATATCCAAATTTACATGCATCCGCATGAATCTCTGTGTCTGCCTTTGGGTTGAACAGTTTCAGGACCGGGTTATTATTCAGTGCTGCTTTCAACTGCTCGAAAGCGACTAATTGTTCATCTCCCATAACAAACTTTATATTTTTGCGCATCAAGTCTGACAAAGGTTTAGCCATTACAGCGTATCCCTCGATGAACCGGCGGAAATATGACGTTAGGCCCAGGAAACGTTGAAGCGTTTTCTGGTCCTTTGGTAGCAAATATTCTGCAACTGCCTTGGTCTTCTCTGCAGATGGCCTGATGGTACTATTTTCGATCACGTACCCGAGGAAATCAACTCCCTGAACTTAACACTTGAGTCAGTAATCGCCAAATTCGCCACCTCCAAAATATCATTTCCTATTATAGCCGAATAGTTCATGTCCTTTTCTCGCACCACATGGAAGTTAATTGGAACGACGATGTTGTCAATCCTCAAATTTCGTCCCTCTCCATATTTATTTTTTACTTTATTTTACACTTTGTCAAATAGTTCAAAAATAATAAAAAAAAAATCAAGAAAAACACTTCATTTCTGCTAATGTCAAATACATACAACATAAAAAAATAATATGTACCAATATGCTACGAAATTAAGAAAATTAATTATTAATGGCTCGGTCGTTCGCTTACCTTCTTAAATAAAACTTTTTTCTTAAAGTTAAATCAGCAACACGGTATCCACAAAAATCAGCAGCAACAACAGCACATCATCAAATCGCCTGGACACGGCTTCATATACAGGGTGAGTCATGAGCAATGCGACAAAATGCTAGGGCGTGTAGGTTGCGTTGAGACAAGAAAAAAATCGTATGGGAGGGGGGGTCTATTCCCCTCCGTTTAGCCGGGAGGGGCAATTTTCGAAAAAACTGACTTAAAATGGGAAAAAAATTATTTAAAATCAACGGCTTCATTCACAATGCTGTGCGATACGTTTTTGAAAAGCCAATAACTTTTTCTTTCATTCTGTGTTTAAATAAATCTATTCTAAGAAATAGTTTTTGAAATATTAATTTTCAAAGTCAAAATTTTGAAAAAAAAAAATTGAAAAAAAAATTTCAAATTCATTTTTTTCAAAATTTTACGTAATTAAGTGCTAATTTTAATTTCAAAATTCAATGCTGTTATTAATTTTAAGTCTAAATAAGTAAACCGGATGCAAAAATTTTATGTCGTTCTCAAGAAATTAATAAAAAAACAAAACCACCTTTTTCTAAGAAAAACATTTATTTTTATTGTAACGAAGCAATTTATTTATTTATTTAGCATTAATCTTAGTTTTTTACTTTTTTTTTAATTGGAGTTTTATGAGAACGTAATAAAATTAAATAGTATTGGAATAACCCTGGATTAATATTATTTTCATTGATAACTTCTGAAAACTGACCTGTCAATATTTTTGCCTTGGCCTGCCCGCAGCCCATGGGTTCTACCTGTTATGGGGACAATAGGGACAATAAAACCGCATTTTTTTTAATGAAAAAAAAAAGAAAATTGCAACCCAAGATAAATAAAAGGCATTGCAGTTTTGCTTAGTAATTATTTCAAATTTGAATATTAACTCATTAACACGTAACGATGTCAAGCTCATACACCCGAGAAGAATTAACGGACATGCATTTCTGCTACGGTTTAGCTAATGGTCGAAGTCGTGAAGCCGAAAGACTGTACGCTGAAAGATATCCCGATAGGAGGTGTCCCCATCATAGCACGTTTCCAAGAATCCACCGACGTCTAAGAGATCATGGAGTGCTGGAGCATCGAAGAAGCGAAAGGCCAGTTTCTGAATTCTTTCATCTAAGATTCTTGACTCATCAGAAACTGGCCTTTCGCTTCTTCGATGCTCCAGCACTCCATGATCTCTTAGACGTCGGTGGATTCTTGGAAACGTGCTATGATGGGGACACCTCCTATCGGGATATCTTTCAGCGTACAGTCTTTCGGCTTCACGACTTCGACCATTAGCTAAACCGTAGCAGAAATGCATGTCCGTTAATTCTTCTCGGGTGTATGAGCTTGACATCGTTACGTGTTAATGAGTTAATATTCAAATTTGAAATAATTACTAAGCAAAACTGCAATGCCTTTTATTTATCTTGCGTTGCAATTTTCTTTTTTTTTCATTAAAAAAAATGCGGTTTTATTGTCCCTATTGTCCCCATAACAGGTAGAACCCATGGGCTGCGGGCAGGCCAAGGCAAAAATATTGACAGGTCAGTTTTCAGAAGTTATCAATGAAAATAATATTAATCCAGGGTTATTCCAATACTATTTAATTTTATTACGTTCTTATAAAACTCCAATTAAAAAAAAAGTAAAAAAACTAAGATTAATGCTAAATAAATAAATAAATTGCTTCGTTACAATAAAAATAAATGTTTTTCTTAGAAAAAGGTGGTTTTGGTTTTTTTTTAATTTCTTGAGAACGACATAAATTTTTTGCATCTGGTTTTCTTATTTAGACTTAAAATTAATAACAGCATTGAATTTTGAAATTAAAATTAGCACTTAATTACGTAAAATTTTGAAAAAAATGAATTTGAAATTTTTTTTTCAATTTTTTTTTTCAAAATATTGACTTTGAAAATTAATATTTCAAAAACTATTTCTTAGAATAGATTTATTTAAACACAGAATGAAAGAAAAAGTTATTGGCTTTTCAAAAACGTATCGCATAGCATTGTGAATGAAGCCGTTGATTTTAAATAATTTTTTTCCCATTTTAAGTCAGTTTTTTCGAAAATTGCCCCTCCCGGCTAAACGGAGGGGAATAGACCCCCCCTCCCATACGATTTTTTTCTTGTCTCAACGCAACCTACACGCCCTAGCATTTTGTCGCATTGCTCATGACTCACCCTGTATATATTTAAGTATATAAATGTTACTGTACAAAACAGTTATTGATCCGTTGGAGCGAAGCAACCACGATGATCTTCGTGTGTGTATGTTTTTTCACGAAAACTGTATCTTTCTTTTTTTTTGTCACACCACACCACACTAACACCGTTTTTAGGTTGATGTTATTAATTTTTCGCGTTATTCGATTTTGTGTTTGGGATGAAGCCCTTTTTCTCGAAATTTTTAACACAATTTAGATTTTTATTCTTCTTGTCTTAAACTGAATCGCGAATAATTCTTTTCCTTTAAGGGATGAAGCCCTTTTTTTCTTGAAAATGCACGAGCGCACAATTCGATAGTTGTTTTGTTTTTTTTTTAATGAAAAAAAAATGCAAGAACAAAATGTTGCGCACACACTTTTCACTTGATTCAATTATCCCGGACGAGTCCCCAAATGTAGGATTTGTAAATAAAAGATATTTTATTACATTAGAATAATTTATTTAAACATTATTAACTGTTACTCGCGACACGACCGGCCAGCTCAAATGATACTTTTACAATAATAATATGAAAAATGAATTGGTACATAAATTATGAGGGGACGCAATTCTCTTTTCTCTTAATCTTCTCGTTGGCGTTTCTTGTTGTCTAGGGTCTTGTTAGTATTTGTAATTGTTTGTTGCGGCTGTTAGTAAATGGTCGTGTGTCGGTCGTACGTCGTTGCTTGTTAACTTTATCCCACATGCATAAGACTATGCATATGCGTTAAAATATTATTATATTTCATTAAGCGACTCAGCTTTACAGTTATTACCTTGATAAAATTTTTGGCCAATTTAGTGACTTTTAAACTAGTTTGCCCGATTATGTGAAGGTCAACAAAACTGAATTCTGACTTCAATGCGGATGCTAACATTTTTATAGTTGTTGCATATAATAAGCTAAAGAAGTTAAATATAATACCCAAGTAAAAGACTGAAGAGTTTGTGCTTCGTATTATCTCGAATTTTCTTATGGAACGTACGATCGCTCTATAGAGCTCGAGCTGCTCAGCAGCTAGCCGATGCCCTGTCAAAACATAGAGCTGACATAACAGCACTACAAGAAATCAGATGGACAGGGAATGGTGTTTTACAGAAGAAAGAATATGACGTATACTACAGCTGTCATACAAAACACCATGTGCTCGGGGTAGGCTTCCTAGTCAGCGAAAAAATGAAGTCTACCATCATCGGCTTTAACGCTATAAGCGAAAGGCTATGCACCCTTCGCGTGCGAGGCAAATTTACGAACATTAGCCTCATTAACGTTCACGGACCTACGGAGGAGTCCTCAGACGAAGAAAAAGAGACTTACTACGAACAAGTCGAGAGGACCCTCAATGCCTGTCCAAGGTATGACGTAAAAATCATCCTTGGGGATTTGAACGCAAAAATAGGTCGGGAGCCGGTATTCAGGCATTACGCAGGCACCCATAGTTTGCATGAGAACACTAATGACAATGGACTTCGAGTCTTAGAATTGGCAGCATCGAAAAACATGGTCGTTGCGAGTACCAGGTTCCCGCGAAGATATCTACAAAGCCACCTGGGTATCACCTGATGGAGTCACTCGTAACCAAATAGACCACGTGTTGATAGACCGTCGCCACTACTCGAACTTGATGACGGTACGAACGTACCGAGGCGCCAATATCGACTCGGATCACTATCTTGTTGGTATGGTCTTCCGAGGGCGGATTGCCTTGCGAAGACGTATTGCATCCGCCGATCAAGTTCGAATCAACACGGCTGCCCTGCGCAATGAAAATGCCAGTAACACCTTTGGTAATGCGTTAGGACTCGCCCTAGAATCGCTTGATTTAGGGAGAGTAAGTCCTGGGGCCAGTATGCTGGGCGTAGATGAGAAGTGGACACGCCTTAAGAATACTGTCATTAGTACTGCCAACTCCATCTTAGGCAGCAGTCGTAGAAATCGGAACGACTGGTTTGATGATGAATGCAAGCTAGCGACTGAACGTAAGAATGTTGCGTACCGAGCAATGCAGCAATATCATAGAACGCGGGCACGCGAAGAAGAATATAAAGAGCTCAGAAGAATAGAAAAACGGCTTCACAGACAGAAAAAATCAGCCTGGGAGAAGAACTTAATCTGTGAAATAGAAAAAAGCCGAGAGCGAGGTCAGCACCAGGCGCGGAAGTTCTACCAATCCATCCGAAACATGACGCAGTACACACCACGCTGCACATACTGCAAGGACGGAGGGGGAAATCTGATCACCGATCCACAAAGCATACTGGAGCGATGGGAAGTGTACTTTAATGAATTGCTAAATGGTCAACTCACTGCAGAAGTGGAGGCTCCACTGCTTCAAGACGAATACCCTATGTTGCCGTCACCAAGCATAGAAGAGGTTGAGAAGGCTATAGACCGGCTAAAGAAAAACAAAGCCCCGGGAGCTGATGGTATACCAGCCGAATTATTTCAACACGGTGGGCCAGCTCTACGTCAGGCAATTCATGATATTATAGTGCACGTGTGGGAGCGTGAAGAAATGCCAGAAGACTGGCGAAAAGGTATAATATGCCCCATACATAAGAAAGGAGATGTCACAACGTGCAGCAACTATAGAGGTATCACGTTGTTGAGTACCGCCTATAAGATACTCTCCTCTATCCTACAAGACCGGATAACCCCATACGCTAAAACCATCATCGGACAATATCAGTGTGGTTTCATTCCAGGCAAATCAACAACTGATCAGATCTTTACCCTTAGGCAGGCGATGGAAAAATGTCTAGAATTTAACATCCCAACATACCACCTGTTTATAGACTTTAAGGCCGCCTATGATAGCATAGTCAGGGTAGAACTTTACAAAGCCATGAGAGAATTCGGCATCCCAAATAAATTGACACGACTATGTAGGTTGACCATGACCAACGTAACAAGCCAAGTAAAAATAGCCGGATTGCTATCCAGACCAATCAACATCTTTAATGGACTCCGACAAGGGGATGGTTTGGCCTGCCTCCTCTTCAACCTGGCGTTGGAGAAAGCAATCCGTGACTCTGGCACGGCAACAAGAGGGACCATCGTCAACAGGTCCAGCCAGATACTGGCTTACGCAGACGACATCGACATCATCGGAAGAACCGAGCAAGCTGTACACGATTCCTTCATCCAGATCGAGCAGGCGGCACAAAATCTGGGGCTGCACATTAGTGAAGGTAAAACAAAGTACATGGTGGCGTCGAATGCGAGAGGAACAGTTGGTCAAACAATCAAGGTAGCGGAGCACGAATTTGAAGTGGTGCAATCCTTTAAATACCTTGGGTCAATAGTAGCAGCCGATAACAATATAGAAGAAGAAATACGCGGGCGGCTTCTCAAATCCAACAGAGCCTACTACAGTCTGTCAAAGCTCTTCAAATCCAGAAATCTCACCATAACTTCAAAACTACTGCTGTACAGGACCATGGTTCTGCCAGTACTCACATATGGATCCGAGACTTGGGTGCTTAGCAAAAGGCACTCTGACCTCTTAGCCGCGTTCGAGAGAAAAGTCTTAAGGAGAATTGTTGGCCCCATATGTGAGGAAGGACGATTCCGGAGACGGTACAATCATGAATTGTACGCAATCTACCTTGAAGCAGATATAGTGACAAAAATTAGGCTCGGTAGACTTCGGTGGGCAGGGCACCTAGCTCGAATGAGCGAAGAGGAACCTGCTCGGAAAGTTCTTTGTGGTACATTCTATGGCAGACGACAGCGTGGTAGACCATGCTTGCGCTGGAGAGATGGCGTAGACCAGGACGCCCGGAGCCTTGGGGTGCGCAACTGGATGGCGTCGGCTCGAGACCGGGATAGGTGGAGAGACTTGTTGAAGGAGGCCAGGACCGGACCCGGTTGTCGAGCCGATGATGATGATTATCTCTGCTCGAGTTGACTTATCCGAGGTTTGAAGGGCACAGTCTACTAATTTTGGCTGCGCCCTCTTGAGTTTCCCTGCTTTTTCTTATTATAATAACGCTTGTAAGGACACTCCTCCTCTGAATGGCCAATTCGAGCGCACCAAAGACATTTAATTTGGTTCGAAGGGGTTTGCACGGCGAAGACTCTAGACTTTGGACACACATCTAATGTGTGACCGTAAGATGCACACGCTTCACAATAAGGTGTGTTTTTTCTTTGACGGCATTCTGCGTAAGTGTGATTTTGCTTACCACAGAACCCGCATTTAATGTTGAAGTCTTGCCGCATTCGCCTTTGTTGTTTACCCAGATTTGGATCTGGGGGAGACTGAGAGTGATAAAAGTGCTGGTTGTCATTTTCTGCAATTGACACATTTGCAAAAGGGGTGTCAGCATAAGGAACAGGTTGTGTATTTAAGAATTGGTGATTATACAAAGGAATGTTGGGTGCATGTTGAGGTAGGTGAGATACCTGTGAACCAGAGTAACCCATAGATATTTGTTGAGGTTGGTTTGGTGGAGATGTAAAATTATTTGAGTAGCTGGTAGGTATTGTGGGCTGTTTATACTGGTAGTGTACTTGATACATGGCAGGGCCTAGTAATGGCGGGGTATTTTGACCACCTTCCATGTAGCCCCTTGGATTGGGTTGAAACAGGAGTGAAGTTTTCCTAGCTTGTTCTGCCATGAACTGCCGAAGAGCCAGATCGACTAGTCCTGTCTTAAAGGTTGTGATGACGGTGTTAGCAACCTCCCTTTTGAGTCCACCCGATTATTCTTTTGTGTAGATCGCGTCAATTATCTCCACCGCTGTGGCCTGAAACCTTCCCAAGCGCCTGGCAAATGCTTTTACATCCTCTCCAATCAATTGATGTGATTGCCTTAACTCGTTCATTACGCTATCCAGTGTTTTTGGAACTTAATAGCAATCTTTGAAGAGTTTTGACAGATCTTCAATTGTCTTGGCGGAGTTTGAGCGTAATAGCTCAAAAGCATCTCCCACTAAACGCGTAGATATTAAAGAAACTAATATCCCCTCCTCCCCCGGCTTAATGGTTTTCAATGCCAGATCACAGGCATTGAGAAACTCATAAACTCTGCGTGGGAGTTCATGGTTACGCTCTCCAGAGAAAATGGTGACCAGCCTCGAAACTACCTTGCTTATATTTTCAAAAGACATATTAAATGGCAACTCAATTTCTTTTTTTTTCTTTTTTTAAAAACTCGTTTTCCTCTAAGAGGTCGTTAAGTTGGGCCTCGAGTTGACTTTTGGCCATTAACTCAACAGAAAAAAAAAACGATTTGACCCCAAATAACTTAAAACAAAGTCCAAACCTTTCCCAACTAATTAGTAATTAAATGGCCAGGTTAAAACCGCAAAGAGAGAAACGAAACAAAAACTTCATGAATAACTAGGAAGCAACACAAACAACCAATAACAAAAAAAAATATTCATAAGAGTTAAATGAAGAAAATATACTTACCTATTCAATTCCGTTGATTAAACTTTTTATTTTTCACTCTTTGTTATTTATTTTTTTTTTTTTTTTTTTTGACTTGCCACACACTAATTGATCTGTTTTTTTTTTTTTTTCTTTTGTCGTAAATAATATTTTTGGCAACTTTCAAGAGTTGTTACTTGTCACTTTTTTCGAATCAAAAGCACCATCAAACGTATAAGTTTTATTACTTTAAATTCTTCTCAGTATCTGAAATTATATTTTCTTTAACTTACGCGTACGTTCGCGTACCGGCTGCGCCAAAATGTTATACGTTATATTTAAATTTGCGATTTAAAAATAAACACGACCGTTCACTTTTACTTTCAAATTCAGACTCTCCAGTCAACCTCTTTAATCCAAACTTACTTGGGTCATCCACTGCCAAATGCACACTTAGCACTTCCTGGTTATTTACCTCTTGTGCCAATTGCAAAGGTGAACCAACATTGCTGCGTATGCTTTTGCATAGGCCAGCAATATAGTTTCGACACAGTGCAATGGCTTGAGTAAGTTCAACGCAGGTTGAGCCAAGTGACCCAAATGCAGGGCACAAAATCATGATAAACCCGCAAAAAGATTTAAACAAAATCTTTATAAAATATAATTTTCTCCAACTTCTATGTACAATAGGACGAAAACATGGCCTCTCCAGCTAAGAGAATGAGGGCAACTTGATTTGGAATTTTTGCAAATTTAAACAAAATCTTTATAAAATATAATTTTCTCCAACTTCTATGTACAATAGGACGAAAACATGGCCTCTCCAGCTAAGAGAATGAGGGCAACTTGATTTGGAATTTTTGCACTCCAGTTGAAAACTTGGATTCCTATAAATCAACCCGTTCCAATCTGAAAAAAACATTTTATGTCGCGTCACCCAACAGTTGAAATTAACTGGGCACCAGAACGTTCACGGTCGCTGCTTCAAAGCCAGCAACCTTCTGCTCGAGCTCTTGAAGAACCTTCTACTTCAACTGTCAGACCACATCCAGCTCCAATTTTAGAAACTAGCAGCATTATAACACCGCAACAAAGCAATTCAAACGAACCTTTAACACCTTTTGGCGTTCAAAAAACAACGCAGCCAAGAATGACAGACTTCATACCACGAAGAATAACAGCGTCATCAAAAAAAAAAAACATCAATGAATCCTTAATAAAAATGTTTACAACCGACCTTCAGCCATTAAGTGTTGTTGAAGACAGTGGATTCAAGAAGTTTGTCAGTGCGTTAAATCCGGCCTATCAGCTCCCGAATAGAAAATTCATTTCGAAAACCCTTGTTCCCGCTAAATACGAAGAATGTTACAATGAGCGTCGGGATCTCATAAGAAACGCCAGGTCGGTATCCTTGACGACAGATTGCTGGTCTTCTATAAACTGTGAGAGTTATTTAGCACTAACTGTTCACTATATTTCAGAGAATTTTGAAATGAAAACTGTGCTGCTGAATTGTTCAGTATGAATGGGAGATCCCGCACAATAAGATCATGCTGGTAACATCCGATAATGCAAGTAACATCACCAATGCAATTAAAAATGAGCTGGGCTTGAAGCATTTTGGGTGTTTCGCACATACACTAAATCTGATTCTCCAAAAAGCTACAGAAACACCCGAAATAGCTTCTTGCATTGAAAAAATTAAGCACATTGTGGCGTTCTTCAAAAGAAGCAATATTTCCAACGAAAAACTTATGAAATACCAAGAACAAAATGGAAAAACGCCCCTTAAATTGATCCGTTGGAATTCAGTGTATTACATGGTAGAGCGTTTTGTTCTTTTAGAGGACGCCATTAAAAGTACGGCTGCTGTTGTTATGCATGATCTTGCACTTTTGACGAGCACTGAATGGGAGGCTTCGAAGCAGCTATGCCAGGTTTTAAAACCATTCGAAAGCCTCACAAAGCTCATCAGTGGAGAGAGCTATTCAACGGCATTGTACCTTATATCAATTTCAAATGGCCTTCATGAAGTATGCAAAAATTAAAAAAATGGATACCTAGAATAGATAATAGAAGAGCAGCGATATATGGAAGAACCAATTCTTCCCAGGAAAGAAGATCCCTTAAAGTGGTGGCGGGAAAACCACTACAATTTCCCATACCTATCAAAACTGGCGAGACAAAGGTTATGTCCTCAAGGATCCTCTGTTCCATGTGAGAGACTTTTCTCAAAAGCTGGCCTCATTCTTTTAGACAGGAGAAATTTCTTCAGCAAAAGTGAAACAGCTTTTGTTTTTAAATATTAACAGTAATCAAAAATAATTTTTCAAATTTCGATTGTTAGTTTTTTTGAATTTTTAGAATAAGAATGAAAATAACGCAAATAACGCTTAGAAAGGTCCTGTAGAAGGTGAGATAAGAAAGTGTTGCTGTTGTTTTTAATATTTTTTTCATGTTTGAGTATTTTTTTTTTTAACATTGACCCATTCAACATGCTCTGGCTTATTAATCTCACATTCCACAGGGCGTTCCTAAGTTTCATTTTCATTCTAATGTTTGTTACTTTTCAATTTTTTTTTTCTATTCAACATGCTCTAGCTCTTTTGATTATCACTAATCGAGATCGATTTCACTCATATGTCCTCATATACTGTAATCTTAAATCTCTTCCTAATTTATAAAAAAAAATTTAATCATATTTTCATGTGTAGGTATTATTAATCTTTTTGTGGTTCTGTTATTTTTTAAAGCTTTAAACTTTGAGTTAACTACGTGGTGCGACACCCTTCATTGATTCGTTATTATTTTTTTGTTTTGTTAAGTTACACTATGAATTGTTGTTTTTTTTTCTTTAACCCTGTAAATATTTGTAATCCTAATTTTGTGTATCTAATAAAAATGTGTTGTGTGTCCATTCTAAACTTGAATGGAATTACTATTTTATTAAATATTTTATCTTATTTTTTTCTTATGAGAAAGTCTTATTAAAAAACACAATCAGCGTCTCCTGGGTATATATCTGGAATTTCATTCCGACCCAAAACTATAAACTACAAGCTGGTAGGTACCACTAAAAAGTTTTAAAAGTTTTGTTATAATGTTTGCTGCTGCTTCCGGGAAAATAGGCCTTGCTCTAATGTCTAATGGAATGTGTTTGACCTACTTTTATATTTATGTTTTCGAATTCATTATACTATTATATTTTAAAATCGCCAAATTAATATTAGTTTCTTATTATATTCGTATGCCTTGCCATAATTTTCGTATGCCTTGCCATAATTGGCAAAACAAGTTATGTATTTGTTTCGTATTGAGATCAGTAAAACATAACATTCTGCATAAAATCAATGTAATCAAATCGAAACATAATTAACATATCTATATGTATGCATTGTATTTTGTTTCATAATCCGCATTAGTTAAAAAAAAAAAGAAGCTATATCGTATACCTAAACATTTAACACCATTATTCGAAATAACTGGTTACTGAATAACTACTAAGCATAACTGTTACTACAAAATAACCATAACTCTCATAACAGTTATCGAAAAATAACCATTAAGGCCATCACTATGGTCAAGGCCGTATGAGCTACGGCGCAGTGTATCTTATTTTCTTTTTTACTAAATATAAACGAATTTAAAATAATAATGCTCAGTAGCACCAAAATACACTTTAAAACATTTAAGTTAACGGAATAATAAAATTTATGGGACATTTAAACTTAAAATCGGTTGCACCAACATTGGGAGGTTAATTTAAAAAAAAAATTGAAACTTGGTGCCATCCTCGGATTTGTAATCACCACTTTTCGGTCTCTTTTATTAGAGTAAACGAGAGGAGAGCATATAAATCGAAAAATTTCAACGTTTTCTTTGTCTTGCATTTTTAAAACGCCATTAAAATTTATTTGGAACAAAATGGGACTTTAGTTTTATTGGTCATTTTAAAACTGAAAGTTTTTAGTGCAATTAAAAAATGCCATTTTAACATTTAACAACCCAATAAATATTTAACAGTGTTTAGAGAAACTGGTTATAAGTCCAATAAAACCACATTTGATTTTGGTTGATTATTCAATTGATCTAAAAAAGAAACATGTATTTACACTCCTGAGCTAAAAAGAAAAACGGCTTTTGACGTTCATTAAGAATTAAGACACACAATAGTTTTGCCCTCAGTGAATACGTGTGAATTGTTGGAATACATATAAGGAGGTATAACCTAAATTCAGGGCAGGGTTTTTTGGATGCCGGATTGCTGTCAACGTCAATTTCACAGAAATCGGTCGAAAAATAATTAACCATAGAACAATAAATAAATAGAACATAATCTCAGGAGGCTCCAAACTTTTAAAATTTTTAAAACTGCAGAGATTTAACTCTGTATGCGTGCCCGTGCATTTAAAATGGGACTGTCAAATTTGACTGGACCATACATTCTTACAATTTTGCATTTAGCTGTTCACAGGTATTCACGTATAGAAGAGCGCGTGTAAAAAATATTTTCTACGGGAGGAGACGGAGGAGTACAAGTTGGTGACCTGTGTAATAAACAAACAAAACTACGAAGTATTATGATTTTTTTGTCAAAACTGTGGAAGCGGCACTGAACACCGACGGAACACAACGGATTCATTTTACCCGTTGAACGCTTGCCATCGCGTCTTTTGTTTTGCCGTTTCGCGTTGTGTTTTTATTCGTTTCGTGTTTTGTTTTCTGTTGTAAAAAATTTAAAGTTTAATTTGCGTGACTTAACGGCAACATATTAATATTAACATTTGATATCGGTTTCGGGAACGTAAATACCTTTCGAAAAACCAAAAATGATATAAAAATGTTGCCGTTAAGTTAGTGAAAAAGGGTGACTAAAAATATCGTTTATTACTATCCTATGTATTTAAAATGTTTAATAACATAAAATAACGTATTAATGTTTAATAACAAATAAATTGTAATAAAAATATTTATTAATAAAAAAAGGTCGAATTTCGAACACTGGCCGGTACTAGTAAAAATAAATATGTGGATTGTAGTTTAAAAAACACTTAGAAGTATGCAAGCTATTTAGTTTTACCAAAATATCGAATTAATTTGCACAAAAGTATGCAATATATTAAATACAATTTGAAAGTCACTCAAAATAAATTGATCTTCGAAATGAGAGATCAAATTTAATACAATACAAAAAAAGCACTCACATTAAATAACAAAGAAATGAATAATTTGTGATGCAGGTTATTATTAAAACTTTTGCATAATAAATAACAATCCTATGGCACTAAATGTTACAACACGTACAAGAGTCCTCACTTATTTATCACTATTTAAATAGTTTTATAATAAATATATATTATAAACAATATAAAATTAATAAAAAAGATTGAACAGTACAAACGTCAACTTAACTCAAGGAAAACACTCGAGAGTATGTTTCAGGCGTAAATTTTTACTCTCTGTATGCCAAATGTAAATGGTTTTGGGGAATAAAATGTCATATTGACAGTGTATGAACGAATTTAGTTTGAGGTATACGATATGTGCTATATTAATTGTATTAATAAAAGGTATTATGAATAATATTATTTTCCAATTTAATAAATGAAAAATATCTACCAGTTTTCTAAAGTAGGTCGATAAAAATAAAGACCTGCCAATTTTTTTTATTTTAGCAATAATTTATATAAAAAATATTTGAATTTGTTTTTATCGCTTAAAATCAATCTCTTTGTATGAGATAAAATTTAGATTCTGGTATAAATCAAAATGTAAACACATGCTCTATTTTTCTCAAATATTCCAAAAAAATAGAGTCTTAATTTTTTTTTTCTTCTTCTGCATCGTGATGTAGTTGAAAAATACGACAAAAAGAAATTACCTTATTCAAAGTATATTTT
Source organism: Baccha elongata (assembly GCA_951217065.1). Lineage (NCBI taxonomy): Eukaryota > Metazoa > Arthropoda > Insecta > Diptera > Syrphidae > Baccha > Baccha elongata. The sequence goes on from OX578273.1 coordinate 5,543,148, forward strand.
AAATGCTTAAACACACAATTTTTGTATGAACGCCGAATATCATCTTTTAAAATGTTTGTTTCCATTGAACTTGTCAATCTGAAGGTAACTCCAGGTTTCTGGCCAAAATACACTGTTGCTCATGAGTTTTTAGAGCAACATGTGAGGCCGTGACGTAGAAATATTGAAAATATTCCTAATGCGGACAATAATGCATCTGTTGTAACGCCAAAAAAACTGATTGTGTATTATGAAAATGTCGAATTATTAATTAATTGTCAAAATGGAAGCAAAACCAAACTATTTTTACTTAAAATGTCTTGAAGGAACTTTTGATGTTGTTCTTTTAACTAAAACTTTGTTAACTTCTTCATTACTTGACGCTTAAGTTGTTCTATCTGATTATACTATTTTTTATTTGGACAGAAATTCTTTTTAATCCCATTAGGGACTCCGTCTTCTGTATATGAGAAACCAGGAGATTCTTTGCTACGCGCGAAACAAACACCCAAATACATATATAATTTTTCACATTTTAACGAACATTTTTTCGGGATGAAAAATACTCTATATCAAATGCATTTAATTTCACGAATCTGAACTGGCAGCTTAATGTGGATGACAAACCGTTATAATTATGTACAATATTTTTGAACATGGCTCTTCATTTAAAAGAAACTTTTGTAGAATCTTATTACTTGCTGGACTAAGATAAATCAATAGAAATTTACGTTGATGACGATGGAGAAAACTAGCTGCCGTTTGTGGTTGAAAAAGTTCTCTACGTAAATTGCAAGTTAACACTCCAGGTAAAATTTACCAAAAATCTGTTCAACTACTCGCATATGCAGTTGACATTGACATAATAGGCCAAAATAAGCAAGCTGTGCATTTGCCAGACCAATCGGAGGCGGCGAAAATGGAATTGGCTGTCAATCAAGACAAAACCAAATAATGTACATATATCAATAAAGGAGAAAGCATTTTCAACATCATCTCCTCAGGCAATACAGCACGATGAATACATACAACTATGAATTAGTCAAGGACTTTGTCTACCCGGGATTCAAAATTACCACGGAGAATGCCATCAGTGCAGAGTGCAGAGATCAAACGAAGAATTAATCTGGCCAATCGCTGTTTCTTTGGGCTCAGAAGACATTTAAGTAGTAAGGCTCTTTTTCATAGAACCAAGGAGACATTTTACAAGAACTTAATTATCTCAGTCATTTTGAATAGGGCAGAAGCATTGTCTTTCAAAGAGTCAAATGAAAAGTTACTTGAGTGCTTTGAGAGAAAGATTCTTCGAGTGATTTTTACTCCTGTGTATCCAAGCAGTTTGGACATTAACCAGTTCAAAAAGCTGACAATACAGCGACTAAGATGGCTGAAAAAAGAGGACATTACGGCACGCACGCACCAGCCCGACGAATCTTCGTATCCAATCCTGATGATATAGGCACCATCGGAAAACCTCCAACAGATGGCGCACACAAATAGAAAACTACCTCATGCAACTTGCTGTTGGAGAAAACAAGCTAGGAACAGAACTGTTTGAAATGGCATGCTGGTTAAGGCTGCAAGCGAAAGCAAAGTACATTAAAACTTACGTCATAGAAAAAAAAATATATTTTTATTTATTTGATGTAAAAACATCTTTGAAACTCTCAGTTTTAAACGCACGTTTTGTGTCGTTTTTTTTTTCAAACAAAAAAGAATGCAATTATCATTTATTATCTGTGTTGTAAATATTGTATATTTATCTTGACACTCGAACCTACGGCAACAATAAGTTATATTAAGTAAAAAATTTCAATACAAAAGCCGAAAGCTGTTTGCACAACGTTTTGATAAAGTAAACAAATTCTAATGTTAAACAAATTTAGCAAGTCTATTAGTTACTTCAAGGTTACTGATGATATATAATCATTTGAGATATTAATTGTCAACCACAAAAACTGTATTCAACGTAATGTGCGGTTTTATAAAATAAATTGATTTGTTTTAGTAGTTGATTATTGAATGAATTAGTTTTAAAGTAAAAGCGCAACCACACTTCACTTAACTTACATTGTAAATTATTGTGTCATCTTTATCTCCATTATACACTTTGTATAAGTTTCCTATTACTCTTGTTTTAATTTCACTTATTTTTGTTAGTTATTCATATAACTGATTAATCATGATTGGCATTACAACAATAAATTACCTTGAAATAATCTGGCATCCACATTGGTAAAACAACAGCTTCTTCAAGTAGACGTTTAGCATCTTGAAGATCTGCTATATCGTCCCAGTGTACATTTGGATTTTTTTGTAATATATCCCGCTCTTAAAGAAAGGAAAAAAAAGTATGCTAAATCAAAATTTTATTTTGAATTAAAAGCAGCACACCTAAAATATCAACCAGTTCGGACTCCAGATGACTGCTTGGCTCAAACTTCTTCTCCTTTTCTTCGTCCACTGTGTTCTCCTCATCTTTAAATTCCTCTTCCTTTACTTGCACGTTATCAGTATTGCCTCCACCTACTGTAGACAAGGTCTTTCGATTGTTCGAGGACACCGCAGACGTTCGTCCATTTTGATTCGCATTACTACTGCGTGCCGTATTCGGCGCTAATGGTTTCTTGGCGCCCGGCGCTGTCCTTTGTGGAATGGTACTCTTACGATCGAGTTTTCTGTTTACTACCGCGTTACTACTGCGACTACGACTTGGTGGAACCGGCCTTAGACAATAAAAATACATAAAGTGGCAATTAAGAGGTTTTGGGCTATCAACAACAATATTTTACTTAAATCATTGTATATATATTTTAATAGTAATCGCATAACTTAATTTCTTTGGTGGCCATCTATCGGTGGAACCCAGCCACTGTCTTGGGATACAAAGAATGTTGAAAACAAAAGAGACCAAGCGATTGGAAATGAACGGGAATGAGATGAGAATCATAACATTTTGAGTTTTCTCTCATTTCTTTTCTTTTTTGTTAATGAAAGAGTAAGCTGTTGTTAAGAATAGGAACATTTATAATTTTTGTTGTTGGAAGAGTAAATTAGTGAATATAGTAACTAGAAAACGAAAATATTAGATGTTCTTTCTCAAACAATTTTAATTTTCAGTTTGTTATTTCCGTGTTGAGACATAAGGAATAAAAGACACGACTAGATCTCACAAACTTGATCTTGTGGCAAGTTACCTGAGGGTTTAATTTAAATGAAATGGTTTTTAAAATTTTAAATTAAATGAAAATACAAACGGCAAATGAGACATAAATAAAAATCGGTCAACATTTTTTTTCTAAATATTGAATTAACAAAAAATCTAAAAAGTTATTTAAAACTTAACAAAAACATTTTTGACAAAAATTTTTATGTCATGTTATTTCAAACAGCTACTAATAATTCAGTATTAAATTTTGTTCTTGGCTTCAGCTATCGAGATTGCCGAAATTTAAAAATAACGTTATATGGCAGGTACCGTTAAATGAATTTTCTTGAAAGATTGGTTTCCACTATCTGATAGACCTTTGACACTGTACATTATACATGTGAAAATTTGGTGAAATCGTTGGAGCCGTTACCGAAAAAAATACAGGGTTATATGGCAAGTAAATTTTTTTTTAAACAGTTACAAACAAATCTTCGAACGTGTTAGGGGCCAGTTATAGCTATCAGTAAAACGTATCAGTAAATTCAATTTTAAGGCAAATTATCCAACAATGTTAGTGTTAGTTTGTATTAAAATGAAGGTAATGAATAGTATAATTTTTCTGTTAAAAAAATACCTCAATTTGATCTCATTCGCGTAATATTGTCACTTTTGTGATTTCAATGATCATTGAAATTTTAATGATCTTTAAAAATAGAAAAGTATTAATATTTCGTGATTTTAGACCTAATTGCGTTATTTTTTTTAACAGAAAAATTCTTTTATTCATTACCTTCATTTTAATATCATTCTACACAAACATTGTCGGATAATTTCCCTTAAAATTGAAAAAAGAAAACTACTTTTACTGATACGTTTTACTGATAGCTATAACTGGCCCCTTACCCTAAAAACACTACCAAGTTTGAAGTAAATCGGTCCACCCGTTTAAGCTGTACGATTTGTTGGACCTTTGTTCGTCTTCTCTATCATCGTAATATCATGCTTGATTATTATCTCAAAACTTTTTTTGCACGAATCCAAGACTTTGGTTATACATAGTACTTATAATCGCATTACAAAATTACAGAGTCGTGAAGCGAATGTACTACTAAAGTACAGTCCACCGGCAGTACGACTTGATTCATTTATTTATTTATTTAAGCTACAAATTATAAAATTCCTAGCTCTTAAAGTATATATAAATAAATATTTTATTTATTTATTTATTTTATTTATTTCTTATCAATAACATATTAAAACATATTAATAGTATTTAATAAGAGCACTAGCAGCGGAGACTATCGGCTCTAATTCTAATTCTAATCATAAGTCATGTAAATTGTTTCTTAAAATTATTTTTAAACTTCTTGCGCTTAAATTGAAATCAATTAAATTACAACAGTTATTAAAATCAATACAAGAAGCAAAAAGTGGTTCATGAATATTGTAGACAGTTCTATTAAATCTTAAATTGAAAAAATCAAAGTGACGGAAAATTCTGTTTGGAACATTAATATCGAATTCCTTGGATTTTTTCAGATTTGATCGAAAAAGTTGACTTTTTTTCCTTCCCATGGATGTTGAAACAACAAAGTTGCTTTTTTTCTGCGATTGTATTGTGTGTATTTTATAGACGCGATCTAAACAATTCACTATAGTTAAATTTGTTAACATATTACACTATTAACAACAACAAAATTCACGTCCAATAGATTAATTTAAAATTATTTTATTTGCGAAATCTATATTAAAATAAACCAAACTAAACAATTAAAAGGCTCGTCTAACAGAAGAAATCAAATCTGTTAAGTATGTGTTCAAATACGTGTAAATCTTGCTACCAAATCGAGATTCAAGAAAAGTTGATCTGAGGGGAAAAAATGCAACTTTTTCTAGTCCATGGATCATGATTTTCAGAAAAAAAGCAACTTTAGTCCGAAAAAAAGTTCACTTTTTATTTCCAAGGAATTCGACATAATTGTTATTTTGAAAAGCAGATTATTTGAATCGATATTTTCAGTTAAAATGTTAAAAACAAAAATGATGTTGTATATGTTTCTTCTTTTACTTCTGCATAAAGAGTTAAAAATAAAATTTCGGTTTAAACTACAGAATTTACAGGCACTAAACTACAGTTTAAGGTAAAACGATCACTTTAAAACTGGAGGTAAATGATTCCATGCTCAAAAGTTTTAAGAGACTGATATAGATTTCAGGTTGGATGATCTATATCCCAGAAAGATTCCGCAAAGCAAATTACAGGAACTTTTTGTGGACCAATTCAGTGCCATTTATACAGTATTCTAAGCCCGATCTCACCTAAGAGCAATAAAACATTTTTAGTATATGCGGATCTTGAAAATCTGTAGCCCACAGACGCAAAATATCAAGCATTCTATTCGAATTATTCACAATATAGTCAATATCTTTATTAAATGTAAGTTTTCAATCCAAAATAACACAAAGATCACAAATATAACCTATATTTTTCAGCAGAACATCATTTATTTTATAGTTTTTCTGGATCGGCAGTATTCGACGGGTAAAAGACATTACGTTACATTTCGGCATATTAAGCTCCATTTTATTAGTAAGACACCATTCAACTATATTGCCTAAGTCACTATGGACTTTAATTTTTAATAGATAAATACAAGTTAGAATCGTCATCGAACATTTGGATATTGGACCGGACAATAACATCAATTAATAAATAAAAAAACAGCGGGAGTCCTATATGACTTCTTTGAGGAACTCCAGAATACAAATTTATCTGTTTTAAAACTTTGTTTTGAAACAACACGAATTCAGTTCTACCATTGAGTTTATACATATAAAGAAATCATGTCTAAGTTTCAAATACTGTCGTTACTATCGATTTTTTTTTTTTTTTTTGTTTACTTTTGTAGCAATTATTCTTGAGTTAAAAGGCAAGAGAAATAAAGAAATAAATAAAAACAAATGTATGCAGAAGAATTGTGTTCTCTTCGGTTTGAGGGATTTTCGTTACAGGGAATCAGGGAAATAATAACTACTCGATGCTCATTTAGCGACATCTACTTCGGTGAGTTTTAAAACATCTTGATTCCTCTATCTATGAGTATAAACTCAATGGTTCTACCTAATAAATAGGATTCCAACCAATTTAAAACCCAGATAAGCAGTCCTATGAATTTCAGTTTTTGCAATAGAATGGAATGATTTACACGATCGAAGGCTTTTGAAAAATCCAAACAATAAGTTTGGTATGTATATTGATTTTTATTTATAACATCCGAGCAAAATTCCTTTAAATTAGTAGCCCTGGATTTTACTTGAGTCAATCCATGCTGATAAGTTTTTGTTTCTAATTATTCTTCATGGCATCGAATACACTTTTCTCAAAAAAAATTTTGGATACATAGAGTTTTTTAATCCTTTATAACAGTTTCGTTGATTACCGGAGAAGAAAAGCCAAGTTGCGGTAAGTATTGCACGTTTTATTCCAAAGTTTCACAGCTAATATTATCACAGGAATCAGTTTTTTTATAAACTTGTTGAAAAAAGTCCGAAAACATATCACAGCTTGAAGTTCGGGAACTTGGAAGACTTCCTTTTTGTATAAGTTCCAAAACTTCCGTGGATTTGAAGGGATTTTTCGTCAAACATTTGCAACGTAGTTATCGTAAGATACTTTTAAATACGTTAGAAGTTCCCTTTTGACGGTACTATAATTAACGTAGTCAGAAACAGATGATGACTGTTCATACTTTCGAAACAATTTTGTTGTAACGAATAATTCTTTTGTGTTTAGTTAGCCAGGGTGGCCTGTCAATGTTGTTATGCATTTTTTTCAAACAGATTCATCATCATCATCGGCTCGACAACCGGGGTCCGGTCCTGGCCTCCTTCAACAAGTCTCTCCACCTATCCCGGTCTCGAGCCGACGCCATCCAGTTGCGCACCCCAAGGCTCCGGGCGTCCTGGTCTACGCCATCTCTCCAGCGCAAGCATGGTCTACCACGCTGTCGTCTGCCATAGAATGTACCACAAAGAACTTTCCGAGCAGGTTCCTCTTCGCTCATGCGAGCTAGGTGCCCTGCCCACCGAAGTCTACCGAGCCTAATTTTTGTCACTATATTTGCTTCAAGGTAGATTGCGTACAATTCATGATTGTACCGTCTCCGGAATCGTCCTTCCTCACATATGGGGCCAACAATTCTCCTTAAGACTTTTCTCTCGAACGCGGCTAAGAGGTCAGAGTGCCTTTTGCTAAGCACCCAAGTCTCGGATCCATATGTGAGTACTGGCAGAACCATGGTCCTGTACAGCAGTAGTTTTGAAGTTATGGTGAGATTTATGGATTTGAAGATCTTTGACAGACTGTAGTAGGCTCTGTTGGATTTGAGAAGCCGCCCGCGTATTTCTTCTTCTATATTTTTATCGGCTGCTACTATTGACCCAAGGTATTTAAAGGATTGCACCACTTCAAATTCGTGCTCCGCTACCTTGATTGTTTGACCAACTGTTCCTCTCGCATTCGACGCCACCATGTACTTTGTTTTACCTTCACTAATGTGCAGCCCCAGATTTTGTGCCGCCTGCTCGATCTGGATGAAGGAATCGTGTACAGCTTGCTCGGTTCTTCCGATGATGTCGATGTCGTCTGCGTAAGCCAGTATCTGGCTGGACCTGTTGACGATGGTCCCTCTTGTTGCCGTGCCAGAGTCACGGATTGCTTTCTCCAACGCCAGGTTGAAGAGGAGGCAGGCCAAACCATCCCCTTGTCGGAGTCCATTAAAGATGTTGATTGGTCTGGATAGCAATCCGGCTATTTTTACTTGGCTTGTTACGTTGGTCATGGTCAACCTACATAGTCGTGTCAATTTATTTGGGATGCCGAATTCTCTCATGGCTTTGTAAAGTTCTACCCTGGCTATGCTATCATAGGCGGCCTTAAAGTCTATAAACAGGTGGTATGTTGGGATGTTAAATTCTAGACATTTTTCCATCGCCTGCCTAAGGGTAAAGATCTGATCAGTTGTTGATTTGCCTGGAATGAAACCACACTGATATTGTCCGATGATGGTTTTAGCGTATGGGGTTATCCGGTCTTGTAGGATAGAGGAGAGTATCTTATAGGCGGTACTCAACAACGTGATACCTCTATAGTTGCTGCACGTTGTGACATCTCCTTTCTTATGTATGGGGCATATTATACCTTTTCGCCAGTCTTCTGGCATTTCTTCACGCTCCCACACGTGCACTATAATATCATGAATTGCCTGACGTAGAGCTGGCCCACCGTGTTGAAATAATTCGGCTGGTATACCATCAGCTCCCGGGGCTTTGTTTTTCTTTAGCCGGTCTATAGCCTTCTCAACCTCTTCTATGCTTGGTGACGGCAACATAGGGTATTCGTCTTGAAGCAGTGGAGCCTCCACTTCTGCAGTGAGTTGACCATTTAGCAATTCATTAAAGTACACTTCCCATCGCTCCAGTATGCTTTGTGGATCGGTGATCAGATTTCCCTCTCCGTCCTTGCAGTATGTGCAGCGTGGTGTGTACTGCGTCATGTTTCGGATGGATTGGTAGAACTTCCGCGCCTGGTGCGGACCTCGCTCTCGGCTTTTTTCTATTTCACAGATTAAGTTCTTCTCCCAGGCTGATTTTTTCTGTCTGTGAAGCCGTTTTTCTATTCTTCTGAGCTCTTTATATTCTTCTTCGCGTGCCCGCGTTCTATGAGATTGCTGCATTGCTCGGTACGCAACATTCTTACGTTCAGTCGCTAGCTTGCATTCATCATCAAACCAGTCGTTCCGATTTCTACGACTGCTGCCTAAGATGGAGTTGGCAGTACTAATGACAGTATTCTTAAGGCGTGTCCACTTCTCATCTACGCCCAGCATACTGGCCCCAGGACTTACTCTCCCTAAATCAAGCGATTCTAGGGCGAGTCCTAACGCATTACCAAAGGTGTTACTGGCATTTTCATTGCGCAGGGCAGCCGTGTTGATTCGAACTTGATCGGCGGATGCAATACGTCTTCGCAAGGCAATCCGCCCTCGGAAGACCATACCAACAAGATAGTGATCCGAGTCGATATTGGCGCCTCGGTACGTTCGTACCGTCATCAAGTTCGAGTAGTGGCGACGGTCTATCAACACGTGGTCTATTTGGTTACGAGTGACTCCATCAGGTGATACCCAGGTGGCTTTGTAGATATCTTTTCGCGGGAACCTGGTACTCGCAACGACCATGTTTTTCGATGCTGCCAATTCTAAGACTCGAAGTCCATTGTCATTAGTGTTCTCATGCAAACTATGGGTGCCTGCGTAATGCCTGAATACCGGCTCCCGACCTATTTTTGCGTTCAAATCCCCAAGGATGATTTTTACGTCATACCTTGGACAGGCATTGAGGGTCCTCTCGACTTGTTCGTAGTAAGTCTCAAACAGATTAACAATGATTTAAGTAGACATAAGATTCATTACAATCATGCCTATTACCGTTGTCGTTTGTCTTAAAAACGACACGACAGAGAAGACGACAGCTGTATTATTATTGTTTTATTGTACTATTTATATTAGAATGTCAGTTTTATTACATTCTTTATTCCGTCAATTTCATTAAATTTTTGAACAATAACAAATTAAATGTGCTACCACCAATTATTTACGAATTTTAGTATTCATTTTTATTTTGGATGGAAATATATGTAGCTATTTTAAGGAGTTCCAAGTCCTATCATCAGTCTTCCTATTAGTGGTGCTAAGCTTTAATCAAATTTTATTATAAAAACTTTCTACATGCACACAATTGGATTCGAACCCACGCATATCAGATTTGCTCATTCTTCGAAGTCGTATGCACTACGCATTCCACAGCTTATGACCACTGATTTCACAGGTCGAGATGCGATGTTTGTTTATCAAACGCATTTGGAGCATCAGCATTTTTCAAAGTGGTTTATATAATATGCTGTTTTGTTCCGCCTCCATTTTATAGAAAATAATCAGCTCAGACTCGTCAGTAAAAATAAGGTTCAAACTTTGATTTTCGGCAAATTGAAGTCCCCAGATACGTAGAGAATGGAGTTGTGAGATTTTCCAAATACATGTGAAATAATTTCAGCGTGCTTTTAGTATATATCAATCCCAGACTTAGGAGGAATATAAGAACATGTAAACAGAAAAGATTTATAAAAAATAACTGATTGAACAGAAATAAACTCAACATCATTATGAATTCCAGCCATTTTTTTTTAGTGGTCTTATTGCTTGAATGAAAATTTTCTTCTCAACGGAACACATTTATGTCATTGCACAAAATTTCATTATCACTGACAGATCATTATCAATGGTAAACGATTTGACATATCTATGTAAGGGTTTTAATTTAGATTTCATCACACCAACATTGTGGCAAAAAATTGAAACAGCAGAAACAGGAAAGTTATTTAGTTTTTTTAAAAATATATTTTGAAGACGGTCCGCTAGGAGCTGTGAAGGGCAATATCATGTCACATTATCTATCCGAGTCCAATCGCAGATGGAAAGGTTTGTCTACTTGTGTCATTTCAAGGAAGATGTGGCCTGCTTCTGATAAATCCCGTACAAGTGAACTCATGTGTAGAACTCGGCCAGACATAGGCAGAATTATTGCAGTCAGGACGGGTCACTGGCCGATAGGAGCATGCGGCAAAAATGGGCATTCCACACAATACTCACTGCCGTAGCTGCGGAGATGAAAGAGAAAGGGAAACAGTCACTCATTATCTCTGCCATTGCCCTGATTTGGCTAGTCCAAGATTCCAATTATTCGGTCAGTTTTTTGTAGCTGACCTTAGCGAACTCTCAGTAGTGAGTATAGGAAATCTTCTTGGATTCCTTAATATAACTAAATTGTTATAAACGCAATAGACTTTATAAATATCTCTCCTTTTCCAGTGGAAAACAAAAGGGATCAAGACACAACAATATAATCTGCGAGACATTGGACAATTGTAGGAGAAAAGATATTCGTCGGCTAGTTCAAAAAGTTATGAGTTATTAGAAGACAAAAGTATTTTGTCCATTTAAAAAGTGATAATTTATTAATTTATCAAATAAGTAGCACTTTCGTACCTACCTAATTTTATAACGTTACAAATAAATTGTATTTCTTAGAAAAATGTAATTTATACAACATATGTTCATGTTTCAACTATGTACACTTGTGTTCCCAAATATAGAACTGCTCCAAATATAAAACATGTTCCCCACAGAAGCCATATCTTTAGCCGTGTAGGCGGGCTACGGCGTCTGCGGGAACCATGTTTGTCTCTCAAATTGAGTGATCTCACGGGCGAACTGGCCCTAGCCTAAGCCATCCAGCAACCTGCCTATAAGGGTTTCTTAGCGAAGACAGCCATAATCGGAGCTAACAGCCTTGGTATAAAGCCTGGTGGGGGGAATGAGACACTAGCCATTGGTGAGGCATCCAAAGATCTCTTGTTTTCTTATGGAACTTGGAAACAAGGGACTAACTCCCAAATAACATATATACCCTAACCGTGAATAACATACCCGTTCACATCCTTCTCAGACAGAAACAGATCAAAGATCCTTGTGAACTCCCGTCGCAACCAGTATCAAAGCCGTGCAGGCAGACTATGGTCGCATCGTTCTCTAAAATCGGACACCCTAGATGGGAGGCCGACATGCCCTCAGCCATCCAGTACCATGTCCAGATAGGCACTAAGCGAAGCCAGACATAGCGGAGCTAACTGCCGGACTTACCAACTGGCTGGGACACGAACGGTTTTTCTCAGCTAGGAATCCGATGATCTCTCGTTCCGTCTTGTGCCGGATGTCATTAAAGCGTCATACGCCCAATATCACACCCTAGTAAACACGATTACCCAACCTAAAAATATACTTAATAGGTCTCATGGGTCTCATGAGTTGTTGGCATCAAAACGGAGAACCTAGTGCTAATTGGGTTTATTCTAATTTTTAGAATAAACAGCCATTCTTACCTACCTACCTTTAATTTTACGGTAAAATATGCAATTCCAGTTATAAATTTAAATTTGTTACATGAAATTCTATTGATGATTGATGATTCACTTGAATGTGGATGAGATTGCGGGCAAGAAGTTAAAAGCGATTTTACTGTTGTGGAGAAGCGGGATTATTGTAAAAGCCCTCAAAGGGACGCGCAAAATACATAAAATAATACCCATTTCACTCTCTAGGTGTTTTTTTTTTTTGTTTAATTAACAAACAAAAAGATTAGGTAACCCGAAAAAGCACTGAATCAATAAACGAATTGAGAACGAAAAGAATTAACGTTATTTTATTATTACCAACGGATAAACAAGGATCTTACTTGATTTCAGTGATTATTTGGCCATATTTAACTAAGGGCTTGTTTCACAAAGCTATGTTTGGTTACTTTCGTAGCCCGTTGTCTAAAAACTTGTCAAAGTTTTGTAAGAATGAGAAAATTCTCTCAGAGTGTGAAAAAATTGCTACAAAGTTAACAAACGCGATGTTTCAATATGTTTCACTTTGTATCAAAACATAAACATTAAAATTTTTTTTTTAATTTTATCTGTAAATTTCCAAACAATTCTTGTTGTAAAGTAATCTAATAACTTAAATTGTATAAAATAACAAAGGAGAACACTGGAAAACACGAGTTTAATTTTATTTTTCATATTTGCATTTCGTTGAAATATCAACCCCCAAAAAGCAACAACATCAAGCATCACATTTTCATTTTGACAGAAGCTGAACTTCTTGCAACTAGAAATTCGAGTAGCAGAAAGTTGCAAGTTTTTCCATTGAGGGGAAATGTTTCTCTCCGTTATTGTGCTTTCTTTTTGCAACTTTTTTGAGTTAACAAACATTGTATATAAATTTCTATAGTACAACCATGGAGCAGCGCCATCTAAACAAAGTTGTTAACTTCACATTTGGAGGTTCTTATATTTACTAAGTGTCTATTCTGTTACCCTAACAATAGTCGTCTACGAAACAAATTAATAATATATAATGTATTTTATTGGCTCTAAAATCCATATTTCCTTGACAAGAGTCGTAAACAAAACAAAAATAATATATGTTTACGACTGTTGTCAGGGATACAGAATAGACAACTATTAAATGCACGAACCTAAAAATGTGTTTATAACACGTTTCTCAAGATGGCCAGGCGGTGATTATTCAGCATGAAAATACTATAGAAATGTATATACAATGTAACAAACGTGAAAGCAAGAAACATTTTACTTCGTCGCACAACGTTTTACGACGAATCTAGTTAACAAACATACCAATATATAAGTTACTTTCAATTAAGCTATTCAGAAGTTTTTTTTGACAGAAAACAACAAAACAATACACAGCAAGCAACGAATTTAACTGCTAAGTATTTTACTTGAAACTTTCTCAGAGTCTGTGAAACAAGCCCTAGAGGATGTAGGTATACGCTTTCAATTTAAATCTTAGTGCTTATTGAAAAACAAATCGTGAAATTTAAAAGAAACTCACTTTTCCGGCCTTGGAGGTCCCCATACATCAGGATCCTTTGGTGGAGGTGTCCAAATATCTGGATCTGGACGAAACCATGAAGCTGGATCTTTCATCTCGTCTTCGCTTATTTGAGATTTCAATTTATGTGCGAACGGCGTGTTATGCAAGTCCATGGTCATTTCCGAAAGTGTCTTTTGGATGGCTTTCATTTCTGTATATTCTTTATTTATTTGTTGATTTATCTGAAAAATAAAAATGCGATCAGAATAAATGTAGTTTGTTTTTTTTTTCAGACTAAACATGAGAAATAGAAACACATTGCCTTTTCTACTTACCATTCCCCATTTACCTTTACGCAAGGGATCCGTTGTTGACGTAACCATTCTACTTAACATGCTCTGCAGCCCTTCGTAATATATCGCTGCCGAATCATAGTTTCCAGTTAGGGCCATCTCTCTGGCCATTTTGGCATTTTCACATATCTCGGCAATTGATGTTTTTGCCATCACGGTCATTCCTACACAAGATTTCGTCTTTTGCTTCCCACCTCGCAATAACTGTGAAGCGAAATTCTCCATCGTTATTCTTCTTACATAAAACAAAAAAAAAATAAAACCAAAAAAAAGAGCAGGCAACGGAACACCCAATCGGTAATTAGCAGCAGCACCAAACAAATCGAATAGAATATAAAAAATATGTTAATGCAAGGAAAGGAGAACCCTTCTGTTTGAAATTATTTTTTTGTTCTTCCCAAAAATAAATCAGCCTAAAACATTTATACTTCTTTATTTTCATTCCTCACAGGTGTTCGACCTTGCAAACACACATTTTTTTAATGGGATTCTAAAAAGTTTTAGTTTCTTTATGTGGCTGTTAGTCAGTTAGTTAAGAAGAACTAGTTAGTAGATTGAATCTGTGCACTACAACCAATTTGTAGGTACTTACGGTAATGGACATTAGTAAAGCGGATTAGTTTTATTATGTTTAAAATATGCCAATAAATTAACTTGAATGTTTTATTTTCAATTGAGAAACTTTTTTACAATTTGTCAGATGTTTCTTTTTTTTTTGCACGAAGTAACGTACGGACGACGTACTTACTTTCCTGCAGTGTTTTTTTTTTAGCTAAAACCAAAACTGACAGGAGGACAGGTACCTAACAAAAATTATCGATTCGAAGTTCGAATTCATGGGTGGATTTCAATAATAATTTTGAGGTGCAAACACATGATAATTAACGTAGTTATGCCAGGATTTACACGACCAGAGGTAAGTTCTTTTAATTACAATAGTTGATTATTGTTGTTGTGTCAAAAAATATTGATAAAGTGCCATTCTTAGAGTTTGTTAGGATTGTTACAATTTCATTTTGGAACGACTCGTTGTTAAATATTGTAAGTCTGTCAAACGAAAATCAACTAAAGTTAAGTGTACACGATTGGTAGATCTTACAATATTGTCAGATCTGTCGGTAAAAAACATGCTTATAATGTCTAACAACCGTGTAATCTTACAATTAATTGTCAGAAAATGTGACTGACAATTAATTGTAAGATCATTGTCTGACAATTAATTGTAAGGTTTCTGACAATCGTGTGTACGCTACCTGACAATCGTGTACTCTTACAATTAATTATCAGAAAATTTATCTGACAATTAATTGTAAGACGATAAATTGTAAGATGTTTGACAACCGTGTACACACACAATTTATAGGGAATTTTACCATCTTGTCAAAAAATATGACAGCTCACACTATACAGATGACAGATTGAAATATGTATCGCGCTTTTTTCAAACTGTCAAACTCAAGATCTTAACCCCGAGCCTCCACCTGAAATGAATGATTGCATGAAATGTGTCATGTAGTCAATATTTCTTGTGGAGGCCCCTTATTTCTTGATTTCTTTTATTTTTAGACATACATTTCTCTATTTATGTCTTGTCATGGTAGAAGAAATAAATGGAGAAATAAATTTGTAGTTTCATTATTTGGCAGCCATTTTCAACCAATTAGTTTATGTTTTTGTATTCTTTTGTTGTTATTGTGTGCATATTAAAAATTTAAAAAACAAAAATCGCATACAATAATATAATTTAATGGAAAAAAACAAAAATTACTGAAAATTGTTAAATCACATGAATTATGCGAATGGACTCCTTGAGGAAATTATTGCTTAGAATGAAATATCAAGAAATATTTCTGCCCACATAGTAAAAAAATATAAACCTCAGAAATACCCACTGACATAATATCTGAAATAAATATTTCTGATGGAGCCGCGGCCTAAAGAAAGCAATTTGGAAATAATTTTTAAATGCGGTATTCTTTTTTGTGTGAAATTTGTGATTTCCGTGGCTTAAAAATTTATTTTAATTAGCAAAACCAACAAATACATCTGTATATACATCTAAAAGTGGCCGAAATAGTGACAAAAACATTATTAACATTAAAAACTATTCAACACAAAAACATTGTTAAGGTTGTTACTAAAAACTATTCGATTATTGTGTAGTGAATTTGTTTTCAATTATTTCGACACCAAAACATTTGTTTGTGATTACTGGTTCTGTTGAGGTTGCACATCCTCTTTGTATGCCGTTAAGGGCGTACAAAATTATCGCCACATGAGTGCATGTCTCAAATAGACCTGCTTTGCATTGGCAGTGGGCAGATTCTACCTTGCCACTCTCCATAATGATGATCCAGGCCTCCAAAGGTTTTTCATTTAGGCGTTGGTAATGCAAAACCTGAGTAGATACAAAAAAACTGATAAACGCAATTTGACTATATAGAAAACTTAAGTACCTTCCCCAACACAATGTACACATTGGCTCGTGTGACGAAAGCTTTTTTGGAAATATCTTACTTTCATACGAAAACAGGTATGGATCTCTTCCAATATTTTCAATTTTCGATAAATATCGAATTTTGCTACATGGATCTAAGGATCTAGCATATTGGGAGAGTTCCATACAGTTGTTTATCTTTTTCCAATTTAATACTCTCCTTGAAGTAATCGGCTCTTGTTTCCAACAATTAATAATTTAGTTTTTTCTTCCAATATAAGTGGAAAGACAAATTCTCTCAATGTTTATATTTATTTCTTAAAATTACTACACAATTTTCACAATTTTCGCTCACAAATCTTTAAAATTCCCGCTTTTGTTTTGAATCAATTTGTCAACAATGATAAAAAAAATTCAGCTGTTCTGTATACTGCTGTGTTTGGCAATTCTGTGAGAACGAGAAAGAGATATATCGTTGTTACCTAAAAAGCCCTATTGTCAGACCTACCAATATTTTTCTCATATGACGTTTCTGACAATTAAAAAAATTGTCAGATGCACTTTTTTCAACATCTGCCAATTTTTTCATTGTAAGACAATTTGCAGTTAATTTGAAAGTTGGTTTGCGGTTTATGAGGTGAGTATTCTTTAAAATTTATTTTTTCTAGCAGTTAATTGTATAAAATTACTATTTAATAGAAAACAACATGCAAAACCCGGAATTGGAAGTAGAAACAGATGCAAAAGTTCACCCTTTTTTGCCAAAAAAATGTGCAGTCGCCCCCTCATCCACCTGCATTAAAAGTAAGGAAGCAAAAATGCTACCGAAAGAAGGTTGAAAGATAGTGGTCACATGACACAACCTTAAAACTAAATCAGAAATTGAAGTGCGACGCAGTCTGTGGGATGCTGGATGTCCAGACTACAAATTGCCAAAAGAAATTTTATGGAAAGAAGTCGCAGATTCATTTAATATGACCATACCTGAATGCAAGGGCAAATTGGCGAATCTGCGCACTACATTTAATTCGAATCTCGAAAAACATAGAAAAAGAAACCTGGACAAGGAGCAAATGAAGTTGTTTCCATAACCTGGAAATACTTCAAACAGATGTTATTTTTAGAAGCAAATAAAGTGCTTCAATCAACGCAATCCACATCTTCTTTAAAATTGGTAGCTATTTCACCTTTTTGTTTAATTTTATGAACATACATACATACGTGATACACATAGTACATTTATCTGTTTTATCTTTTTTTAGGAATCTGCTCTTGTAATTTTTCGTTTTTCCAAAATGTTGAACGTGGAACACCACCACCTTCAATTGGGGAAAAACATTTAAGCAGAAAATTGAAAAGTTCCACAACTTTACGAAGCAGTTCAACGGATAGCCAAAGCAATACCGATCGACATTTTTTTGTTTTCACTTCTTCTTCATCACTACTTTCTAGTACGTAAGCATTCAAAACAGTCGCGAGATTTATTTTATTTTGCAAACTCATTTTTCATTCATATTTTGACAGAGCTGACAATTATTCATTGTGTGTACACGATTGGTAGTAGATCTACCAATCTCTTACAATTTATTGCTAGATATATCCAGCCAATTGTACTACAATAAATTGTCAGCCAACTTCTGACAATAAATTGTAAGAGATTGGTAGATTTTCTACCAACCGTGTACACTGGCAATTAATTGTTAGCTCATTGGTAGATAATTGTACACTAAGCTTAAGTACATTTTTTCAAATTTTATAAGTAATTTAGCGACTAAAAGTAGTGGTTTTATTTTTATGTTAACAAAACACAATCAACTTTATTAATACAATTACATTTTGTTTTTTTTTTATTCCACTAAACATACTTTTGTTGAACTCATTCAATATATACACACGAATTTCATCTTAAACATAAATCTTAATCAAATATTCTTATCCGAAATACTTTTAATTGCAAACACAAATGATAAAAATTGTAAACAAACCCCACTTATTTCCACTTTGACAATTGCAATTCATATCATCGACATGAGTTGGAAATAGTTACAAATCGTAACTATTTGACACTTCAACAATGCATTTTGGAACGATGTTTAGTTGTCAAATGGTTAAAATTCGTAACAAGGTAATGGCGGCACTTAAGGAAACTTGACGTAGAATTATGACATTAGCTTTCGTTTGTTTACGACTATTATGGTTGGGCCAACGACAAAAGTTAACAATTAGTCGTGTTTTGTTGGTAATTTTTAGTTAGTCAGCACTGGAAGGAACCAACAAAACGCTATATTCACTTTTGTATCCACTTTCTTATTTTATTTCAAAGTTGGTATTCTTGACTATATGCCAAGCCGAAGTTTCAAATAATTTTATGGATGTGTCTGCAAAGTATGGCTATTTGAATATGCCGAGTGGTCAACTTGTACCCCACCTTCCACTACAAACAAAATAAAACCGGATAAATAATCATTATTTAGCTTGAATATTACCAAATTAAATCCCAAATTATATAATTTTATTTAAAAATCTGCTTTAACCAATTTTTATTTGTTTTTAAGCGAAAAGTTCAAAATCATCAAACCTTTTTTGCAACTTTCGTAGGTTGAAAGCTTCTTACTTCTTCCGCAACACGCCGCCCTAAAGGAAAACACAATGAACACAACCATTAATAATCTTTGTATATTGAGTCCATGTCTTAAGCTGTCGTAGGTGCCACCAACCTTTAAGCAAAAAATGTATTGACATTATATTTCGCGCCAAAAATTTCCAGGCATTCCAATATTTTATCTTCACTTTTATGTTCACTTTAATTACTGACCAATTTATCGCCACTTTTCGTATCCCATACAAAATTTTGCTAAAGTGACTAAACACTTACCAACAAAACACGACTATTGCTAACAATAGTTAACAATTACCTATGTTTATATGCGTCTTTGAACCCAGGTTGAACTAAGGTTCAACCTTTTGTAAACGGGGATGAGTTGGAACGAAATGGAATTCTTTGGGGTTGGTACCAACCAGATGATCCGAGCGCACTTTGCAGAGCCTCCCTCCAGGTGGTGGATGAATTTCCAGCACCGCCTTGTTTCAATAATATGAGACGACACAACTTTTATTTTTTCTCAAATATAATTTAAACTTTATTGTGGCGAACAAATTATCAATAGTGACTGCGTACAAATAATTTAATATTTAGATAAAAGAAAATCAAGAATCAAGTTCTAGTTTTTGAAGAAATTAATTTTACAAGTTAAAAGTGTGTGACACGAGGTGGCTGGTGCGCAGCACAGTTTAGTTTTAGTTGGACCGACATCGGATATTTTTGTCATGAAACCCAAGACGAGCTGTTTTATAGAACCGAGTGGAGTTTGTCGTCAAGTAATAGCGTCCAAACTTGTTTTTTTTAAGTCCAACTCCCTGTTAAAAAATCCATGCTTCAAAAAAAATTATGAACGTTTATTTTAAATCATTGTCAAAAACTTAAAGTCACTTTAAATAAATTAAAAAAAAAAAAAGTTTATTCAAATACAAGTCAGTTGGGTTTTATCTTTCTATCTTTGATAGGTACTGGGTTGAAGAATAATGTTTATTTTTTGGCGATATTGGTGGTCATATCCATAATTGGTTCCAGAATCCAGGCCTTTGATGAGATTTTGTGCAGGAGATATAAATCTAAACGGTTGCATTTCGAGTATAACAAGGCATTTTCAACATGTATTGTTTATAAGACTTTTGTACGACAGTTTTCATACATTAACACAGTTTCACTGGTTTACTATGTATTACTTTTCTTTTCTTCTTATAGTAATCAATTGCTCATAACAGTTCGGCCAGAGCTAAAGAAACACCAAGCCAAGTCTCGTGTGCTTCGATTTGATATAAAACGTCCACAACATATTTAAATGACTTCATCGGCAGGCGCCGTAAAACGATTAGTAACACTGCCGATTCCTTTTGTTGCACTCTAACGAATGTCACTGCATGCACTTTAGTATTAAGTTCTTTGAGGACTTCTTCAATTGTATTTTCCACAAAATACAAAATCGGGAACAACAATTTCTTCTCCGTCTACCATGTCGCTTTCAATATATTTCATGTTGGTTGGCTTCGCCGCGTTTGATGATTCTGAAAGATTAACAGGCAATGATCGAACATTTAAAAACAAACTAACAAATATTTAGTTTTACTGAGGAGGACAACCAAATAAAGCTCTCTAATAATACAGCAGAAAATAATAAACAACAGAAAAGTCAAATCGATTATAAAAAAATGACATTTGTTTTGTAGAGCTATTATAAGTAGATCCAAATCTCAGGTCACCAAATTTTTTTTTTGTTCATATGTCATTCGATTTTTGACAACCTGCGCAGTATATTACCTCTAATATGTGTACTGTGGGTGCGCAGTAGGAAATTGAATGCCGGTCCCATCCAGCGATAATAATAATGACCGGCAATATGTTCAGTCCGTGGCTTATGGCTTATGGCGTATTAGTTGTATGGGCCGCGTTCAGGGTGCCTGCATATATTATATGGTGGTAGAATGGTAAGTCCACTCGTACCCATACTGCCGGTACAGTGGTAAATCCACTAGTATGGTTCCGACCGCCACATCACTCCCCCGCCAGTTAAGTGCAGGGAGCTGCAATCAACGATATCTGCTTGGGCGAAGAACACTACGTCCTGTTCGCGTTTTTTGATCGGGTACCGCGGGCGTGTGGCTTTGGTTTTCAGAAAATGAAACTTTTTTAACTACTAATGGTTTTGGCTTAACCTGCTCGATGAGGTACCGAATCGACTCTGACAAAAACTCTGGAGCAATGTTTAAGCTCTTTGAATACAAACGGTTTGTAGTTGCAATGACGAGTGGGCGCGGAAGGACGAACGCTTTCGAAGTGACGATATATTTCATTGACGAATTCGGATTGAGGAACATTGGTGTTATTTGCGACGAAAAAATCCGACGGTAGACGAATGTTTTGCCCGAAAACTAATTCCGCTGCTCTTGCTTCGAATTCTTCGCGATATGTTGCTCTGAGTCCCATTAAAACGTGTGGCAGTTTTTTGGACCATTGAATGTCATTGTGACATTTGAGTGCGGCCTTGAGAGTACGGTGCCAACGTTCCAGGAAACCATTCGCTTTGGGGTTATATGCCGTCGTACGGTGATGTTCAATGCCGAGACGCTTGCAAAGTTCATTGCATAAACCAGATTCGAACTGCGACCCTTGATCCGTGACAATAATGGAAGGTAGACCGTTTCTCCAAAAAACCAATTAGCAAACAACGGGTTCGCGACAGTTTCCGCTGTTATGTCAGGAATTGGAATCGCTTCTGGCCATCGCGTGTATCTGTCGATTGCAGTGAGCAGATATCGAAAACCTGCAGAGGGTGGGAGCGGTCCTACTAAGTTGATGTGAATCTCATCGAAACGCTTCGAAACTGGAAGAAAGTTACCGATTGGACTTCGGACATGTTTTGAAATTTTTGATTTTTGGCAGGCTAAGCAAGCTCTTGCCCAAATGCGACAATCTTTATTGATTCCTGGCCAAATAAACTTTTTAGACATTGCTTTGACCGATGCCCGTACGCCTTGATGGGCTAGCCCATGAATAGATTCGAAAACCGATTTTCGAAAGGCCTTGGGAATGTATGGGCGAGGAAAATTGCTTTAAGTATCGCATACAATTGATTCCGTTGAACCAGGGATAATGACATTTTCGAAACGCAAAGAAGTTTCAGAAGAGCGCAAATCATGCAGTTCTTGGTCATTAGCTTGGGCTTTTGCGATGGTTTGAAAATCGATTTGTGTTGGCAAAGTGATTTCTTCGAGTCGCGAAAGTGTATCGGCAACAACGTTTTCAGCACCGGGAATGTATTGGATGTCAGTTGAGAATTGACCAATTAGGTCAAGATGGCGAAGCTGTCGAGGTGAGGCTTTGCATGGCTTTTGCCGAAAAGCAAAGGTCAAAGGCTTGTGATCCGTGAAAATCGTGAACGGTCGTGCCTCAAGAAAATGTCGAAAGTGCTTGATGGAAAGGTAGACAGCTAATAGTTCTCGATCATAAGTGCTGTAGCCGCATTGAGCACGATTGAGTTTAACTGAGAAAAAGGAAAGTGGTTGCCAAGCCACTTTGTTCCATTGTTGCAAGACACCTCCAACCGCACGATCTGACGCGTCCACACATAGCAAATATTTAGTATTTGGAATAGGAAATGCTAATAGGGCTGCCTGACAGAGAGCTTCTTTGCAATGTTGAAACGCGTTGGTTGTTTCGGACGACCATTCTATGATTGTTTTATCATTTCTTTTCTTTTTGCCTTTAAGTAGCTCTGTCAATGGAGACAGTATGAAAGCTGCCTTGGAAATGAAACGCCGGTAGAAATTTAACATTCCCAAAAACCGTCTAAGTTCGGAAACATTCTTAGGAAGTTCGGAATTGGCGATAGCTTCTACCCTGTCAGGAGAGGGTTTAACACCCTCAGCCGAAATAAGATGTCCCAGAAATGTGACATTGCTTTTAGCGAAATTGCATTTTTCCGTATTGATCACGAGACCGTATTTTTCTAAACGCTGAAAAAGAAGCTTAAGATGATGCAAATGTTCGTTTAAGTTCTTAGAAGCGACCAAGATGTCATCGATGTAAGAAAAGCAGAACGGAAGATCTCGAAGAATGGAATGCATGAAGCGCTGAAATATTTGGGAGGCGTTCCTCAAACCAAACGTCATCCTTGTGAACTCAAAAAGTCCGAACGGAGTGGTAATTGCAGTCTTGGGAATATCGGCTTCATCGATAGGAATTTGATGGTATGCACGTATACTAGGTCGATTGTCGAGAAAAAAGTTTGCGGCCATGTAACTGATGACCGAAATCCTGAATGTGCGATATTGGGTAGCTATCGGGTACCGTAGCCGCGTTTAGCAACCGATAGTCACCACAAGGTCTCCATTCGCCATTTTTCTTAAGTACTAGGTGCAAAGGGGTGGCCCAGGGGCTGCTGCTTGGCTGACATATACCTTGTTGCAATAAGAAGTCAAATTCTTTTTTAGCAACCTTGAGTTTGTCCGGAGGAAGACGACGAGGTATTGTTGATTGGTCGTGTAGACCCTGTGAGGATGACGTGCTTAACCTCATGTTGTAAAGGGCGTATGAAAACATTTTCTTTCGAAATGATGTTATGCTCTTTAATTAGGGCATGAATATTTTCATTGATTGAGCCTTGGGCTAAAACTGAAAGAGTTTGCGTTGCGTCCCGCTTGAGCTTGCCTAACGATAGTGAATTGGAATAAAGATCCACGAGTCGACTGTTTTTTAAGTCGACTAAAAGTCCGAAGTTACGGAGAAAATCAGCGCCTAAAATGGGTTTGCTTACATTTTGTAGGAAACCACTTTAACACCTCGACAGAACATACCTATGCATTTAACATTAACGCCTAATAAGCCACTATAGCAAACCGTACCAACTCGCAAATTTTCAACTTTACTAAAACTACAAAATTAATATATTTCCATAAATACATCTGAAGATAACAAAGTACTAGAAAATCGATTGCAGTGGAATGTGTCGCAGACACAAACCACCACTTTCGAAATTCTACAACACAAGATAAATTATAGCAAATACAAACAACTACACCTATTGAGCAATATGAGAAACTGGACAGGAGAAGTAATTCTGCATGAAATGTAAAGCGCGCTAAATTAACCAGACCGAAGAGAACTCACCAATACACACTCACCAAAATGTATCTCGCAAGAGAAAAGTGACAATACGACCTAAACGCAAAATGGAGGTATGTAAGTGAACACAAATAGAGTGGAAGTTGGGATGGTAAGCACTGGGATGAGCAATAGCCCAAAAACATCAATCAGCAAAGGATTGAGCGCAAAAAAATTTATTGTTGTTGCAAAGTAAGGAAAATTTGTAAATCCAGTAAAATCCGATGTAGAAGTAGTTATCTAGTAGATATAGTAAGAAAATCCAGTTAGAAAATTTGATTATAATAGTTAGTCTATAAAAAGATATATTTGCATCGCATGTAAATAACCAATTGGTCAATTAAATTATGTAGCTAGAATCAATCAGGCTTGTAGAAACGTTTAAAAAGTACAGTTTGATCTAAATTGAATAGTTGTAGCAGAAAGAAATAATTCAATCGATAAGATTAAAATTTTCAATTTATTGATGAACAATTTTTTTGTTGACAATAGAAAATATTGAACGGCAGTTATCTTTAGCCTATCAGCCCCTGTAAAAAGAAGTAAAATTAGGTAGTAAAACAGAAAAGAGAAGAAAAAAAAAATAACACTTAGCTAAAAATGTCAGAAAAATTTGTCTTCAGTCAATCCATCTGATACGGGTAGAATCAGCCTAATCCAAAACCGATCGCGACGATTGAATTAGCGATAATCCAATTGGAAAATAAATTCTTACGTAAATATCTGAAAAGAAAAAGAACCAAAAATACCTGAAAAGAGAAAGAAATAGAAACACCTGAAAAGAGATAACAAAGGAAAATATTGTTGAGGATAAAAATAAAATCCGACTTATACTCGAAGCACTACGTTCAGTCAACCTGAAAAGAAAAAAAGAAATAAAAGAATATAATATATGAGTCATAGAAAGTATTGAACACAAAAATTGCTCAAAGATGATAAGCATAAGAAAAAAAGTGAAATTAATACTTACCTGCAGCGACACGTTCAAAATACAAAAATATTACACACGCAGTAATCAGATAAATATGAGCGTATACTCAGAACGAAAAATAGCTCAAAAGGGTAAAATCATAAATCACCCTGAACCACACATAGTATGCACCCAACCTTAAGTCATGCCATATGAACGTACGAGCAATGATCTCAAAAGAGATAAATGTACATACATTCACACACACAAAATCAACAGTGACTTACAAAATCCTATTGGAAGAAGAAAAAAAACAAAAAGGTTTATGTGAACAATTTTTGCGACCGAGGCATAAAGTTGGAAAATTTTCAAACGCGAATTCTTTTTATTTAACCATTCAAAAAAGTAAGTCTAATTAACAAAAAAATTTAAAGCTAATACAAGAAAAAAAAGGAAATACAAAAGAAGCATTTGAAGAAAAAGGAATAGCAGTGGAAGCAGACATAGCTACAGGGATAAGTGAGTAAAAATTTTTCTTTGTTGCAAATTGAAAATTCTGTGATGTGCACAATAAAACCTAAAAAGATAAAATATAAAAAAAAGAAAATCCTCCACCATTAATAGGCTGTTGGATGAAATCCAAAATTTTCGTGAGACTATATTGGAAACTTAGTCCAAAACCACGTATAAAATTTGTTTTATATACATTTGTCGAAAGCGTAGCGACGCAGTAGGATAAAATCACAGACGGCAAAAATTGTCTTATCCAAAGTGTCGCGCAGATAAAACCAGGACATTTAAAATACGATTCCAACATAAAGCTACAGAAAAGATACAGGTAAATTAAGTGTGATTTTAATAATTAAAATTTATAGCGGCAAATCAAGAAAATTCATAACCTCCAACGCCTATAAGAAAGCAAGGGGATGAAAATATACAGTATGTCGCGAAGGCAACTGTACTACGCAGAAAACGCTAAGTCACACGAAAAATTAAACGTTTAATAAATAGTGGTAAAATAGTTTTTATAGCTGTAAAATATTTTTTTTATATAACGTTAAAATAGTAGAAAGCTTATAGATTTTTTTTCGCAAATAGATAGTTTTTTTTTATATATTTATTTTAGCAACAATTAATAATTTTTCTTTGACGCAACATTTAGGCAGATTGGCAAGACGTACCTCAACACCATTCCACCAGCGCTTAAGCATGAATCGAATCAATCGTGAAACAAGACGATTCAACCACGCCACCAAAGCGCCAAGGAAGCGCTAAAAGGAACTCCCAATCTGCCCGAGATTTTATTTTTTTTGGACACCCAGGACCTAAATCCTTTCAAAAACAAAGCAACAAGAAGTACCTCTGTACCGGACAACAAACAGAGATGGGAAAAATAACCAAGAGGACAAAAAAAAGGAAAAATTATTAAAATACAAAAAAAAAGGGTTGTACCTAATTAAAACAACGATCTAAAGCTACGAAAATTAATAAATACATCAACTCTGAAAGCCAAATCAATAAATCTACGAAATTAAAACACCAAACTAAAGGGATTCAGGCTGGTATACAAGCTATGACCAGCCACACATAAGAAAAGTATCAGCGAGGGATTTGTATGAATAAAACACGCAACATTATACTGGACAAGACGACACAAAGATCCTAAAGGATTTTGGCAGATGCGGCTAATGCCATAAATCACTTTGAGGGAATTTGTACATCCAAATGCAAATACAACAGCACAGTTGCAATAGCGGAACATCAAGCGATCATCAGAGAGAACGGGAACAGGAAATTAGTATGCAGTTATATGGTGTTAAGTAGCAGAAAATGAGGTATTGTGTCCACATTATAATTTTATATATATATTACCTATATTACTCTTCGAACCCTTTTGTCTTTAAATAAGTTTATACAAGCAATCAAAAAAAAAAGGTGCCCCAATAAAAAAAGTTTTTGTAGTACCTGTCAATTTGTAAAGATTTTGGTGAATATAAGTAACGAGTTAGTGAAAAAAATTGTTTAACGAAGATGTGCTTAAAAATTATTTCTGATTGCACATATATCTTATGAAGAAAAACTTACAAGAACCAACTAGTGTAATTACATTTGCGTTAGTGCATAATCATTTGTATAACAGTTTGCAAAATTTGAAAAGTTAATTTTTGATGTAATTTGGCTAAGCCAATATAACTAGATTTCATACAATAAGTGGAAAATAATTCCACCAGTAAAAATGCATAGTCTGTCTTACGAAATTCCAACCAACTTTGCTGAGAGTATACAAAAAAAAAATATATATTCTGATTTATATCAAAATCAGTCGAAAGAAAGTTACTCGTTGTAAAGAATCCTTAAGTGAATTTTAAATTTTGCTTTAAAAATAATATTTATGACTACGATTCGAATTCGCTTCGTTAGTGAAATTTCGATCGCAGTCGAACTGAAGAACAAATTTGCTGAGAAGAAAAGCGGAAAAGTTATATAATAAGAAAAAGATAAGAAATTTTGTACGTGAAATAAATGAATAAATTCGATTACCTACCTTTTTCACTCGCGGTCGAGAAAATTCAGTTGATTGTATTGTGACATAGTTTGGTGTACCTACCTTTATAAGCCTAAGTGTTACAAATAAATATTTAATTGGCCTTCTGCCAGATACAATTATGAATTTTAGTGAAATTGGTGCAAGTAAGATTAGAGATCTTGTGATATAACATTTTTTTTTTGTGTTGCCTATGATAACTTAGATCAATTTCACACACATTTGAACATAAGTTGCTGGAAATTGAACAGCATAGTAAATTTTTTTTGTATGGTGAAAGTGACTTCGATTCATTTCTTAAATTGTATCCTTCTGAAACAAAGAAGAAAAAGACATCGAAATCAATTTCTAAGTTTTGTAAATTTGAACACTTTAGCTTTTGTGAATGGTACATCCGAGTGTATATAAGTCGTGTCGTCGTAAATTCAGTATATTTTGGTGATGAATTGTCAAAGTACTTTTGTATTCATCAAATATACAAAATCGTTCGGGTTACCTAAAAGTTAAAAATATACTTACCTCAGTAGCCACATACACAGTCTGAAACTTCAACATACCTTACAAAATCTGAAAAGAAAAGAAAATATAAATTTTTTTTTAATACAATTTTAAGTCTGACCAGTTAGGATACTCCGTGAATAGGGTGCACTCTCTTCGTCGCCGTACCTACCTTGATCTGTTTATATTTATAATTTAATACCTAAATAACTAAATATATAAATTTTAATGATTATAATAACTTTTACATCCCACATAGCAGGACATAAATTATATATCATTTTTAAAACTTTTTATTTTTTTTGAACATATTTTCATATATTTACGAAAATTTTATAACAAATTTATTTGAATCAGCGAGTACCTATTTGTGTGGAAAGCTATATTTTTTTTTGAATTTTTCTTGGATTTTGGGTGGGGAATTCATTCTTTGGAGACGTCCTACGTAGCAATCTATTTCGTGTTGTGATATCCTTTCGAAGGAACAATTTTTCTCTCGTTTATTGTAAAATTTTTTTTTTTTTGCATTTGACAAATTCGAAGTTTTCACGTTTAATTGTAGTTCAGAGTACGTAATCATTACAAATAAATGCAAGTAGTCGAGTACATAACCAAAAACGTTGGCGGTCAGTTGAGATAATTAGTTAACTATCGTATCAGATACAACGATAAGTCGCGTAGAGGAATCTGAGACAACGTGAATGATTGGTTAACGCGGTGTTGTAGTGTCGCGAAGGATTTATTTTTTTTTGTTGTCGATTTTACTTTTGACTCGGCGAAAATAAATTGTTTATACGCAAACTTTATTTTTTTTTGAGATTTCCGAATTTTTGTTCGTTATCAATTGCTAATATAATTTTCAGTCATAAATTTTTTTTTACTACATATTTACTTAAGAATTCTAGTAACATACAGATAGTTTCAAGTAAAAATAAAGTATTGAAAAATATAAATTGTGTGATAGTGCAGTTCAGAGAGTCATATAAGAACATAGTAAAGATAATTATAGAGTATACTAGAGTTCAAGTGATTTTGAGTTTATATTAAGAAGGTTAAGTTTAAAGATATAAAAAGATGTTAGAATTAAGTTTGAAGAAATAAATTTTGTAAATGAGGATTTAACTGATTTAAAGTTTTATGATTCTTGTTTCGATTTAATTTGTTGAATGAGTTTTTGGGAAGTTTATTTCAACACTTTACAGTTCTGAGTCAAGATGAGGTGGTGAATAACCTAGGTCAAGGGTCGTGATCGGAATCCAAGTCATCATGGGGTGAACCATTTTTACTTCTACAACCACAATCACGTCTTCAGCAACAACAATGGTTAGATAAAAGGGAGTTTAACTACTCCCAACACAAGCGGGAGTTTCTGGTATAAAAGTAGTGCGTTCAGAAACATCGGGTGAATGGCTGCAGTTACTAGTGATACTAGTAATGGTAGTAGCATTCACTACTGGTCGGGTTAAAATAGCACAAGAGGAAAATACACCATCCACATTCCTCATGTTCATGAATCTTTTCATTTTTGTATCGGGGCCAGAAAAGATCAGAACTTTAAAAACAAATAGTCCCATCCGATAATAACATCATTTTTCGGTGATATGAATGAAGTCTTTTGATGAGGTAGTTTAGTGAAGTATAGGCTATCTGTGAGCTTTCTTTCTTCCAAGTTGAACTATTCAGTTGTTTATCCGCGGGCCCTCTTGCTCATTAGCTTAGCCCTATAGAAATAAAATTTGAATCAGTCGTCAGCTTGATTCTTTCAGGTCAAACAATATGTAACCCGACTACACACCTACTGTCTACCCGCTTCCTTGAACCGATGAGCTGAGCCAAGGCGACGTAGAGACCTGAAGCAGTGGTAATTTGTTAGTCACCCTCTCTGTCCGGGCTTGGACGTGCCTATATGTGACGTAGGTACTAAAAGTCGACATGGACAGATAGGTTACAGAGGATCCAGAGGTGATTTGTATCTCAGGTGTTGGGATGTTTGTGAGTTTTTTTTTTTTGAACCTACTTTGGAGTTCTAGGTCGAGGGAAGTGAAATCTCCCCATTTCTATCATTCATAAAGAGAAAACCTTAGACAACTAACAATTTTGGGATTAAATAAACCTAGATGGAGGTAAAATAAGATATAATCTATCGAACAATAAGCGAAAATCGAAAGTAGATTGATTGTCACAACAACTCCAATCTGTAGTAATCAGCAGATCCTAGGTGATATAAACCGACGTATACAACACCGAAATATGTCTGGTTCTCTCGATGCGGGGAAGACGGAGTAGAGAAATCTTTTGATGGTTAGGAACCACAAGCTATAAGAGACTTCTACTCCTGACCTTTTCTCGGATCGATTGGACTTAGAAAATTTTTTTGTGATTTTTGGATCCTGAACGGATGAGAACGTCGCACTTGACGTAGAGTGAATATGAGTCTTCTAGTAATGTATGGGATTTATGTGTGAGTCTCGAGTATGATAACGTGAAGTTATTAAAGGTCTTTAATACGAGTTTGAGTGGCGATATCGAAAAGATAACCGAACTCAAATTCCCTTTTTGTATTGGTCCGTCTGGCAGTATGATACTTCGCAGATTCAGTTCATCTCATTTCGTCAAAAAGGTCATGTGACCTCTCGTTCCCTCGAAGTTCCATTACATAAATGGCGCCCAAACGTGTGGGGCCCGAGGAAAGAACAATAGTAAAATTTGGAAGAAATTTTAGAAGGTAGTAAGAGAATTTTGTCATGTGGTAGAAAAATAAAAATTTTTTTTTGCAATTTAATTTTTTTTCTGTAGATAAAAATCGAAGTAGTTAGCTGTGCGTTAGTTGAGAGTCTTATTGAGATTAAACACCGGATGGTAGTTGACTTAAGTGTCGACCGGTGGTTGGTTGAACTAATTCCCAGATCATGTCTGTAGCGACAACCTGATCAAGTACCATCCCACTCGTAAGATGAAGTTTGTTCTCGAAGTGAAGAATTACCTTGAAGTTAGATGTCCATACTGGATGTTTCCAGCCAGTAGTCGTAGCTTCTAACGAAAGTAATTTAAACATAGAGAAGTCTCTGCAGTTCAGTCGTTTGTTCTTTTGTCCGGTAGTTAGTAGATCTTTGTCCTGACTACGTCAGTCGCGGAAGCCAAATTGCTGAAACAACGCAAGAGGCATATCAACATAAGCAGTTAAAGTATTATTTTTTTTTGTGTCATCTGCTACCCATGACAGAAGTAGTTGTTAGTAGTATTCCGTGTAACTAGTTGGTCTTGACCTTTTAGTCTGTTTTCCGCTAAGGGATGAAGTTGTTCTTCCTTAGGTCCGCTGTTGCAGGGAGGAAATGAGAGACGAAACAAATTACGGGAAGCTACCTACAACTACGAAAGACGAATTCTAGTAATAAAACATTTGTTGTTGTTGAAGTTATGTGAAGTGAAGAAGAAGGAATTGTTGAAAGTTGGTCATGGAAAGACGGAATTCCGGTCACGACTCGTAACCGCAATGAGTATTGAGAATCATATAGTATAGAAGTTAGTTAATTAGAAATTCAGTTTTGAGATATAGTTTAAGATTTAGTTTGAGTTTTTTTGAGTATTGCCTAGAGGCAGAAATATTTAGATGAGTTATTGCCTAGAGGCAGAAAAAATTTTAGTTGAGTTATTGCCTAGAGGCAGAAATCTTTTTGAGTATTGCCTAGAGGCAGAAATATTTAGATGTTTAGTATTGCCTAGAGGCAGAATTTTTTTTAGTTTTTTTTAGTTATTGCATAGAAGCAGAAACATTTAGTTTTAGTCATTGCCTAGAGGCAGAATTATTTAGTTAAGTTTAGTTTTGCATAGAAGCAAGTGTTTAGTATTCGTAGAGATTCAGTAGTTAAGTTAGTTTTTTTTGAATTTAGAGTTAAGATTTAAGATTCAGTTTGTGAATATTTAGAGGGTTTACCCTAAGGAATATTAGGCTTAGTTAGTTAGTAAGTTTTCATAGTTAGTAAGTTTTTATAGATAGTAAGATAAATATTGTTAATAGGATAGTAAGTTATAAAATATAAAAATTTTTTTTTTGTCAGGTTCTCACAAACAATTTTCTTTTCTATAAATTTATTAATTCTATCGATTTGCTAAACTTTATATCCGAAAATTTAATTATGGGTCGCCATGGGAAAAACCACGGTAACAAAACCGATAAGAAGAACTATGACAAAACACCGGATCATATAACTCCAGGACCACATAGACCAGCTACACCCGAAGACCACGACACTCGGTATCGTAGGAGGCAAAATCTATTTCATAATATGACTATGGAAACAGCCGCACCTGCCGATATTAGTCAAATGGAAGAGGCAGCTGGTCCGTCAAACGCAGAAAACATACGAGAGGAAATCAACCTAATCCTAGGAGAAGTGATAGATGTAGATCCAAATCAACAACGCAGTCATCAATCTTTTCGACAACCAGGTGCGAGACAAGAAACTTCTTACCAACGCGATAGCAGGTGGGAAGAATATATCAAGGAAATAGCCCAAGCAACAGTAGGATTCGGACGAGCTGAGGACCGCAAAAATTTACAGGAGGCGATAGAGCGGAGTCAAGAGCAAATTCTGGAAAAAGTCGGACAGGTCATCAAAGCAGCTTTGGAGAAAAATATACCTGCAGCACCACCACCAGCTCCAGCAGTTCCATTATGCGACATGCCCACTCCGGACACGCGCCAGTATAACACAGAAAGAATTCCTAACCCAGCTACAGTGACGAGATCCAATGTTGCAGAAGTACGTAGAGAGCTATCAAGAAGTGAAGTTCTACCACCTAGAGTCGAAACGCTGAGAGACAATATACCGGATTTTCCCAGAGAACGACCAAGAAGACCAGCATCACCACCAGTAGCTGAAACGTCAAGGAGATACGAGCCGAACTTCTACGAAAGGTTAGACCAAATTCGTTTTGAGAACACCTCCGCTAACCGAGGGTATCGTGTACCAATGCCATCTCCAGCTACTTCTGTTTTACGTTCACCACATTACCACAAGTGGGGAATAGTGTTTAACGCCAAAAATATGTCCATAGACGAATTTCTGTTTCGCCTCGACAAAGTAAAAGATAGTTACGGTGCCTCGTGGGAGGAAATAGTTGCGAACTTTCACCACTTTGTCAGCGGGGCAGCAGAAATTTGGTATTGGATGTACATGAAAAATAACCCTTATTCGACCTGGGCAGCGTTAAAACTAGCGTTAATTGAACAGTATAGAAGCTTAGAGACCGATTCGGAATTGTCCAGGCAAATGGCAGAACGGAAGCAGGCTCAAGGCGAAAGCTTTGATACTTTCTATGATGCAATCTTGAAGATTAATTCTAAAATGAAGAACCCCAGGCCGAATGAGGAATTGGCCGAGATTATTAAACAAAACGTGCGAAGACGTATGGGAGAGTTATTGCTAACTTTCAAATCCACACGCCTAGCAGATTTAGTGTTTACGTGCCGTGATATGGAGAGGTATTTGGCACAGTACGATCCAATGAGGAGCCGAGCACCACCCATTTACAACAACCCACCTCGTAAACAGGTACACGAGATAGAAATCCAAACGGATTTCCAGAACGAAGAAATGTCAATGGCTTTGGAAGCGTTTCATAGGGAACGCAATCGTGATACGAAACCTAACCCAGAACCAGTCAAGTGCTGGAATTGCATGAAGACGGGTCACGTATTTCGCGATTGTGACGACCTTCAAAGACGGATATTTTGTTACAGATGTGGCCAGCCAGACGTGTTATCTCCAAACTGCACCAGATGTGCGGGAAACCTAGTCAAGAGTCAGACGTCATCCGAGAGGGCACTGACGAAGACGGGAAGCTCGGGAAATCCGATACAAGTCCAAGTATAACATCTGAAACCAAAATCACCATCCTACAAAACCCGGAAACCCGAACAAAAGAAAATATTTCGTTAAAAATTTCAAAAATACCAGTAGCAAAACCTATTAAAACCCTTCATCAAAGACAGATTGAGTACAATCTGGCCCGTAAACGTATATACACCTACCCTAAACATTTGAAGAAAATGCAAAATTTAAGAAATCGTATATATTTAAAGAAACAATTATTCAGGTCTATAGCTTCAACCAAATTAGCGATCGAGACAGATGATCCACGTCCATATGTCAAAGTTAGTTTTCTTAACGAAACCTGGATGGGACTTCTGGACTCTGGAGCAAGTGTAAGTTGCTTAGGCAAAAAAGCAGTTGGTTGGTTAGATCAAAATAATATACCGTATAAGAAATTTGATACAAATGTTTCAACAGCCGATGGTCAAAAACAGTCAGTTGTTGGCGTATTAAAAGCGAAAGTGAATTTCAAGGAACAATCACACGATATGAACTTGTTCTTAGTCCCTTCATTAACTCAAGAACTTTATCTTGGAGTGGATTTCTGGTCGATGTTCAAATTAGCTCCTCACATCATATCAGCGCTAAACCCCATCACGGAGAACAAACCAGAAAAACCAACTTTCGAGGAGTGCATTTTAACTCCAGATGAAAAAACTCAGTTACAAGGAACCATTAAGCTATTTCCATCATTTGTCGAGAAAGGACTAGGGCGTACACATCTTGTGGAGCACAAGATTGATACAGGGGATGCTTTGCCCATAAAGCAACGCCATTACCCTATATCTCCAGCGGTACAAGCCCTAGTGTACGCGGAATTGGACCGCATGATTTCTTTGGGAGTGATCGAAGAAAGTTCAAGCCCATGGTCTTCACCCGTTGTTTTAGTCAGAAAACCGGGGAAGAACCGAATGTGCTTGGACTTTCGGAAAGTCAACTCCGTGACAAAGAAGGATGCGAATCCAATTGCGCATATAGAGGGATTGCTAGCACGGCTTACAGAGACACGTTATATCTCTAGCGTGGACCTGAAAGACGCATTCTGGCAAATACCTCTGGAGAAAGAGTCCAGGGAAAAGACTGCCTTCACAGTACCAGGCAGACCCCTGTATCAATTTTGTGTTATGCCATTTGGGTTGTCCAATGCAGCTCAAAGCTTAACTTATTTAATGAACAAAGTCATACCGTCAAAATATAGAGACCAGGTCTTTATATATTTGGATGACCTACTGGTCATTTCAAAAACATTTGAAGAACACATTTCAATTTTAAGAGTAGTAGCGACTCAGTTACTGGAAGCAGGGCTTACGATCAATGTCGAAAAGTCCCGGTTCTGCTTCCAGGAGCTGCAGTATTTAGGGTACGTCGTAGGGCAAGGCTGCCTCAAGGCTGACCCGTCAAAGATTTCAGCCATAGTAGATTTCCCGGTACCCACTTCAGTTCGACAAGTTCGCCGATTTTTAGGCATGGCTGGATGGTACCGGAGGTTCATTGCGAAATTTTCAGAGGTAGCCGGACCGATTTCCGACACTTTAAAGAAAGGGACTAAATTTGTTTTTGGCGAAGGGGCGCTGGCAGCTTTTAATCAAATTAAAGTAGCTCTCACTACAGCACCTGTTCTTCGCAACCCCGATTTCAGTAAACAGTTTATCCTGTTATGTGATGCATCGTCTACTGGAATCGGGTGTGTATTATGTCAGAGGGATGATGAAGGCAATGAACTGCCAATTTATTATTACTCACACAAGTTAAATTCCGCGCAACGTAACTACACAGTCACAGAACGCGAATGTTTAGCTGCAGTCATGGGTATATACAAGTTCCGTCCATATATCGAAGGATACAGGTTCTTGGTAATTACCGACCATGCTAGCTTAAAATGGTTGATGAATCTGAAGGATCCAACTGGGAGGTTAGCTAGATGGAGTCTGAAGCTTCAGAGCTTCGATTTTTCGGAGGAGCACCGTCGTGGAAGTTTACATGTTCTACCAGATGCACTCTCACGTATGTTTGAGGTAGAGGCATTAGGTGTAAACGAACCTCCGGCGGAATCCATCGAAACCAGCACTTCAGACGTGCTACATATAGATTTAGAGGATCCGTCTTTCAAGTCGGATGAATACCTCCAAATTATCACGCACATTGAGAAAAATAAAGATCGTTTGCCGGATCTACAGGTATCTGATCAATTCATATACAAAAAGATCCGTCACGACACAGGCAACCCCATCCAGGACGATCAAGCTTGGAAACTTTGGGTTCCATCGAACCTAACTGAAAAGTTAATCCTTCAGGCACACAACCCACCTCGAGCAGCACACGGCGGGATCGCCAAGACTCTGTATCGACTTCGTCAGCAATTCTATTGGCCAGCCATGGCTGCACAAACAAAATTATTTGTGAACAACTGTGATACATGTAAAGAAACGAAGGCACCTATCCAAACACTTCGTGCGGAAATGGGCAAAGGTTACATTGTAGATAGGCCTTTCCAACACCTTTACACTGATTTTCTAGGGCCTTACCCTAGATCACGTAAAGGAAACACCTTCATTGTAATCGTAGTTGATCAACTCACAAAATTCGTAATAATAAAACCCTTAAAGAAAGCGACATCAGCAGAAGTAGCCAAATTTTTAATCAATGAAATCTTTCTTATTTTCGGAGTTCCGGAAACTCTACTGTCCGACAACGGATCACAATTCGTTAGCAATGAGTTTCAAGCTCTCTTAAAGAATTTCGGCATAACTCATTTGGAACGGCAGCATACGCACCTCAAGCTAATGCTAGCGAACGAGTTAATCGTTCAATCTTGAGTGCAATTAGGTCTTATATCGATGAGAAACAATTAACGTGGGATGAGCATTTGTCGTCAATAAGTAGCGCTTTACGAACTTCGGTACATAGTACCATCAATATGTCACCATATGAAGCGTTATTTGGGCAGCGAATGATAGAGCATGGGGCAGATTACCAACTTTTGAAAAAACTAGGAGGGCTCAATCATTCAGAAATTGATTGGTTGCCCAAACCTGCAAAAATGAATATTTTACATGCCTACCTAAAGACAGCGCTTAGTCATGCTCATGACACCTACGAAAAGGTATATAACCTAAGAAGCAGAATAGTATCTTATAACGTAGGAGATGAGTTATTTAGGCGCAACCACATCCTTAGCGACGCATCCAAACATCGCAGCGCGAAATTATGCCCGAAATTCATTAAAACAAAAGTGATAAAGTTAGTCGGAAACAACTTATATAAAGTTAAAGACAAAAACGGTTTTGAGACTATAGTCCATACCAAAGACTTACGTAAATAAATTTTTTTTTATAAATTATATAAACATACCTTTTCTCTGCCCGGCCTTACAGTCTGAGCATGAGACACCAAATGGGTCGTGGGTAAATATTTATACCCAAAATTATATATCCATTACGCAAAAGTACAAAATACAAAGAAGTGTTTTCGTTCCATCGTCGTTGCTCTAGTTTACACAACAAGCAACTACGATGTTTTGTAGGAAACCACTTTAACACCTCGACAGAACATACCTATACATTTAACATTAACGCCTAATAAGCCACTATAGCAAACCGTACCAACTCGCAAATTTTCAACTTTACTAAAACTACAAAATTAATATATTTCCATAAATACATCTGAAGATAACAAAGTACTAGAAAATCGATTGCAGTGAAATGTGTCGCAGACACAAACCACCACTTTCGAAATTCTACAACACAAGATAAATTATAGCAAATACAAACAACTACACCTATTGAGCAATATGAGAAACTGGACAGGAGAAGTAATTCTGCATGAAATGTAAAGCGCGCTAAATTAACCAGACCGAAGAGAACTCACCAATACACACTCACCAAAATGTATCTCGCAAGAGAAAAGTGACAATACGACCTAAACGCAAAATGGAGGTATGTAAGTGAACACAAATAGAGTGGAAGTTGGGATGGTAAGCACTGGGATGAGCAATAGCCCAAAAACATCAATCAGCAAAGGATTGAGCGCAAAAAAATTTATTGTTGTTGCAAAGTAAGGAAAATTTGTAAATCCAGTAAAATCCGATGTAGAAGTAGTTATCTAGTAGATATAGTAAGAAAATCCAGTTAGAAAATTTGATTATAATAGTTAGTCTATAAAAAGATATATTTGCATCGCATGTAAATAACCAATTGGTCAGTTAAATTATGTAGCTAGAATCAATCAGGCTTGTAGAAACGTTTAAAAAGTACAGTTTGATCTAAATTGAATAGTTGTAGCAGAAAGAAATAAGTCAATCGATAAGATTAAAATTTTCAATTTATTGATGAACAATTTTTTTGTTGACAATAGAAAATATTGAACGGCAGTTATCTTTAGCCTATCAGCCCCTGTAAAAAGAAGTAAAATTAGGTAGTAAAACAGAAAAGAGAAGAAAAAAAAATAACACTTAGCTAAAAATGTCAGAAAAATTTGTCTTCAGTCAATCCATCTGATACGGATAGAATCAGCCTAATCCAAAACCGATCGCGACGATTGAATTAGCGATAAGCCAATTGGAAAATAAATTCTTACGTAAATATCTGAAAAGAAAAAGAACCAAAAATACCTGAAAAGAGAAAGAAATAGAAACACCTGAAAAGAGATAACAAAGGAAAATATTGTTGAGGATAAAAATAAAATCCGACTTATACTCGAAGCACTACGTTCAGTCAACCTGAAAAGAAAAAAAGAAATAAAAGAATATAATATATGAGTCATAGAAAGTATTGAACACAAAAATTGCTCAAAGATGATAAGCATAAGAAAAAAAGTGAAATTAATACTTACCTGCAGCGACACGTTCAAAATACAAAAATATTACACACGCAGTAATCAGATAAATATGAGCGTATACTCAGAACGAAAAATAGCTCAAAAGGGTAAAATCATAAATCACCCTGAACCACACATAGTATGCACCCAACCTTAAGTCATGCCATATGAACGTACGAGCAATGATCTCAAAAGAGATAAATGTACATACATTCACACACACAAAATCAACAGTGACTTACAAAATCCTATTGGAAGAAGAAAAAAAACAAAAAGGTTTATGTGAACAATTTTTGCGACCGAGGCATAAAGTTGGAAAATTTTCAAACGCGAATTCTTTTTATTTAACCATTCAAAAAAGTAAGTCTAATTAACAAAAAAATTTAAAGCTAATACAAGAAAAAAAAGGAAATACAAAAGAAGCATTTGAAGAAAAAGGAATAGCAGTGGAAGCAGACATAGCTACAGGGATAAGTGAGTAAAAATTTTTCTTTGTTGCAAATTGAAAATTCTGTGATGTGCACAATAAAACCTAAAAAGATAAAATATAAAAAAAAGAAAATCCTCCACCATTAATAGGCTGTTGGATGAAATCCAAAATTTTCGTGAGACTATATTGGAAACTTAGTCCAAAACCACGTATAAAATTTGTTTTATATACATTTGTCGAAAGCGTAGCGACGCAGTAGGATAAAATCACAGACGGCAAAAATTGTCTTATCCAAAGTGTCGCGCAGATAAAACCAGGACATTTAAAATACGATTCCAACATAAAGCTACAGAAAAGATACAGGTAAATTAAGTGTGATTTTAATAATTAAAATTTATAGCGGCAAATCAAGAAAATTCATAACCTCCAACGCCTATAAGAAAGCAAGGGGATGAAAATATACAGTATGTCGCGAAGGCAACTGTACTACGCAGAAAACGCTAAGTCACACGAAAAATTAAACGTTTAATAAATAGTGGTAAAATAGTTTTTATAGCTGTAAAATATTTTTTTTATATAACGTTAAAATAGTAGAAAGCTTATAGATTTTTTTTCGCAAATAGATAGTTTTTTTTTATATATTTATTTTTGCAACAATTAATAATTTTTCTTTGACGCAACATTTAGGCAGATTGGCAAGACGTACCTCAACACCATTCCACCAGCGCTTAAGCATGAATCGAATCAATCGTGAAACAAGACGATTCAACCACGCCACCAAAGCGCCAAGGAAGCGCTAAAAGGAACTCCCAATCTGCCCGAGATTTTATTTTTTTTGGACACCCAGGACCTAAATCCTTTCAAAAACAAAGCAACAAGAAGTACCTCTGTACCGGACAACAAACAGAGATGGGAAAAATAACCAAGAGGACAAAAAAAAGGAAAAATTATTAAAATACAAAAAAAAAAGGGTTGTACCTAATTAAAACAACGATCTAAAGCTACGAAAATTAATAAATACATCAACTCTGAAAGCCAAATCAATAAATCTACGAAATTAAAACACCAAACTAAAGGGATTCAGGCTGGTATACAAGCTATGACCAGCCACACATAAGAAAAGTATCAGCGAGGGATTTGTATGAATAAAACACGCAACATTATACTGGACAAGACGACACAAAGATCCTAAAGGATTTTGGCAGATGCGGCTAATGCCATAAATCACTTTGAGGGAATTTGTACATCCAAATGCAAATACAACAGCACAGTTGCAATAGCGGAACATCAAGCGATCATCAGAGAGAACGGGAACAGGAAATTAGTATGCAGTTATATGGTGTTAAGTAGCAGAAAATGAGGTATTGTGTCCACATTATAATTTTATATATATATTACCTATATTACTCTTCGAACCCTTTTGTCTTTAAATAAGTTTATACAAGCAATCAAAAAAAAAAGGTGCCCCAATAAAAAAAGTTTTTGTAGTACCTGTCAATTTGTAAAGATTTTGGTGAATATAAGTAACGAGTTAGTGAAAAAAATTGTTTAACGAAGATGTGCTTAAAAATTATTTCTGATTGCACATATATCTTATGAAGAAAAACTTACAAGAACCAACTAGTGTAATTACATTTGCGTTAGTGCATAATCATT
Source organism: Baccha elongata (assembly GCA_951217065.1). Lineage (NCBI taxonomy): Eukaryota > Metazoa > Arthropoda > Insecta > Diptera > Syrphidae > Baccha > Baccha elongata. The sequence goes on from OX578273.1 coordinate 5,584,017, forward strand.
TGTATAACAGTTTGCAAAATTTGAAAAGTTAATTTTTGATGTAATTTGGCTAAGCCAATATAACTAGATTTCATACAATAAGTGGAAAATAATTCCACCAGTAAAAATGCATAGTCTGTCTTACGAAATTCCAACCAACTTTGCTGAGAGTATACAAAAAAAAAAAATACATATTCTGATTTATATCAAAATCAGTCGAAAGAAAGTTACTCGTTGTAAAGAATCCTTAAGTGAATTTTAAATTTTGCTTTAAAAATAATATTTATGACTACGATTCGAATTCGCTTCGTTAGTGAAATTTCGATCGCAGTCGAACTGAAGAACAAATTTGCTGAGAAGAAAAGCGGAAATGTTATATAATAAGAAAAAGATAAGAAATTTTGTACGTGAAATAAATGAATAAATTCGATTACCTACCTTTTTCACTCGCGGTCGAGAAAATTCAGTTGATTGTATTGTGACATAGTTTGGTGTACCTACCTTTATAAGCCTAAGTGTTACAAATAAATATTTAATTGGCCTTCTGCCAGATACAATTATGAATTTTAGTGAAATTGGTGCAAGTAAGATTAGAGATCTTGTGATATAAAATTTTTTTTGGTGTTGCCTATGATAACTTAGATCAATTTCACACACATTTGAACATAAGTTGCTGGAAATTGAACAGCATAGTAAATTTTTTTTGTATGGTGAAAGTGACTTCGATTCATTTCTTAAATTGTATCCTTCTGAAACAAAGAAGAAAAAGACATCGAAATCAATTTCTAAGTTTTGTAAATTTGAACACTTTAGCTTTTGTGAATGGTACATCCGAGTGTATATAAGTCGTGTCGTCGTAAATTCAGTATATTTTGGTGATGAATTGTCAAAGTACTTTTGTATTCATCAAATATACAAAATCGTTCGGGTTACCTAAAAGTTAAAAATATACTTACCTCAGTAGCCACATCCACAGTCTGAAACTTCAACATACCTTACAAAATCTGAAAAGAAAAGAAAATATAAATTTTTTTTTAATACAATTTTAAGTCTGACCAGTTAGGATACTCCGTGAATAGGGTGCACTCTCTTCGTCGCCGTACCTACCTTGATCTGTTTATATTTATAATTTAATACCTAAATAACTAAATATATAAATTTTAATGATTATAATAACTTTTACATCCCACATAGCAGGACATAAATTATATATCATTTTTAAAACTTTTTATTTTTTTTGAACATATTTTCATATATTTACGAAAATTTTATAACAAATTTATTTGAATCAGCGAGTACCTATTTGTGTGGAAAGCTATATTTTTTTTTGAATTTTTCTTGGATTTTGGGTGGGGAATTCATTCTTTGGAGACGTCCTACGTAGCAATCTATTTCGTGTTGTGATATCCTTTCGAAGGAACAATTTTTCTCTCGTTTATTGTAAAAATTTTTTTTTTTTGCGTTTGACAAATTCGAAGTTTTCACGTTTAATTGTAGTTCAGAGTACGTAATCATTACAAATAAATGCAAGTAGTCGAGTACATAACCAAAAACGTTGGCGGTCAGTTGAGATAATTAGTTAACTATCGTATCAGATACAACGATAAGTCGCGTAGAGGAATCTGAGACAACGTGAATGATTGGTTAACGCGGTGTTGTAGTGTCGCGAAGGATTTATTTTTTTTTGTTGTCGATTTTACTTTTGACTCGGCGAAAATAAATTGTTTATACGCAAACTTTATTTTTTTTTGAGATTTCCGAATTTTTGTTCGTTATCAATTGCTAATATAATTTTCAGTCATAAATTTTTTTTTACTACATATTTACTTAAGAATTCTAGTAACATACAGATAGTTTCAAGTAAAAATAAAGTATTGAAAAATATAAATTGTGTGATAGTGCAGTTCAGAGAGTCATATAAGAACATAGTAAAGATAATTATAGAGTATACTAGTTCAAGTGATTTTGAGTTTATATTAAGAAGGTTAAGTTTAAAGATATAAAAAGATGTTAGAATTAAGTTTGAAGAAATAAATTTTGTAAATGAGGATTTAACTGATTTAAAGTTTTATGATTCTTGTTTCGATTTAATTTGTTGAATGAGTTTTTGGGAAGTTTATTTCAACACTTTACAGTTCTGAGTCAAGATGAGGTGGTGAATAACCTAGGTCAAGGGTCGTGATCGGAATCCAAGTCATCATGGGGTGAACCATTTTTACTTCTACAACCACAATCACGTCTTCAGCAACAACAATGGTTAGATAAAAGGGAGTTTAACTACTCCCAACACAAGCGGGAGTTTCTGGTATAAAAGTAGTGCGGTCAGAAACATCGGGTGAATGGCTGCAGTTACTAGTGATACTAGTAATGGTAGTAGCATTCACTACTGGTCGGGTTAAAATAGCACAAGAGGAAAATACACCATCCACATTCCTCATGTTCATGAATCTTTTCATTTTTGTATCGGGGCCAGAAAAGATCAGAACTTTAAAAACAAATAGTCCCATCCGATAATAACATCATTTTTCGGTGATATGAATGAAGTCTTTTGATGAGGTAGTTTAGTGAAGTATAGGCTATCTGTGAGCTTTCTTTCTTCCAAGTTGAACTATTCAGTTGTTTATCCCCGGGCCCTCTTGCTCATTAGCTTAGCCCTATAGAAATAAAATTTGAATCAGTCGTCAGCTTGATTCTTTCAGGTCAAACAATATGTAACCCGACTACACACCTACTGTCTACCCGCTTCCTTGAACCGATGAGCTGAGCCAAGGCGACGTAGAGACCTGAAGCAGTGGTAATTTGTTAGTCACCCTCTCTGTCCGGGCTTGGACGTGCCTATATGTGACGTAGGTACTAAAAGTCGACATGGACAGATAGGTTACAGAGGATCCAGAGGTGATTTGTATCTCAGGTGTTGGGATGTTTGTGAGTTTTTTTTTTTTTGAACCTACTTTGGAGTTCTAGGTCGAGGGAAGTGAAATCTCCCCATTTCTATCATTCATAAAGAGAAAACCTTAGACAACTAACAATTTTGGGATTAAATAAACCTAGATGGAGGTAAAATAAGATATAATCTATCGAACAATAAGCGAAAATCGAAAGTAGATTGATTGTCACAACAACTCCAATCTGTAGTAATCAGCAGATCCTAGGTGATATAAACCGACGTATACAACACCGAAATATGTCTGGTTCTCTCGATGCGAGGAAGACGGAGTAGAGAAATCTTTTGATGGTTAGGGACCACAAGCTATAAGAGACTTCTACTCCGGACCTTTTCTCGGATCGATTGGACTTAGAAAATTTTTTTGTGATTTTTGGATCCTGAACGGATGAGAACGTCTCACTTGACGTAGAGTGAATATGAGTCTTCTAGTAATGTATGGGATTTATGTGTGAGTCTCGAGTATGATAACGTGAAGTTATTAAAGGTCTTTAATACGAGTTTGAGTGGCGATATCGAAAAGATAACCGAACTCAAATTCCCTTTTTGTATTGGTCCGTCTGGCAGTATGATACTTCGCAGATTCAGTTCATCTCATTTCGTCAAAAAGGTCATGTGACCTCTCGTTCCCTCGAAGTTCCATTACAATTTGCGTACACAAAAACCCAAGAAAACTTGCGGCGTAGACCCAAGTCTAAAATAAGTCGTATGCGACCGTACGTTGATACTGCGGAGCCATTCGCGGCCAAAAGTTGGTTTGATTTGGGACGTCGTCTTTTGATTGCGTCGTCTTTTGATTGCAGTTTTCCGAAAAATTTCGATTTCGATTTCTGAAGTTGCAAAGTGGTTCACATTTGATAGCTCGATCGCCAAATCGACGATGATACCAACATAGTTGCTGACTGAATCGATTGCGGGAATTGAAATTTGGTCGCGGAGAGGACGATCTGTCGCGTCTGGGACGTTGACGAGTTGTAATTCCTCGAAAGGCGAAATATTGTTTTTGGCTGGCTCGGATGATTTATTCGACTCACGAAAGTCATTAGCTTGAACTAATGTAAAGACTTCGTTGGTTGTTGGAACCAAACTCACAATTTTATCGGCGTTTTGTGCGAGAGCATCCAACCCGTCTGTCGAACACGTTAAAATGGCTTGAGCTGTTTGCGGCAAACGTTGCAGCCAAAGACTTTTTAAAACCGAGTCTTGAAATTGGTTACCGGCTAGCGTACGCATGTCTCTTAAAAGTTCACTGGGTTTCTTATCACCCAACGCGGTTTCATGTAGTAATTTTTTTAACCGAACATCCTCAGGTTCGACGAGGCGGGCAAGGATTGTAGTTTTCAAATGATCGTATAAACCGCTACCGGGCGGATTCAAAATAATGTCCCTACACAAGTTAATCGTACGCGTGTCAAGGAGACCGAGTGCCGTGAAATATTGCGAACGGTCCGACCTGATTTGGGCTACAGCAAATTGCCTTTCTAAAACCCTAAACCACACGTGATACAAATAACAGCTACTGTATAACGGCTACTCCAAATAACTGCTACTTCATATAACGGCTGCTGGTTTTTTGTTGGAATCCTCGTTGACTTCTGATGGATTTCTTGAGGAATTCCTTGATGAATTCCTTGCTGAATTTTCTCTTCGGTGCAATGGCGTTTCAGGGATGCGGCCAGCCTTGATGCAAAGGTGACACAAAGACAATAAAATGAAACCAAGGCAATGGCTGTTGCTTGCAGTGTCTGTGTGTTGTCTCGGCCTGCGCTGACCAGCTGACTGCACGTGCCCGAAGATCACGTCGGGGTCACCAATTTGGGGTTGGTACCAACCAGATGATCCGAGCGCACTTTGCAGAGCCTCCCTCCAGGTGGTGGATGAATTTCCAGCACCGCCGTGTTTTAATAATATGAGACGACACAACTTTTATTTTTTCTCAAATATAATTTAAACTTTATTGTGGCGAACAAATTATCAATAGTGACTGTACAAATAATTTAATATTTAGATAAAAGAAAATCAAGAATCAAGTTCTAGTTTTTGAAGAAATTAATTTTACAAGTTAAAAGTGTGTGACACGAGGTGGCTGGTGCGCAGTAGGAAATTGAATGCCGGTCCCATCCAGCGATAATAATAATGACCGGTTGTTAAAAAGTATGCGCATAACTTGTAAGAGCAATAAAAAAAAAATTCTCGAAAACTCAATCTTTTTGCCTTAATGCCTACAAAGCAACGCAAGTATTCTCCTGTCATTTCAACTTTTTCGCACTAAACTCAACTCCTCAAGCTTTCAACTAATTTGCTGAAATACCTGTGTTGGAATTTCGTTTAAACTAAAACTCGATCTTTCGACTCTGCATATTAACTAGGTAAATTTAAATTAAAAGAACGCATCACAGTGCTTTGAATGCCCGTTTGACCATGTTAAGACTGGGAAATTTGTGTGTGTCATGGTCAGTACTCTCGTGATTACACCTCTCGTGTGAATAAAATGTCAAAATCTGCGACACAAGCGTTACAAGCGAATTGCGAACTGTGATTGGTCGCAGATTTTGACTCATGTCAAATTTAGAGTGCCTTGCACATTAGGCGCTACCAGCGAATTGCGAACTGTGAATGGTAGCAGATTTTGACATTTTATTCACATGAGAGGTCACCGGCAGCCACGAATCGCATATACGCAAACAGATAAATTTGAGGTTAAACTTGTGCGTTGTTTTTCAATATGTGGAACGCGTGCTGATGTCGTGGATTGTGAATTCTCATTCGACAGTTCGCTGAATGATGTTGTTGGTCTCGGAGAAAATATTAAAATGATCATTTTTTAATCTGAACTAATTTATGTGGTGTTGTGGGTTAATATTTATATATATTGGATCGTTTATTAACTTTATCGATAAGTGAACATTTAAATAAATTAATATATGTTCCTGAAATTGACTAAACTATTTATTCGCATTCGCTGGTCGCAGCTCATGTGCAAGGCATGGCACTGAGTTAAGTGCACTTAACTCAGTGCCATGTGAAGTGGATTTGTTTTGTTAAATAAAAATAGTTTGATAACATTTTCCACCAAAATAATTCAAAAGCAAATAATTATTTGAAAAAATCAAATCACTGCTACGCAGATTCCCCGCTAGTAGTTGATGCCGCCCCTAGTTATTTTGCAACACGCGCAAAGTTGGCGACTTTATTTGTCTATCTGTATATAGATCCACTGAAGGATTATTTTTTGAAGGCTAAACAATTTATAATATTTCTAGTGTTAATCGGCGGTATTAATTTTGATAAATTGAATCAAGTCAAAGAGTACTGTGTTGCACTGTATTTTAATTAAACTTTTAATGAATATTTCTTAAAAAATAACTTTAATTTGATGAAAAAGAAATCGGTTTATTATTATATTGGAACAAAAAAAACATAAAACCAACAAGGCAAGGTTCCGATCTACATCTCACCGTGAGCGCACGCGTGGGAGCGTAGTACATTTGTCTCTGCTGTGTTGATAAAATAAAACAGAATAATAGATAAATACATAAATTCCACCTTCCCTTTTTCAATCACATAAAACTTAAATCAAAATAAAGAAACCTACGCGCCGCGTGTGCAATAATAAAACAAAAAAAATTGCCAAATAAAATAACCAAGTTTCTTCAGTGCAGTGCAGTGCACATTCATCTATCAATATAAAGAAAAATAAAATAAAAAACAACACAACGAGTCTTCCTTGTGCTCCCCTCCCTCTCTGTTTCACCTTCGCCCACAATTGTTTCGCATAGCCACTGCAAGTACTGCTGTTATATACATATCGTACAGTGCGGCAATAGACTATGTGAAATGATAACTAGATAAATTGCGGTTAAATTTTTTTTGGGGTTCAGGAGCGGATCAGTTTTAATTTGCCATTAAGGCATAACACTAATGGTAAATTACAACTGTGAAGTTTTAGTGTCCAAAATGAATTTGCTTCATAGTTAACTGTCTTGTTTTGGTTTTTTTTTGTGTTTTTGTGTATTGTGATGGCTGGTAAGTTCAGTGTTCATTATAGCAACGTTCGTGGGCTTAGGAAAAATTTCCATGCTGCGTACGTTCATACTGTTTTGAACAGGCCAGCTATTTTGGCACTAAGCGAAACTCAGGTTGGTGAAACCACTGACCACTCGGAGTTTAACCTTTACGGTTATAGCTTAGTGCCTTTATTCTTTTCTCACCATGGTCTAGCCGTATATGTACGGAATGATGTTGCCTATCAACTTCTACCACAATATGGTCAGTGCACCAACACAAATTTTAATTATATGCGGTTTAAATTCACCGTCCAAAGGCGCATCATTCACACGTTTTATTTATCGTAGCCCAAGTTTGGATAGTAATTCGACTTCCAACGAATTCGATGCGCTGTCCAACTCTATCCAGAGAATTGTATCCCACTTTCCGCACAGTGAGATCGTTGTTACGGGCGATTTCAATGTTCACAATTCTTCGTGGCTGCGCTATTCTGGTCAGACAACACCCGAAGGAAGGTATGTCGAGATCTTTGCTGAGTTAAACCACCTGACTCAGTTAGTTGATGAGCCGACTCGGACCTGACGTTGCAGGTCAGTCCGCCAACACTCTAGACTTGTTTCTTACCTCTGATCCTAATAAATATACGATTAGTGTATTACCGCCTCTAGGCACATCAGACCATTGTGTCATATCTGCTAATTTCTCATGCCAAAAAACCCCAGTTAAAGAGAAAAACCCTACGAGAACCGTATGGCAATATCAGAAAGCCAACTGGAACGGTCTCAACGACTTCTTCAGGAACTTTAACTGGTCACTATGCTTCCTCGATAGTGACGTGGATTCCAGCACAGATATGGTTACAAACTTAATTCTTTTAGGAATGAGAAATTTTATCCCGAATAGGGTAAAATCTATCAAACCTAAAGAAAACTCATGGTTTGATTCGAGCTGTAAAGAGGTTATTAGGATCAAAGATGTAAGTTTCCGGATTTATAAAGCCAACCCTACTGAGGAAAACCGGAATAAGTTCAAACAAGCTAGAAAGAATTGTAACGGACATATTCGACGCATTAAATTTTTGCATGACCAGAAATTAAGGCAAAAAATACTACAATGTCCCAAAGGTAGTAAACATTTCTGGTCATTTGTAAAAAATGTGCGCAACACTACGTCATCGTCAGTTCCTACGCTCGTTTCCAATGACACTCCTTTTGTAAGCTCGATTGATAAAGCCAATCTGCTTGCAGCACAGTTTGCTGTTAATTCGATGCTGCCAATGAGTGACATGACTCCTCCTGTACTTCAAAGCGTAAACGATTCTATGGGACTAATCTTCTTTCGCACTCGTTCAGTTGCTAGAGTTCTAAAAGATCTTGACATTCACAAATCCGCTGGCCCGGATAGTATCCCCGCTATTTGTTCTGAAGAGGCGTTCTTCAACGCTGGCAAAACCACTGCGTAAGCTTTTCCATCTGTCCTATTCTACTGGTCTCTTTCCGAGTGGATGGAAAACTGCATTTGTCCAGCCTGTCCCTAAAAAAGGTGAATCCTCCTCCCCCTCTAACTATCGTCCAATTGCACCTACGTCCCTTCTTTCCAAGGTCATGGAAACGCTGATCAATTTTCAGCTTAAGAAATATCTTGAAGAACGGAAGCTTCTTAATGACCGGCAGTATGGCTTTCGTTGCAATAGGTCCACTGGTGATCTCATGGTTTATCTCACCGAACAGTGGAATAAATCTTTACATCGTTTTGGAGAAAGTAAGATTATTGCACTTGATATTTCAAAGGCATTTGATAGAGTTTGGCATCAAGCTCTCTTATCGAAAATGCGTGCTTTTGGTATTGATGAATCTCTTCTTTGTTGGGTTAGAAATTACGTTTCGGACCGTTCAATTCAAGTAGTATTGGACGGGTTCAAATCTGATATCCACAAAATAAACGCTGGTGTGCCCCAGGGCTCCGTTTTGTCTCCGACGCTCTTCCTTATTTTTATAAATGATCTTTTGTCTGAAACTTCTAACCCACTACATTGTTTCGCTGATGACAGTACCCTCTGCTTTTCATATTCGTTTTTAGATTCTCATCCTTGTTCTTCGGATGTGGACTACCAACGGCAGCGTATGATAAGCTCATTAAATTCTGATCTTGACAGCATTGTTCAATGGGGATTTAAAAACCGTGTAGAATTTAATGCTTCGAAAACTCAATGCTGCCTTCTGTCGCAAAAGCGTAACCCTCCCCCAATGCCACTATCCATGGGTGGTACTTGCATCGAGGAGATTGAACAACTATCGGTCCTAGGTATGGTGCATCACAAACCACTTGCTGTGGAGTGATCATATATTTGACATCGCCAAAAATGCTGCTAAGTGTTTAGGTTTTCTCCGACGATGCAAGAAGTTTTTTACCCCTTCTGATCTGGCTACAATTTACAAAGCTTTTATTCGTCCCAAACTTGAGTATAACTCTCATATTTGGGCTGGAGCCCCAATAACGTACTTGAGTCTTCTGGATAGAATTGAAAAAAGAGCTTTAAAAATGATAGGAGATCGTTCTCTTACTGAGACATTTGCTTCTCTTGAACACCGCCGCAAGGTCTCATGCCTGTCATTGTTTTATCGTTATTTTCATAAACAATGCTCTAGTGAAATAGCCAGTTGCATTCCTCCCCTTAAACAATTCAACCGTAATACCCGTACTGCTAGGAATGCCCATCAGTTTACCCTTGAGCCCAATTTCGGACGTACTGTTAAGTACAGAGATTCTTTCTTTAGCCGCACTACGCGAATGTGGAATGCTTTACCAGACACAGTATTTCCCACTCATTACAGTCTGCAGACATTGAAAACCAATGTGCATCGGTTTCTCTTTTCTAATCCTATCCTCATTTCCTAATTGCTCGCACTGTGTTTAATCATTATAAGGGTATTCATAACCCCTTTAGTGCGCGCTCAATATAAAAAAAAAAAAAAAAAAACAAGAACGGTTGAACAAGCACCGCTACGACTACAGGTTCTCAGAGCGCGTGTATGTGTGTTGAGGTTGACTGTTGAGTGAAAATAATTGTCCAGACTGTCAAAAATCTACTCGACAATCAGAATATGTCATGAATGAAAGAATACAAGATTACGACACTTGGCATTTTCACTTTGTTGTTGTTTCAATTGTGACGTAATTTTCACTTGTGACGTAAGCACCTGCTTACATTTTTTTTCCCCTTGGTTGGGGTCACTTCATAACAAGATTCCACCATTTAATTGTTTTTCTGTTTGTGCTTACGTCACAAGTGAAAAAAACGGGACAACAAAAAGCTGAAAAAAACCAAGTGTCGTAATCTTGTATTAGGCGTGTTTTATTGGTAAGCGTGATAAATTGGTCAGTAATTAAAGTGAAGATAAAATCTTGGAATGCCTAGAAATTTTTGGCGCGAAAAATAATGTCAATACATTTTTTGCTTAAAGGTTGGTGGCACCTATGACAGCTTAATATATGGACTCCATATACAGTGAATATTAATGGATGTGTTCATTGTGTTTTCCTTTAGGGCCGCGTTTTGCGGAAGAAGTAAGAAGCTTTCAACCTAAGAAAGTTGCAAAAAAGTTGTGATGTTTTTTAACTTTTCGCTTAAAAACAAATAAAAATTGGTCAGAGCGGATCATTAAATAAAATTATATAATTTGGAATTTAATTTGGTAATATTCAAGATAAATAATGATTATTTATCCGGTTTTTATTTGTTTGTAGTGGAAGGTGGGGTACAAGTTGACCAACTCGCCATATACAAATAGCCATACTTTGCAGACACATCCATAAAATTATTTGAAACTTCGGCTTGGTATAAAGTCAAGAATACCAACTTTGAAATAAAATAAAAAAGTGGATACAAAAGTGAATATAGCGTTTCATTGGTTCTTTCCAGTGCTGACTAACTAAAAATTACCAACAAAACACGACTATTCTTTCATTGATGAATATGTTGTCTGTAGAGGTGGGTGTTGCCAAGCTTTCCATTTCAAATGCTTGAATTTGTCAAGTTACGAAGTGCGTGCATTGGAAGCATCCAAGTGTATTGTAGTATTGTGCGGAGCATGTCAAGAAAAATTCAAATCGATGCATTTTGTTATAGATAAGATTTTGATATAGATATAAGTGAAATTAAAAACAAAGTGGAAAAAGTACTAGAGGATGTTCCTAAAATCTTCAATGAAAAGAGTGTTATAAGCGAAATAAAAAAGTGAAGGAAGCTGTTGTAGCTGATAACAAGAAAAAATCGTTAGCGGAGATTGTTAAAAAACGAAATGCAGTGATAATGAAACCGGTCAATTCTCAAATGCTTAAAAAACGGAGTCTGATGTTAAATCAAACTTTAAACCTGAGATTTCAGGGATAAAAAATTTAAATAGTGGAGCTATTATAGTTTCGTGTGATAATGATTTGTCGGTAGAAAAATTTAAAGGAGATACTGAATCGAAGCTGGGAGCATCATACAGTGTTAATAAAAAGGACAGGAAACCGCGCGGTTTCGTATTAACATTATCAGGGAAGAATTGAATGAAAGTGAGATAGTACATAATCTTAAAAAGCAAAATGTAATTTTTAGAGGTAAAGAATTGAATGTGAAGGCGGTTTGGAAAAACAGAAATACAAATACAAAATTCAACTCTTTTACTGCGGTAGTGGCACTGGACTGTCAATTTTTTAATGAATTAATTAAAATCGGGTGTGTGAGCTTAGGATGGAAAAAATTGCTCTTTAATTGATGCGGTATTTGTTAAGAGATGTTATAACTGCTTAGGTTTTAACCACTTTGCTAAGGATTGTCGCTTTAAGGAGGTGTGTTCCAAGTGTCGCGAAGAGCATGACGGTAACGGCATACTGTCAGTCTATGCGTTAATTGTGTTTGTCATAATGTGGATTTTAATCTTGATTTAGAGACAAACCATCATGCATTCGATCAATGTTGTGAAGTGTATAAATGGAAACTTTCAATTGAGAAACGCCGTTGGCTGTAGCAAACAATAGACCACATTTCATCAAATTCGAACCTTTTTTACTATCTTAATATTCAAGGTCTTTTGTGTAATAAATTAGAACTCGAGTTACTTATTAAAAAACATAAACCTGAACTTATATTACTAAGTGAAACTCATATAACGAATGAAATTGAGTTTATACAGTTTGTGATTCGCATTCGCGTCATACGGGAGGTGTCATTATCGACTCGAAAAGACACATTTATATAAATATGGTAAACAAGTCAATAATTAGTCCAGCTGTTTGGTGTATGAAATTACATGTTTGGTTGAATAATATTGAATGGGCAATAGTAGTTTTGTACAGGTCACCAAACACTCCGGTAAGTCTTTTTAAAACTTTTTATATGGAGGTGGACACAGCAAATGGAAGACGAAGTAAATGTTATAGTTACGGGAGACTTTAATATTGATATTCTTGTTTCTAATTACAATGAAAGCTCAATGCGTAACATGCTTGCGGATCAAGGCATGAAATTAATAGTAAACGAACCTACAAGAATTAAAAATACTTCGAAGTCGTTGGTTGACTATGTACTTACGAGTGTAGACAGAACAAATGTGAAAACATTCATAGACAAAAGTGAAAAAATATCGAATCGCGGCTATGATAACAAAAAGCTCATAACATTTGTTAATTATAATACGGAAATAATGAATAACCTACTTAGTTCTGTTAATTTTAGTGAATTGTTCATAAACGAAAGTGTTGAGAACCTAACGAAGTTGTTTCATTTAAAAATACTAGAATGTTTAAAAAAATTTGTGCAGCTTTGGAATCAATACAAATTTAAGAGAAA